>LPNX010209464.1:17108-98129 GCA_001517045.1 Pseudotsuga menziesii | reverse complement strand
AACAAATTATAATGTTTCTCTATCCCGTTTGGAAATTGATAGTTTTAATGCTGAGGGAAAAAACTAGTGCAAATAAAATTGAGAATGACGCAGTAGCAACTACAACTGGTCCCATAAAATCATGCCTATAACCAAAGTAGCTTCTCAAGAATTTGTTCACTTCTTGTTTTGTACCATCAGCCATCATCATTTCATCTGAATTGTCCCCGAATTGAGACGCTATCAGTCCATAGAGAGTCCATGCAAAGGGGCAAATCCAGTAATACCATCTCCGCATACAGGAATCCGCTGCAACAATTAAAAAACCATCGACGTGAAAAAACATGAAGATGAGAGAGTGATCAGTTGATTAGGGAGAGACTGATAAGAAAAACTCACCGGACGTGGAAGTAAGAAGCCGCAGAAAACCATCCAGATTGCAATGAAGCCAGTGGAGAGAATGGAAGCAATGCTTGCGTTAGGAGTCAGACCCACCGTCATAATACCATAATATGTGGTGTAAAGGAGCGTGAAGAACATCATATAAAAGTACCAAAAGAATTTAGCCGCTGTCCACCGGAAGTCGATGAATGCATAAACCGTCACTCCATACAACACCGTTTGCACAAACATGTATGGTACTTCGATCAAAACCTGACTCAGACACAAATATAATTTTATGATTTCATCATGAATCTAAGTTTGCGATGAGAAAAAGAAAGGTGATGCACTTTACAAGACAATGAAAGAGTGCTTAATTAGAGTGTTTACCTGAGCAAGGGCATAGGGCAGAGCAGAGTACATTCCTGCAGCTTTCTCCCTGTAGAATATTGTTCTTTCAACATCGACTACCAGTAGCACAGAGACAACATTACTGAAACCTATGAACAGAATTGCGGCGAACATGGATCCCATTGCATTCAATATATCTTGCTGCGTGTGCCTGGAAAATATTATAACCATCCATAAATAATAAATAAGAACCGAAGTTAAGTTCGGTTAACAAGAGTTTTAATTTGAAGTGTTATACTCTTGGTAGCTGAAACGAATGCTTACGTTTTCTGGCCCATTCTCCAGAATGTGGTGCCAAAAAGAAAACCACATGCAAGTGTGAACAAGCATCGAACGCTGTTGTATTGAGGATTTCGCCAGTAAGACCAATGCTGCTTCCACAGACAAGCCATGGTTTGAACTGTTGGCTTTTGAAGCTCAAATCATTTGAGCCAAGGACAGCTTTACTAATTTCCTGAATTAGAGCTTCATTACGTTTGCGCAGAAACTAAAATGGATTACCATTCCGCTGTATTAAAAGTCAAATAAAAAGATTATCTTTCCGTTGTATAAAAAGTGACTTACTGGTAGAGGGATGAATTTCTCTAGATTTCTGCAGAGTCAACTCCAAGACGAATTGCTGAAGTGAAAGATAGAAAGCCGCACCAGCAACTTGCAAGGGTTTGAACTGGAGACATACCGTGGTCATTAATCCATCATTTACAAAATTCCAAGAAACCTGTGCAAACTTCGAATGCCATTGGAATACATTGAACTCTTTGAGGGCGCAAGCGAGGGGTTTATATGCGGTTTGGATAACCAGATCAAAGTTGAGTGCGGACAGAAGAAAATGCTCGGCCTTCAAGAGTAACTATCACCTCTGCTTGAAGAAATAGGGTTCTTTCATGCGTTTTGCAGTCGCTGGGTTTCAGTTTTCATGGAGGACTTCATAGGAAAGCACAGTCAGATCATTCAATAATTTCCGTGAATTTACCCACACACCTGCAAACGCCAAATCCACCAGTCCTCGGAAGTCATGGATTTGCTGACTGTTTTAATTATAAATAACATAATAATAAAATATAATAAATGCTGATGTCATAATAGCCATGTGTCAAGTGAAAACTAGATACCAAACTCCAAGGCTGACATCATTCTTTATTGGCCAATTAGAAGTTGACAAAATAACAAATACAAATATTTTTATTAAAATTTAAAATATTTAAAAATTGCTATTTTTCATATTACAAAGTTAAACTTTGATTAGAGATTTTAATCTTTTAAATATGCACCTATATGCACCAAGTAATACCAAAAGTCAAAGGGGTTTGAATTCAAACGATTACAATATACCTGCTGAGGCAGGTATAATAATGACCTTTTCGCCTAAAACTGTAAATGTAAAAGTTACAATCCTATGGTCGTCCACTCTTTATTTCTAAAATTCCAAAATGTACACATTTTTTTTAAACTTTACACGTCACCCTTTCCTATTTTAAACATTAAATTCGAAAATCTTCAGAAGTCTTTCTTATTTTAAACATTGAATTCCAAAATGTACACACATTATTTAATATGAGAGGACATCAATTCCTTCTTTCTTTTTTCAACAAAAGTAGAATTCCACAAAGTACGCGAAATTATATTTATTTGATGTGATACAATGCAATTCTCTCGTGTAAAATAGATTAGATGCGATCGGCTCATTTGTTGTAAGTCAAAATAATGCTAAGAAGCCTCGAATTTACGTGTCATTGAACCAAAATTGACTTGTTAGTAGGGAGATGCTAATGAATCGACTTTGTACGTTTGTTTCGAGATTGATTTTTTTTAATAATCTATATATTAAACTTTGAATTAAAAAGGTAGATTTAACTTACCAAATTTAATTAATACTTTATTAAAAAACCCATTTATTATAACACTTTTTTAATCTTCATTTGTAGCAACATTCATACACAAAGCAAGAGCAATATGAAGCCACTAGGCGAAATCCAAAATTCGCATTGAAAGTCCTCAATCAATACACAAATTCTAATAAAACTATATAAAAAAATGCTGTCGAGATCTTCAAAGGAAAAAATGACGAGGATTTGCTTACCATCTCTCCAAGGATCAAAATAAGAACAATTTGCATTTCCTTGTATGATGTTCTGAGTTGTTTTCCTAGGCCAAAATAGAGTTTGAGATTGAGACATATTCCAAAATCTAAAAGCAATATCAAAAAAGTTCTGCAACATCTTGGAAGAACCCATTCTAAACATGTTTAGAAATTATGGCAAGCAACACAACAACAATTTTCATAGACATTTGTTCAAACACTTGGCATGCAATATCCATATTGATGCACTTAGCATACATGTTTAGAAGTGTAGTTCCTACATAAACATCCAAATCAAACCCACCCCTAGCAATGAAATCATGGATGTGCTTTGCTTGCCCAATATCCCCTTACTGCGCACATGTCTGAAGCATACACATCACCATAACTGAATTAGGCATTGTTGCCGCCTTTCACACACCTGGGTTACGTGGCTGAAATCTTCAAGCCACTCAGTGTGTCCTTGGGGGCAAGTCTCGAGTCAAGGTTGTCACTTTGTTCTTGACTCCTTCGTTCAGGCTAACTCCTAACGAAGCCAAGGGGGGTAGACCTTATTAAATTACTAAGGCTAATTACTTAGTGTGATGGTGTTATATTGATTAAGTTGTTTAAGAGTTGTTTGAAATTAACTAGTGGAAACAAAAGATAACAAGATGCAAGATTTAAAGCAGATAAGCATAGTAATGACACTCAATATATATATATAATAGAAAGAAATGATCAAATAAATCACCAGTGCCTTAAATGGATTCAACAAAGAAAATAATGTGCTTGCATGCGCTTGAAAGAATGTTTTGCAAATGTCTATTGGTAGATTTTAAATTAATGTGGAATGTGAATGAATTAAATTAGGCGAAAAAGGGGATTTCAGATATACCCAAGGGGTACTTGGAGTATGTCCAAAAGTGAATTTTCACGGCTACCTGCAAGGTGTTTGTGGGCTGAAATGGAGTCTTGGAGATGATTGTTCGTAACGCACTCGTCATGGTGTGACAGAGATCGGTGCCTCAAGGTCACTTTCTAGTTGTTCCCACTCCTTTTAGTATTTTGCCACTGTTTATAGTTCGTTCGAGGCGTTGGATTTTCGCCTGATGGTTTTCCAATTTGGGAGGTGAAGACTAATTAATCTAGTCACTCAAGTGCTTTTGATGCAGCTTGACTGATCAGACGAACTGCAGCCAAGTACAGAACATACACACTGGATTCTTTGTTATTTTTAGTAAGTTTCAAAAGAGGCGTTCTTATTAAAAAAAAAACCCTCCAGGAACCTCTTTCGGTCCAAGTGGACCTCAATTAGGGAATCAAGGAGGGGTTGATTTTATTACGATTATTAAAACAATTAATGAAAATGGAATCAGAGATACACAACACCGGTTTTCTAATTAGTCCTACCACGCATCTCTTTCCCCTTGTGGGTCACTCGAGAAGTCGTGGGGTAAGTAGTATGATTACTTTTGAATTGAAAATATGGAATAATGCAAAATATTATCAAAGTATACAATCTTGCATGTCAATACTAAACTTGAATAGAAAAAAGGTGAAACAATGTAAAAAATGACACAGACGCGAATTCCCCCAAGGGGGATGGTGAAAGAGCCTATTTGAAAAGATTTTTCTTTTTATTAGCAGCAATTACAATATCAACAAACTGAAATTAATCCACTTCGTCCTTATACAGAATGAGACGAAAGGTTTACAAATTGCAAAATTTTGAAATTTTGGGAAGACAGAGACCCCTTGGGGGGTTTCGAGTGGTCCAAAAATGCTTTTCGGAAAGCACCTCCTCGTCTTTTCTATTACACCTGCTAAAAAAAAGCAAGCTTATCACAGTTAAATATGCCCAAAAGTACTTTTGGATGAACACACTTTTTACCCAAAAATTCTAAGTTAAAACTAGTTTTTAAAGAAACGGAAAAAGAACCAAGGAAAACAAGCTTTCCTTGGGATCTTGGCCTGCTTTTGGGGAAGCCAATATGAATCACTTAAATTGCTGAATATAACTTTTCATATTCTAAGGAAACAACCATGCATTCAAAAAGCTTTAGATCTACTTTCACAGCCTTGAAAAATGACAATTTTCCCTACAACTAGATCTAGAATGCTTGTAAAATTTCTTTAGGAATGGGATCTAGTTTATGAGCTTTAAGGAAGCAAGATCTATGTAAAATGAATTCTGAAATTGATAGATCTAAACAATTTTAAAGCTGCAAAACAAGTAACCAGACTAATTTTAAGAAATTTGAAGGAGGATGACGAACAGAAGAGCGCTTGTTGTTGGAATGGTTCTGCAAAACAAAAATAGTTAGTGGAATGCCGAAGGACAATGCCTTCACAAAACAGTCGGATTCCCAGTGGAGTCAAGCTAGATCCACAGTTCATCTAACCCCTGCTACCTGAAAACTAACAAACAATCATGCACAAAAGCCTTATGAGATTTGGATAGAGATATATGAAAAAAGAGAGGAATTACATGCAAATAAACTTATTAAAACATGTATAATATGAATCTTCAAACATATATACTATGAGATATTGAAAAACAGGTAATCTTACTTGCCCAACTATACTCCTATTGATTCAACTGAATCATTCAAGTCAGACAGGATTTAGATGCAGAAATTGAGAGAAAGACACCAGTGATAGAAAGCTGCAAGACAATGTTAATTCCACACATATAAGAGCATTACACCGTTTTAGCCTCCAAAGATTCACTTTATTCCAATAGAAAAATATATTACACAGTATTACAACATCAATAACTCCTCAATCCAACTCTAGCTAGCTTGGAAGAGAGGCAACCATGCTTTATTTATACACAAAATTGAAACCCTAGCCTAGAGGGGGCGCAAATTCCAAGGAGATATACCATTGCAGCTGAAGGAGAGTCCATCTATACCTGATCTGAAGCTGAACTGAGCTTCTACTGAGTCTGAATGTCAATCGAGGGGGCTGTTGAGCTGACACATCAACCCGTTGAATGAATCATCAACCACAGAGCTCCTAGAAGAGCCCACACGTGTGGAGGAGAGAGAGAGGGCGCAATTCCCCATAAAGGAGGCTGAAGTTCAACTCTGGATCTACCCTGATCACCTCCTTCAGTCAAGGGTTTGTCAGATCCAGTCAATCTGGTGCCGATGAGACTGATTTCAATCAAATCGGTTGAGAATCCATTGATCTAAGATTTTGGATTTGCTCCATTATTCATCAATTTATTAATTAAAATAATCAATAATTGATTTTTTGGGGCTTTTTAACCTGAGTGATGGAAAATCACTCAAAACTTGGAAAAAGTGGGTCTATAGGTTTACGTGGTGCTCTGAACTTGAAATGAGCATCCCCATGATTGAAACTGATTATTTGGCCCACTTTGATTACAAAACCAATTTTTCCAATTAGACTATTAAAAAATAGCCTAAGTTTTGTGGAAAAATTAAAATTTAAAAAACTTTAAAAATTAAAAAAATTAAAAACCTAGGGGGACTTATACATATTCATATGACTCGACCATGATGCCTAACATGTTTATACATTGACACATAGACTCTAATATCCTCAATAGGCATAAATGCCAAGCCGACCACCCCAACTTTGGAGGTATTGAGTGAAAAACTCAGAAATTATCAGTTGTTTATTCGACAACCAATAATAACCAAGGGAAAAAACACCCTGGGCTGATTGGATTGACAAATAAAGTCTAAGAGACCGAGTCTTTTACATACACTATCATGCTAAAACATTTATTAGAATTCCCCCATGGGGTATGAACATGTGATATAGTACAACAAGCACTTCCCAGAAGCACTTCCGAAGGTCTTCTGAAGTCTGAACAAAAAATCTTTGTCCAGTTCACCAGGCTCACTTGATAAAAAACCATTAAGTACAACTTAGGTGGTAACATCTGGCTCCATCTAGGGACACATGCTTTGAATAATCTTTCGATCAAAGAAGAGGATGTGAGAACTTCAGAATCTCTGGGTCCTGCATAGCAATTAAAGTTTGTCGGTAACGTGTATATAAAAGAAATCAACTATAAAAGCATATTAATGTACATAATTAGTCTATGATGTACAAAAAAGCAATATTTTGCAAGACTAATATACAAAAGAAAAATTTCAAGGTTAGTACTATGGTACAAAACATCTATAATACAACAATATGATACATAAAATTTAAAAATACATGTAGGGAAAAGCTTAGAAATTGGCCCTGAAACCACCGATGCCAATAAAAGCATCAAACTGTCTCGACGAAGAACATCTTGAGGAGAAATCCATTCACTGGTATGCATAACCTTTCTCCTTCTAGGTCATTTAGATAGAAAGAATTTGTTCCTCCTACTTCATCAATGATATACGGCCCCAACCATAAGCTGTTGAACATTCTGTGTTTCCCAGGTTTCTCCCATCGTTTGTCCCAATGCAAGACTATGTTACTTACTTGAAAGGATCCTGGTTGGGTAGATCTATCAAAGGTTCTCTTGACTTTGTCTGAATTTCTGATACTTTGGTCAAGGGAATTTTTTCTACTCTCATCTAACTCGATCAACTAGTTTATTCTGTTCTGAATGGCATCCTATTCTGAGTTGAAGGTCTGGACAAGCTGATACACTGGAAGCTTTAAATGGACAGGTAAGGTGACATCTAGGCCATAGACAAGTTCAAAAGGGCTCCTCTTGGTTGAACTTTTATTTGTGATTCTATCGATCCATAATGCAAACTTGATCTTGCTATCCCAAGCCTTTTTATTATCACCCACAGTTTTCTTGATTATGGTTATTAAGTTTTTATTACTTGACTTAGCTAGACCATTTCCTCAGGGATAACAGTTGGATGAATGGGATAGGACAATGTTGTACTTGAAATAAAAGGATGACATCTCGAAGGAAACAAAGCACAGGCCATTATCTGTGATGATTCTGGTTGGCACATCAAATCTTGTGATAATCTTATCTTCTAAGAAATCCATGACTACAGTATCGATTTCCTTCTTGGTGGGTATTGCCTCTACCCACTTGGTGAAATAATCAGTGGCAGTAAGAATCCAATAATAACCATTGCTTGAGTTATCCTTGAACTTACCGATGAAATCAAGCCCCCACTGTTGGAAAGGGGCTTTGACTACTATTGGATTTAAAGGCAATGCTTTCATTTGTTGCTTTCTGGTGAACAATTGACACTAGGGGCAAACTCTTACAGACTTGTGCACATCTGAAAAAAGGTTCAGCCAATAGTAGCCTGCTCTAAGAATTTTATGGGTGGTTGTTCTTGCTGCAAAATGTCCACCACAAAATCCTAAATGGAACTCAACCATGAGTTTTTTGGACTCAGGTTCATCTACACATCTAAGTATTAAACCATCGAGGTTTCTCCAACCCAAACCATCTTTTGTTAAACAATACTTAGTTTCTTTCAACCTTAATGCTCTTCTTGTATGGCCAAGTAAGTGATCAGGGCATGTAAGATTGCGGAGGAAAAAGATGATGTCGGTATACCAAGGGTGTTGTTCCTTTCCTTTTCTGAAGTACATTTTCCAATTTTTATTAACTTGGGGTCTTTATCAGTTCCTATGTTTATTTCCATATAATCCCAAAATTTTATTACTTATTTTTTGGTTTTATGATGATCCTGTCGATCAAACAAAATCTTGAAATCTATAAGGCTACTCGAGATGTGATTCCTTTCATTATCCTCACACTCCTGATACTCTTTACCCTCTTGCTGATAACTGATCTTGCAACCTTCAAACTCTTGAATATTATGGATGAATCTCAAAAGTTGCGCATCATCTTTAAATACCTGCCAATGATCTACATTATCCAGAATTGAAGGTCTAAAATAAATTTCCATTTTTCCATTCCCACTAATCATTTCATCTGATGGCTGGAGGGTGGATGCTGCTCTTGCCAACTTATCTGCTAACCCATTCATTTCCCTATGGATCTTTTGAATGTTAAGTGCATCAAACCATTCCATAGTGTCCCATGTGGCATTTCTATACTTCCTTAGTTTGTCATTTTTACATTGATATTGATTCTTAATCTGGAGGACAACTAAGTCTAAATCACCTTTTATGTTCAACATCTTTATCCCCATGTCTTTGGTGGTTTCTAACCCTAGAAGCAATGCCTCATACTTAGCCACATTGTTTGATGCTTCAAACTCTAACCTGAAAGCAAAGTTGTAGACTTTAGCTGAAAGAGAGATGATCATGATGCCCACACCCTTTCCAGATTTGGAATAAGTCCGGTCAAAGTACATTTGCCAAACTTCATCTATCTTTTCATTTTTAATGTTTTCCTTAATAGGGGCCATGAAATTTGACAAAATAGCATAGTTTCCAAAGTTATCAGTGAAATGAACAAATTCATTTCCGTGCTTCTTAGGATTTTATACATGTTGTTTCCTTAGCTTCTCTCTATGGAGTGTCACCCTAGTGTTTTTTGAGGTAGGTATAGTAGCATATGTCCAATCCATTTGAATTTACCCACCAAGAGTTGTGGCCCATTTTCTGGATAGCAACATATCCCAATTAGCTGGAACATCTATCACTACCACATCCATCGACATGTCGATGTTTGAATACTTGGCCAACTTAACATGTAGTTTTAAGATTATTCCTACTACTTCAACTTCTCTTGCATCCATTGCACAAACATTGTGGTAGGGTTGGGTGATCCTTAGATTTAGTTGTTCCATTACTTTTCTTGTCATGACATTTGATGAAGCACCTGAATCTAACATGCAATTATGAAGGAGAAGGTTATCAACTAAAAGAGAGACATAAAAAGGTGGGTGGTCCTCTCTTTTCGGATCAACACTGTTGAGGACTATAGGCATATCCATAGGTTCAATATGTTCGGCTTCAAATATAGCATTATTGTTAGGGGGAGGATCTTCTTCGACAATATTATGGGCTTTACTCTGACTATCCTCTATGGCTTTGAACAAATTTTCTTTTCGACCACAGGAATTTTAAGGACATTAGTTGCATAAACATGAATATTATCACTACTTATCCATTCTCCCATGTCAACATTGGATTCAGGGATAACAGGGGGATCTGGGAGAGGAAAAGTGGTTGCCTTTGGCTTGTACTATTTAGACGATGATGGCCTCTCCTTTCTTTGATAAACCGAACCCTTGAATCTATCCTTCTTCATTTCCTGAATTCTTTCCGGAGTAGGCATTTCACCATATAAGTTGGACAGGAGGTCCTTCTCATAACTGTAATATGTGGCTTGCTTCCAATGCTGGTTTGATAAAGGGTAGGTTTTGCCTACCACGTACACATGATCAGACTCGCTTGATGTTGTTTCCTGATTACTGACCTCGTAGGGAATTCCATGTTCTATAAATTGGTTTGCAATATAGTAAGTGCTTTCTTGGTGGAATTGATCACAAGGTCTACACCATGGAATGAATTCTTCTACCATGTTAGCTGAGTCTTACTGATTTTGAATCCTAGGTTCTTGCTGAGGAGCTTTCTTTTGATACATCTGTTGATGTAATTGTAACTTTGAAATGTATTTACTTGTATTTCTTATGTATTGTAACATGATGTTTATTCCGGGATGTATTTGTAATGTACTTGAGTCATGTCATGCCCCGAGGTTCCTATCGGGAGTTTCTATAATGTAAACAAGTCATGTTAAGTCAAGGTGGGTAACCCTCCTATTGTCTAAGGGTTAAAGTCCCCGCAGTTCTGGGGCACTAGGGTTATTAGACTCACCTAGTGAAGTCAGCCCTAGTTGGGTTTAGTCAAGTTGGGAATTAGTATAAATAGAGAGCTAGCCTCTCTATTTATCACACACTCACTCACACTTAGTTGTAGCGCATAGCTGAGGAAGAGAAAGACACTGGGGCAAGGAAGAAAGAGGTTACTGCTGTCGGAAGATCATCTTAGTATTTTGGGTTTCACTTTTGGTGTTGATTCTATCTTTGAGGAAGTTGCAGGGTTTTCTTCATTTATGGTTTCCCCGAGGAAAAGCACTGTGTTCATTGTCTCTTGTGTTTGATTGTTGTGCTTGTTGTTCTCTTAGTTAAATATCCTAATGTTAAAAATCTAACATGGTATCAGAGCTAACTTGAGAAGAAGACACTATGCAGCTGCGGGAACTAGGGCTTCCTATTTTGTGGATCTCTCTCCATAGATTTTCAGCAAAAGTAGGGTGGAATAACTCACCTCCCTAGGGCGAATCTTTCTGTCGAAGCAGAATTCAATTCTGAGGTTTTTCAATTTTGGACCCGACACTACTACCAGAACTTAGGGATTTTCATATAAGTGGAATTTTTCAGTGAGCCCAGGCCTGGATTGATCTCCTCCCCAAAATCGAAGTTAGGGATCAAATTCAAAGAATTTGGTTGGACAGAACTCCGAAAAAGCAAAACCCTAATCTGCTCCTGAACTAGCACTATAGGATTTCAACTCCAAATCCAGATCCGACATCTTGACCTGGTAAGATCTAAATATTTTGTATTTCCATTTGAGGTTCTCAGTTAATATGTCTCATCATACCAAGCTTGATGAAAAGCTTAAGGGAGCTGATAACTTCCGAGCCTAGAAGTATAGGATCTCCCTAGTCCTGGAAGAAAATGAGATGGACTCCTATATCAGTGAGGAGGTTCCAGTTCCAGAGGGAGATGAGGCCAAGGCATTACATAAGAAGAAGTTGGTTATGGAAAAGAGGATCATTTCTGATTCTATCAAGGATCACCTCATACCATAGATGTCCTCCATCAAGACACTTAAAGTTATGTTTGATGCCCTAACCAAACTGTTTGAAGGGAAGAACATCAATCAGAAGATGACTCTAAGGAACCAGTTGAAGAGTGTAAAGATCCAGAATGAGGAGACCATCCATTCATACTTCACAAGGGTCTCCTAGATCAAAGAACAACTGGAAGCAGTAGATGAAGAAGTGGAGAATGCAAAAATTGTGATGACAACCTTGAATGGTCTTCCTAGATCATGGGATTCTTTCATCCAAGGAATCTGTGGTAGGAAGAAGTTATTCAAGTTCAGTAGACTATGGGAAGAATGTTCACAAGAAGAAGCTCGGATAGCAGCTCGAGAAGAAAAGATGGGAAGTGAATATCAAGCTCTGACAGTACACTCCAGGAAAGGAACAAGGGAAAATCGTCATCACCAAGGTAAGCATTCTCATTAGAAAAACAATCCTGTAAGAAGGGATCCATCCAAACTCAGATGTTATACATGCGATGAAATATGACACTTTTCTAGAAATTGTCCCATGAGTAAGAATGGATCCAAGAAGAAGAAGAACTCCAAAAGAAGACATCATGCTCACACTGCCGAGGATGATAATCCTCCCAGAAAGAGAGTAAAACAAGAAAGTGAAGACTCTTCAAGTGAAGATGAATATGTTCTGATCTCCGCTCTCACAAGAACTGTCACTCATGGAAGCAAAGATTGGCTTATTGAAAGTGGGGCTTCCAAACAAATGATAGGTTTCAAGGAATCCTTTGAGAAACTATCCGAACATAATTCACCCTATAAGGTGATACTTGGGGATGACTACCAATATCCCATAAAAGGTAGTGGCGAATCCTCCTACAAACTAGAATCGAGAAAATCTATGAAAATGAAGGATTTCTTGTTTGTACCAGGACTAAAGAAGAATCTTCTATCCATGTCGACACTGGATGCAAAAGGCATGAGGGTTGCATTTGTAGATGGCCAAGTCCTCATGTGGTCAAGAGGAAATACTATTAATGATGCAATAGTAATTGGAGAACAAGAAGGAGGTTTATACAAATTGAAGGGCCATCTAGAACAAGCTTTGGTCCATGACATAATAGAGCCAAATGAACTTTGGCACAGAAGGCTTGCACATGTGCATCACAGAGCACTACCACTTGCAAGCGAAGCTGTTGAAGGTCTTCCAGAAATTCAAGCAAAACATGAAGGGGTCTGCAAAGGATGTGCGAAAGTAAAGAATACAAAGAAGACATTTCCAAGTAGCGAGAGAAAGGCAAAAGGAATCTTACAAATCATCCACTCCGATGTATGCAGACCAATGTCATCAAGTTCACTAAGCAGGTATGTATACTATGTTTCTTTCATTGATGACTTTTCTAAGAAGACATGGATTTCCTTCATGAAGAACAAAGATGAAGTTTTCAGCAAGTTCAAGGAATTCAAAGCCTTGATCAAGAACCACACAAAAAAGAAGATCAAAACCTTTCGATCAGATAATGGCGGAGAATTCACATCAAATGAGTTCAAAGAATTATGCAAAGAATCAAGGATTAAGAGGGATTTATCCACTCCATATAATCCACAACAGAATGGGGTTGCAGAAAGGAAGAATAGAACTATCATGGAAGTTGCAAGAGCAACGCTTCATGATCAAGATCTTCCTATGCATCTATGGGCAGAAGCTGCTAGAACAACGGTGTATGTACAGAACCGTACTCCACATAGAGTAATCGAGAACAAGACACCTGAAGAAGTATTTTCCAGCAAGAAACCAGAAGTCAGCCATCTCAGAATATTCAGCTGTCCAGTGTACATACACAATCCAAAAGAGAAGAGAACAAAACGAGATCCTTCAGGAAATAAGGGTATATTTGTGGGATACTCTGAAAGCTCGAAGGCTTACAGAATATACTTCCCAGGATTCAAGAAGATCGACATCAGCAGGGATGTAACATTTGATGAAGACATAGCTTACAACAAATCTAGAAAGAGACATGCTGAAGATCATGAAGAAGCAGAAGCACCCAGAATTCATGATACAACCATGAATGAAGAAATTCAAGAAGAAGATCCATAATTTGAAGAACCACAAAGACCTGTACATCCACCTCAAGAGAAGAATCCTCACAAGAGGAAACCTGCTTGGGTACGAGAAATTATCCAAGGTGCAGAAAGATATGGGGCTCCAGAAGAGAATCACATAGAAAGAAAGAGAACCAGATCTGCTCCGGATATGTAGCTTTACTATGTGACTTTATCAATGAATAACCTTCCAATTATGAAGAAGCGACAGAACAGAAAGAATGGAAGGATGCTATGATAGAAGAGTATCAATCGATCATGAAGAATGATGTTTGGGATGTTGTCCCAAGACCAAAAGGGAAGTCAGTTGTAACTTCCAAATGGATCTACAAGATCAAGCATGCGACAGATGGTAGCATAGATAAATATAAGGCAAGATTTGTGGCTTGTGGTTTCTCACAGAAAGAAGGAATAGACTATGAAGAAACCTTTGCACCTGTAGCTAGATACACTTCCATTAGATCAGTACTTGCTCTGGCTGCAGTAATGAAATGGAAGATACACCAAATGGATGTCAAGACTGCTTTCTTGAATGGTGTAGTGGAAGAGGAAGTGTATGTAGAACAACCACTTGGTTTTGAGACACATGACAGGGAGTCTCATGTGTGCAGATTGAAGAAAGCCCTGTACGGTTCGAAACAGGCACCTAGGACATGGTACGACATAATTGATAGCTTTCTATCCAGTTTGGGCTTTACCAAGAGTAAAGCATATTCCAACCTTTTATACAAGGTTGAAGATGGAAACCCAGTGATGCTATTACTGTATGTAGATGACCTGTTTGTAATAGGTATGGATGGGTTGATTGCTGATACGAAGAGAAAGATTGCTACTGAGTTCGAAATGAAGGACTTGGGTATGATGCATTATTTTCTAGGCATGGAGGTGTGGCAAAATGCGGATGGAATCTCCCTTGGACAATGGAAGTATATAGTAGAGATCTTGAAGAGGTTTGGGATGATGGACTGCAAGGCCATGACCACACCTATGGCATCGAACCTGAAGCTATTGAGTGATTCTTCATCAGAGGTGGTTGATGCTATGATGTATCATTAGATGATTGGGTCCTTGATGTATCTGACGAACACGAGACCAAACATTTGCTTTGTTGTGAACACCTTGAGCCAGTTCTTGACAGATCCGAGACATGTTCACTTGATTGCTGCAAAGCATATTCTGAGGTACCTGAGGGGTACAATTGATTATGGGCTCAAGTATGAGGCAAATAAGAAGATTAACCGAGAGGGTTATGTTGATTCAGATTGGGTAGGCAGTGCCATCGATAGGAAGAGCACTTTAGGGTGTTGCTTCAGTATGGGATCAGGTGTGATCTCTTGGTTTAGCAGGAAGCAATCCTGTGTGGCACTGAGTACAGCTGAAGCAGAGTATGCCGTAGCTTGTTTAGCTAGTTGTGAGGTAGTATGGCTGCGGAAGCTACTATTTGATTTATTTGATCTACAAATGGATGCTACTTGTATACATTGTGACAACCATAGTTGCGTGAAGTTGTTAGAGAATCCAGTGTTCCATGACAAGTCAAAGTATACCAAGATAAAGTATCACTATATCAGGGATATGGTGCAGAGGGGAGCAGTGAAGCTCCAGTATGTTGCAACAGAGGAACAGATAGCTAATGTGTTGACGAAGCCATTAGCTAGGGTGAAGTTCAAGTACTTCAGGGAGAAGCTTGGTGTTCTCCAGATTGAGGTTTCCTCCAAAGTGAAATGATGAGACCCAAAGCCATTCTGACATGGTGAGAGGATTGGTTCCTTCCATGGTCAGATGTAAGGGCTCCGCCATTCTGTCATGGTGAGAGGATTGGTTCCTTCCATGTCAGATATGAGTGCTAAGACATTCTGATGTGACTGTAGGATTGGTTCCTACATGATCATATGTAAGCTTTGAATGCCATTCTTGGAATGGAGGCACCTGGTCAATTACCAAGTAGCTCAGTCTGGGATTGGGGGCCATTCTGATATGACTGTAGGATTGGTTCCTACAACATCAGATGTGAGTGCATGCCCTTCTGACATTGGTTGTCAGATGTAAGTGTAGAGCCCTTTCAGCATGAAGGATTGGTTCCTTGCATGGTCGAATATAAGTGCTAAGCCTTTCTGACATTGGTTGTCATATGTAAGTGCAGATCCTTTCGACATGGAGGATTGGTTCCTTGCATGGCCAAGTGTAAGTGTTGAATCTTTTTTGACATTGGTTGATGGATGTGAGTGCTGGACCTTTCTGACAGGGTTGTGGGAGGTGTTCCCACATGGTCAGATGTGAGTGCTGGGCATGCCTTTTTGATATGATTATAGGATTGGTTCCTACATGATCATATGTAAGTGCTGGGTGGGCCATTCTGACTTAGGATCAGATATAAGTGCTGAAGAAGACCTACATGGAGGCTAGGCCTACAACCAGCATGAAAAAGGGCTAGCTCTGTAGAACTTCTTATGACGAGAAGAATCATGAGATAACACCCGTTAAGATCCAGTGATGATGATCCAGATCAAGGGATGATCCAGATCCAGAGATGATGCTCCATAGATGATCTAGATGAAAGGATGATCCAGATCCAGTGATGATGATCCAGATCCAGGTGAAGATGACTTGATGATTAAGGTGACTTGAAGATAGAGATGACTTGAAGGTGAAGATGATGAAGACTCGATGATGATCCAAATGATACAGAGAAGAAGACTTGTGCTGATAAATTGTGTCGAGAGAATACCTTCCTAGTTAAGAGGGAGTGTTGATGTAATTGTAACTTTGGAATGTATTCACTTGTATTTCTTATGTATTGTAACCTGATGTTTATTCTGGGATGTATTTGTAATGTACTGGAGTCATGTCATGCCCCGAGGTTCCTATCGGGAGTTTCTATAATGTAAACAAGTAATGTAAAGTCAAGGTGGGTAACCCTCCTGTTGTCTAAGGGTTAAAGTCCCCGCAGTTCCAAGGCACTAGGGTTATTAGACTCACCTAGTGAATTCGGCTCTAGTTGGGTTTAGTCAAGTCAAGAATTAGTATAAATAGAGAGCTAGCCTCTCTATTTATCACACACTCACTCACACTCAATTGTAGCGCATAGCTGAGGAAGAGAAAGACACCGGGGCAAGGAAGAAAGAGGTTACTACTATCGGGAGATCATCTTACTATTTTGGGTTTCACTTTTGTTGCTGATTCTATCTCTGTGGAAGTTGCGAGGTTTTCTCCATTTATGGTTTCCCAGAGGAAAAACACTGTGTTCGTTGTCTCTTGTGTTTGATTGTTGTGCTTGTTGTTCTCTCAGTTAAAGATCCTAATGTTATGCTAGCTTAATGTTCAAAATATAACAACATCTGATTCTGTTTAGGCTGAAAGTTCCTAGGTCCATTATTTCTTTCCATTGTGATTATTTTATTTTGCATATGATTCAGTTGTGCAGAATGATTTGCCATAAGTTGGTTTTGACTAGTAACCAAGTTTTTTATCATTTCTGTTATCTTTTCCATGGGATCTTTAGAGGTTCCCTTTTCTTCTAATTCAATGGCTTTACCCTTCTCTTTGTTGTATGAAGTGTTTCCCCTAGTGTAACCTAGAATGTTGGATTTTGCTGAAGACTGCATATTCTTTTCTATTTTCTCGGCCAATTCCTGAGCAGTTTTTAGATCGGCCAGCTCTTTGTCTCTTAACTGGTACCTCAAATCACCAATGAAAGCTTCGATGTAAGATATGAGGATGGAGGCATCCTTTAGCTTGATTTATTTAGGGAGGTCCGCAACCACACGCCTGAACTTAGTGTTAAATTCATCCATGGTTTCATTCTCCATCTTCTTTATGGTATGAAGGTTAGAAAGAAGATGTCTTGGTTCTTTCTTTTTTCTCCATTTCTTCTTAAAACCCTCTAGGAATTCACTAAGAGTTTTATATGAATCATCACCTAGGTTGAAGTACCATTCTATAGCATCATCCTCTAAGGATAAATCAAAGAGCTTCATTTGGACATCTTCATGGTTATGGGCAACATCATTGCAATAACTGACTAGGTGCTTTTCAAACTTTCGAATGTGAGACTTGGCAGTGATGGCATTATTGCCCTGGAATATGGGGAGCTTCTTGATAGCATCATTTGGAATGTCATGGGGAGCACCTGCTATTTGAGAAAAGTCAAGGGGTTTGTAGAATTTTGTCATTTCTTGAGATTGGTAGGTATGACTCTCTACAAATATGTGATGGATATCTGAGAGGGATTGGTTTCCTAAATATTCAAGGTTTCTACGGGAAATCTGCCTATTCAATCTTTCCCTAATAAACCTTTCGGGATCAGGGAGAGGATTGAATAATTGTCGGCGGTTTCTTCGAGTAGAAATTCTTGAAGGGATATTAGACAGTGGAGTCGCGAGATGGATCGAGTTTTATTTTTTATGTTTTTTTTTAAAGACTAGATCAATCAAAATTTTATATCTTTTTAGTTGTTTAGAAAAAAGCAAAGATAAGTCATACTCAGAAATAAAAATATTTATCCCCGGCAACGACACCAAATAGTGTTGCCACCTTTCACACACCTGGGTTACGTGGCAGAAATATTCAATCCACTTGGTTTGTCCATGGGGGCAAGTCTCGAGTCAAGGCTGTCACCTTGTTCTTGACTCCTCCGTTCATGCTAACTCCTAACGAAGCCAAGGGAGGTAGACCCTATTAAATTACTAAGGCTAATTACTTAGTGTGATGGTGTTATATTGATTAAGTTGTTTAGGAGTTGTTTGAAATTAACCAGTGGAAACAAAAGATGACAAGATGCAAGATTTAAAGTAGATAAGCACAACAATGACACTCAATATATATATAATCGAAAGAAATGATCAAATAGATCACCAGTGCCTTAAATGGAGTCAACAGAGAAAATAATGTGCTTGCATGCGCTTGAAAGAATGTTTTGAAAATGTCTCTTGGTATATTTTAAATTAATGTGGAATGTGAATGAATTAAATTAGGTGAAAAGGGGACTCTAGATATACTCGAGGAGCACTTGGAGTATGTCCAAAAGTGAACTTTCACAGCTACCTGCAAGGTGTTTATGGGCTGGAACGAAGTCTCAGAGACTATTGTTCATAATGCACTCGTTAGGGTGTGACAGAGATCAACACCTCGAGGTCACTTTCCAGTTGTTCCCACTCCTTTAGGTATTTTGCCACCGTTTACAGTTCGTTCGAGGCGTTGGATTTTCGCCTGATGGTTTGTCAATTTGGGAGGTGAAGACTAATTAATCTAGTCACTCACGTGATTTTGATGCAACTTGACTGATCAGATGAACTGGAGCCAAGTACAGAGCATGCACACTAGAGTCTTTGTTATTTTTAGTAAGTTTTAAAATAGGTGTTCTTATTAAAAAGAAAACCCTCTAGGAACCTCTTTCGGTCCAAGCGAACCTAAATCGGGGAATTAAGGAGGGTTTGATTTTATTATGATTATTAAAACAATTAATTAAAATGGAATCAGAGATACACAACAACGATTTTCTAATTAGTCCTACCATGCATCTCTTTCCCCTTGCGGGACACTCGGGAAGTCGTGGGGTAAGTAGTATGATTACATTTGAATTGAAAATATGGAATAATGAAAAATATTATCAAAGTATGCAATCCTACATGTCAATACTAAAGTAGAATAGAAAAAAGGTGAAACAATGTAAAAAATGACACGGACGCGAATCCCCCCAGGGGGGATGGTGAATAGGCTCGAAAGAGCCTATTCGAAAAGTTTTTTCTTTTTATTAGAAACAATTACAATATCAAAAAACTAAAATTAATCCACTTGGTCCTTATATGGAAAGATACCAAATGTTTACAAATTGCAAAATTTTGAAATTTTAGGAAGACAGAGACCCCCTGGGGGGTTTCGAGTGGTCCAAAAATGCTTTCCGGACAGCACCTCCTCCTCTTTTCTATTACACATGATAAAAAACAACAAGCTTATCACAGTTAAATATGCCTAAAAGTACTTTGAAATTAATTTTGAATGAACAAACTTTTTACCCAAAAATTCTAAGTTAAAACTAGTTTTTAAAGAAGCGGAAAAAGAACCAAGGAAAGAAAGCTTTCCTTGGGATCTTGGCCTGATTTTGGGGCAGCCAATATGAATCACTTAAATTTCTGAATATAACTTTTCATATTCCGAGGAAACAACCATGCATTCAAGAAGCTTTAGATCTACTTTCACAAACTTGAAAAATGACAATTTTCCCTAAAACTAGATCTAGAATGCTTGTAAAATTTCTTTAGGAATGAGATCTAGTTTATGAGCTTTAAGGCAGCAAGATCTATGTAAAATGAATTCTGAAATTGATAAATCTAAACAATTCTAAAGTTTCAAAACAAGTAACCAGACTGATTTTAAGAAATTTGAAGGAGGAAGAGGAACAAAAGAGCGCTTGTTGCTGGAATGGTTCTGCAAAAAAGACTAGTTAATGGAATGCCAAGGGAAAATGCCTTCACAAAATAGTTGGATTCCCAGTGGATTCAATCTAGATCCATAGTTCGTCCAACCCCTGCTACCTGAAAACTAACAAATAATCCTGCACAAAAACCTTATGAGATCTGGATAGAGATATATGAAAAAAGAGAGGGATTACATGCAAATAAACTTATTTAAACATGTATAATCTAAATCTTCAAACATATATACTATGAGATATTAAAAAACAAGTAATATTACTTGCCCAACTATACTCCTATTGATTCAGCTGAATCATTCAGGCTAGACAGGATTTAGATGCAGAAATTGAGAGAAAGACACCGGTAACAGAAAGCTGCAAGACAATGTTAATTCCACACACATAAGAGTATTACACCATTTTAGCCTCCAAAGCTTCACTTTATTCCAATAGCAAAAGATATTACACCGTATTACAACAACAATAGCACCTCAATCCAACTCTAGCTAGCTTGGAAGAGAGGCAACCATGCTTTATTTATACACAAAATTGAAACCCTAGCCTAGAGGGGGCGCAAATCCAAGGAGATAGACCACTGTAGCTGAAGGAGAGCCCATCAATGCCTGATCTGAAGCTGAACTTAGCTTCTACTGAGTCTGAATGTCAATCGAGGGATGATTGAGCTGAAACATCAAGCCACTCAGTGAATCATCAACTACAGAGCTCCCAAAAGAGCCCACACATGTGGAGGAAAGAGAGAGGGTGCAATTCCCCACAAAGGAGGCTGAAGTTCAACTCTGGATCTTCCCTGATCACCTCCTTCAGTCAAGGATTTGTTAGATCCAGTCAATATGGTGCTGATGAGACTGATTTCAATCAAATCGGTTGAGAATCCATTGATCTAGGATTTTGGATTTGCTCCATTATTCATCAATTTATTAATTAAAATAATTAGTAATTGATTTTTTGGGGCTTTCTGACTTGAGTGATGGAAAATCATTCAAAACTTGGAAAAAGTGGGTCTGTGGGTTTACGTGGTGCTTTGAGCTTGAAAATGAGCACCCCCATGACTGAAATTGATTATTTGGCCCACTTTTATTACAAAACCAATTTTTCTATTTAGACTATTAAAAAATAGCCTAAGTTTTGTGGAAAAATTAAAATTTAAAAAACTTTAAAAATTTAAAAAAAAAACCTAGGGGGACTTAGACATGTTCATATGACTCGACCATGATGCCTAGCATATTTATACATTGACACATAAACTCTAATAACCTCAATAGGCCTAAATGACAAGCCGACCACCCCAACTTTAGAGGTATTGAGTGAAAAATTCAGAAATTATCAGTTGTTTATTCAACAACCAATAATAACCAAGGGAAAAAACACCTTGGGCTAATCAGATTGACAAATACAGTCTAAGAGACTGAGTCTTTTACATATACTATCATGCTAGAACATTTATTAGAATTCCCCCATGGGGTATGAACATGTGATATAGTACAACAAGCACTTCCTAGAAGCACTTCTGAAGGTCTTCTGAAGTCTGAACAAAAAAATCTTTGTCCGGTTCACCAGGCTCACTTGATAAAAAACCACTAAGTACAACTTAGGTGGTAACAGGTATCAAACCTGCTAGATTCAATTGGTGGTAGAGAGACAAATATTATTCTCCATGCCCACTCTTAGCATACTCTGCAATCATTGCACTCCATGAAACAAAATCTATTGTTAAAATTTTGTCAAACACTTGGCGTGCATCCACTATATACCCACTTTTAGCAAGCATTTATATAAGGGAATATCCTACAAATAAATCCAACTAAAGCCCACTATCTACAATCCGATGCTAAATCCTTTTTCGTTCTGATAGAGACACCAACCCAACACAAGCCTTAAGCACAAACATAAACGTACAATTGTCTGGCAGTAAACCTGTCCCCTGCATTTGATAATACAGTTCAACGACTTCCTCATATCACCCGATCCTTGCATAGCCTCTAATCATGATATTCCACAATGTGAGTTTATGTTCTTCCAATCCATCAAACATTAGACGCACATATTCCATACTCCCACGAGTAGCATACTGATTAAAAATTTTGGTTCCCAGATTTACCTTTCAGGAATGACCAGTGACAACGTGGGCTTGAATTTTATTTCCCTCTGTTAGGGTTTTGTTTTGATGGATTCCTGCAGTAGAGATGCATGTGTATATGAGCCTATCCTGATGGACTCCTACTACCTGACCATTGAAATCTTCAGTGCTTCCTTCAATCTGTTATCCTTGCATAGGTTGTTGATATGGTGGGAATAATTATTTATCCTTTGTGAATCCGATGTGCTTTTCTTACTAGGTTTTCACTTCTAGCAGAGTTGTGAGAGCCATTCATTATTTTTGAAATTGGTGCTTTGAGGTAACTTTAATTTCGCCATTATGTGACTTGATTTAGTGTAAGAACATGTCACTTAAATACATTGAATTTGACAGGAGGGTAACACGATGTCAGGTGTGTGTTTGGCATGTATTTGTCCTCTAGTACACAATGGGAAAATGATATGTTGGATAGGTTAGTTAAAATCATGAACAATTTTCTGAATGTTGAATCTTTCATTGAGCACATCGATAGTTTTTCATGGATTTGAAACAGATGAAATTTTCTTGAAGTATTTTAACTCCACTTGCGTTGCGGGCCATAAATTGTTTAAGTTCACATATGATAGTTCTTTTAGTTGGATTTTGTTCTCTGTAAATATTTTCCTTGCACTAACTTTGTTATTCTAGTAGGGTTGTGGATCAAAGGCTGTCAAGATTTCCCCCTTGCCAACCAGGAGACAAATAATTCCATCGAGTCATACCATTGTTTATTGAAGTCTAAATTTGTATCGGATCGATGGAAAAAATGTGGCCAGAGAATGGATTGGTTGATATACTAGCTCTTGAAAAATGTTGAACCTTTTACCGATTTAGGGATATTTTGAAACAAGCTAGATATTTGAATAATTAAAAGAAGGAGAAGAAGTTTGAATCCTTGGTGGAGAAAGCAAAACGACTTGCCGATAGTGATTGCTGGCCTCATGAGAGCAAATCTCATGCTTATTGGGTGAGAAGTCAAACCAATCACGACAATAAATAGCTTCTCACCTAGTATCGTATGAATTTTATAGGATGTGACTGCCCATGGTATGTTCATGGAAATACTTGCAAGAATTCCATAAAGGTAAATTGGTTGTACTTTTCGTCATACAGTCGGGAGTTGTCACTGGAGCAAAATGTAGAACCCGATACACTTGATAATGTAACACCCATTGAAGTCAACAAACCCCCTGAGATATACATGGAGACACCCGTTATTGATGTGGATGCCAACATGGTTCCGGTGGTCATTGGAGGTGATTATAAATATTCTGAGGCACTTAAATTGGTGAGGAAGCATGTTCTTGTCTACATCGATGTGCTTAGAAATAGCCCTCCTTGTACTTTGGAGAGTAGCTTAAACTCGGAGGCCCTAATTAAATGCATGTTTGATGAAGCAAATAATCAACAGATTATGGATTTTCAATTTATAGTTGGGTTGAGTGCTTTTGATTCATCCTTGAAGTGGAAGAAGAATTTCCTCAGCCTTGCAAATAAAAGGCGAAGAAGCAAACATAAAAATGACTTAGATATTGAACTAAATGTATGCCCGTTTAAAGATGAACCGTTTAAATTTGCATATTTGAAGAACAAGGGACTCCCTCTATCAAAGAATGTGCCCCCTAATGTATCCAATAAGTTATATTGGTTGAGGATATTAATTTATTTAGATTGCATTGTGTATCCATCACCATTTTCTACTTGTATTGGTTGTGTATCAACTTATATTGTTCTTGCTATGTACGTTTGATGCAATCAAAGTTTAGATGCATGCAATTACTATATATGCCATGATGTAATCCAGCTAGAAATGTTATGTGACAGATTAATGAGCTTCCCATGTTCATCCTCCTCCTTCATAACAAATTGGTCTAATCGACAATTCCCCAGTCGCAGAGGGCAAGGTTTACTTGTGAGATCTATTCATATATTTGTAATATTGTTTGTTATAACTTAGATATAAGTTTTGATATCACTATTGTATTTCCCATTGTTATTCCATTGTGATGATGTTGAACATCTACATGTCAGGAAACTGTAGAAGGAAGATATTGTTTTTCAATGGTTTCTGATGTTTTTTAAAATTTCAAGTTAAAGTTTGCAAACCGTATCCAAACAGTTTTATTTGCTTTAAGCTTTGAAGTTTGGTGCTTTGTATTGATTATCATTAATGTTTTTAGTCACATTATTGCTTCCAAAAGTCGCGTTGTCAAGGCTGCATTTGAGTTAATTTTTGTTACACCTCGAATCTGCATCTAATCTTTTCCACTTTGGAATTTACAAAAAAAATGTAAATTTTGGAGGAAAGCAAGTGTTGGAGGAAATTTCTTAAAAAAACTCTTGTTTATCCCCTCGCTTGTACTAGTAAGATATGAAACCATTCATCTTATGGTTAGTTTTTGTTCAAGGAGGTCTCTAGGTTGCGACATGAGGGTTCACGGTGATATTGGGAAAAGTGAGGCATTATACATAATCATGATTGACATGTAGAGACTTATGAAAAAAGAGATGCAACATGTATATTTTGTGTTGATGTTTTGAGCAAAATCGGAGAAGCTTGAACTTTAAAACTTTTATCAAACAATTTCAGCACATGTATTTCATAAATCAGCCACATATGAATATATCAACCACATAAATACATCATCCACATATAAATCTCATAAATATATCAGCCACATAAATTAGTTCCATAAATCAACCATATGAATCAATCAACCATGAGAGACAAGATATACCATGGAAAAACCCTCCAAACACGGAGGATAAAAAACCCAACAATTCTTTGAGTATGATAGATAAATTTGCAAAGAATGGTTTGCAACACATAAGTAGATTTCCCTATAAAAGATATCACCACAATAGTAGAGAAGAGAGATCCAATGTAATTCTACAAAGACAAAATAATTTCATTTATATTTTTCTTTTTATTTATATTTTTAAATAAAAACAAAATAATTTATAAAATTTTAATAAAAATTCCAATATAATTTAATTTTAACTTTAAATAAAACTTAAAATTATTTTTTATCAGCTAAAAAAATTAATAAAATAAGTTAATTATTTTCAATTCTAATAAATTTAAATTTTATCAACTTCAAAAAATTAAAAAGATACTAACTCTTATATTTATTAATATGACCTTTTATGGCCTAAAACTATAAATGCAAAAGTTACAATCATATGGAATAGTGTTAATTAATTTCAACAATGAATCACTAAACTAACGTGGACTCTTCCACTCTTGATTTTTAGAATTCCAAAATCTACAGTTTTTTTTTAGAATTTGCACGTCACACTTTCCTATTTTAAACTTTAAATTCCAAAAATCTTCATAACTTTTCTTATTTTAAACATTGAATTAAAAAATGTATACAGATTATTTAATATAATAACAAGTAAAATTAGCAGCGAAGCTGTTTATATTTGCCTTAAGAAATGGTTTAATTTAATAATTTAAAAATGTTTTAATTTAATAGTTTTATATACCTAAGTTAATTTAATAATTTAAAAATGTTATAATTTATTAGTTATTTATATCTCAAATTTAATCTCATAATTTAGAAATAGTTTGATCTAAGGCCAAAGTTAAAGTTAAAGTTTGACATAAAAATAATTAAATAATAAATAAAAAGTCATAAGAAAATGTTATTGTGATTTAGAAAAATCAAAATTGTATAGAAATTTTATAAAATTTGCATTTTTTTACTAACAAAATTTTACCAACATAATATATAATTTTTTCTAATAACAATAAAAATGCTAAATAAATTATTAAAGTTTGATAAATCTTTACTATAATGTCAACTAATTAAAATATTAATCATCATAATTATTTGAATAAACCAATAAATATTTATTTAGAAATATTATATATATATATAATCTTTAGTTTCATTAATATGTTAGTTTATGAAATGTGAAAAGAACCTAATTAAATATCAAAATAAATATTTAAAAATTTTAATTTAATAATTTTGTTCAATAAATTTATATAAAAAATATTATAATAAGTTGAAGTTTTTATATATGTTAAGAAAATATTATATCTAAATACAAGTTTTATATAGTGATATAGCAATATTCATTCCTTGTGATGTGATTGTCACATCTATCAAGATTAGTCATTATGGCTATTTTAATAAACAAGACACTTTGCATTATTAGATTTTATTTTTAAATTTTTATTTTAAAAAAATATAGTATATTGATGGGTGCATATATATTTAAAAAAGCTTATTATATTTAAAAAAGTTGTATATAGTGATATAGTTATAATCAATCATTGTGATATGAATGTCATATCTATGAAGATTAGTCATATATATATATATATATTTTAATTATTTTTTATATCTAAGAATTTCATTAGTCAAATCATTAAAATGAACCAATCATAAAATGAAAAAATAGATTTTAAAAAATAAAAAAAATATAATTTTATTTTTAAAATATTAATTTAATATATGAATTTTATAAAAATTATGTAAAACTTTTGAAAAAGTATAAAAATTAATTAAAGTCAAAACTATTGTTTGACTAAGCGATAGCTATATATCTGCCTTGACATGTATAATAAATATGAGAGGAAATTAATTCCCTTCTTTCCTTTTCAACAAAAATTAGAATTCCACAAAGTACTGCGAAATTACAATGCAATTCTATCGTGTAAAATAAATTTGATAATGCTAAAAAGCATTGAATTTACGTGTCATTGAACCACAATTGACTAGATCGTATTTGGATTGATATAAAAACTTAAATTCTTAAAATATATATATTAATGGCATTTTCTTGCTTCCTTACGATTTTAGGATTTTGAAGGGCTTGTTTTAAATTTAAGTTGACGGGTATAGGTTCAACTAAGTCTTTAATGATAGAAGTGTTATATTCATAATCGTTTTTTAATTTACACTTGTAAATTAAATAAACTCTTAAAAAATGTAAATAAAATATTAATCTTTTAAATTTTTATAGGTTTTTTTAATGCAGATAGAATGGTAAAGATGAGTGCATAAAACTGGACAACTTTTGTAGGGAGATGTTAATGAATCTATTTTGTACAGTTTGTTTCTAGATTGATTTCTTTGTAATATATATATATTAAACTTTGAATTAAAAAAGACAGATTTAACTCACCAAATTTAGCTAATACTCTCTTAGAAAATGCATTTATCATCATTGATTCGTCATAACACTTTGTTCACCTTGATTTGTAGCAACATTCATACACAAAGCAATAGCAATATGAAGCCACTAGGCTAAACTTAAAAGTCGCAATGAAAGTCCTCAAATAATACACAAAGTCTAATAAAAACTAAAATAAAGTTGTTGTTGAGATTTTCAAAGGAAAAAATGACGAGGATTTGCTTACCATCCCTCAAAGGATCAAAATAAGAACAATTTGCATTTCCTTGTATGATGTTGTGATTTGTTTTCCTAGGCCAAAATATAGTTTGAGATTGAGACATATTCCAAAACCTAAAAGCAATATAAAAAAAGTTCAGCAACATCTTGGAAGAACCCATTCTCAACATGCTTAGAAATTATGGCAAGCAACACAACAACAATTTTCACAGATATTTTTTCAAACACTTGGCATGCAATATCGATATTGACGCACTTAGCATAATGTTTAAAAGTGCAGTTCCTACAGAAACATCTAAATCAAACTATAACACTTCTTCAAGACACGATCGAAAAACTTAAAAACATAAGTAAAAAGGCATGATAAGTATGGCTAATGCATAAGTAAAGTGACTTAATTATACAAGTATAGATACAAACTATACTTTAAAATACATGAATCCCTGTATAAATTACCATAGAAAAAACATTAAAAAAAATGTATATATATAATTGAGCATCTTTGATATAAATTAATGAAGGAAAGGATTATCTAGGGATAAGAGTATTCCCATTTTGATAAAATGGGAAGCCATGTTACATATGGATTAGATATAGAAAGGGAGAAGGCAAATATTTATATATATAGCATTGCATGTAATATAAGAACTTTAGTAATATTTTTATATATGTATATGGGTTATTATATACCATTTTGATAAAATGGGAAGCCATGTTACATATGGATTAGGTATAGAAAGGGAGAACGCAAATATTTTCAAATATATATATATTTATAAAGTATTGCATGTAATATAAGAACTTTAGTAATAATTTTATATATGTATATGGGTTATTATATATAATATATATACATATATAATAAGGAAAGACATAAAATATAATAATTGTTGAGGAGGCTCAAACAATTAAATAAGATTCTAACAGGTATAGTTATATCTTGAACAAGAAATCGAAGATCTCTCTAAGGGACAGATATGGTTACCATTACTTAAACACGAGATTAGTTTTTCTTTTAGGCGGTCGCTGCCACATGGTAAGCATATAGCGCCATGTGTCTCCTCTTTTAGTTGTAGTTCTCCTTTTTATTGTTGTGATCTCCTTTAGCAAGGGGGGAAGGGGGTCTGTGTTGGTTGTGAGATATCGAACGAAGGAGAAAGGAGGTTGGAGTAAGAAGGTATGCCTATGATTTTCTTCAGAAATGCATTTGTGAACTGAATGAATTTGTTTACCAAAAATTTGTGATTTGAATGAGTTTTTATTGGAACTGAATGTATAGTTCGCCTACAAATCTCTAGATTACTGTTTGAAATTATAGATCCCCTTTGACTTTCTGCGATCTACTATAGCTACGGTTATGGATAAAAGGATTTTTTACAATGTATGTATACTTACGACTGTAGATAAGAGACTGCCTGCGAGTTTTGATGTGGGATCAAATTGGATAATCCATGCTTTTTCCTTGCTTGAGGAACTGTATATATATTTTGCTGCATGCGTCTCATTTTCCTGATGAATTGCACATTTGCCATATGCGTTTTTATTGTGTCTGTGGGAACTAAAACTATTGCTACCAGCGATTTTGTTTTTATATAATGAAGTATCCATGTATGAAGGCTGCGATTTTCCTTATAATCTGCATGTATGATGGAATCACTGCAGAAATTGGTTTGTATGTGTGCGATTTTTCCTTTTTGTATGGATGGATTCCTGCTATGGAAAGTAGATATGAATATGGAAAGATATGAAGTAGCGAAAATGTTATTTGCGTGGGTGAAAATCAAAGTCTGAATATGAGTAAATATGAGTTGTGAATAGGTTATTTCCTGTTGTGTAAATCATAGATCTAATTATATACATATATGGAGAAGAATCTAAAATTGACTGCATTTTATAACGTACGGTTTAGTTGCGCTTCGATCTGATTTTGGATCTATCTTCATGCAAATTCCTTTTTGGTTAAGAACTCATTTAATATTTCATTGCCAACGATCTCATATAGATCTGGAAATTGAAATTTATTTCTTCACTTCCAACATTGCTATTTTATTGAAGATCTAGAACTCCATTGCCAGCGATTTTGTTTATATCTAGAAATTGAATCATAATTCCTTCTTTGCCAGCATTTTCGTTTAGATATGGATCTGTATTTTAGTATAGACTTGATTCCTCCATGCCAAGGATTTCATAAAGATCTGGAAATCGATACTCCTTAGCTTGCGCTTTGGTCTTGTGTATATTTGGGAAGAGAAAAATGTTTTGATCTTCCTGCAAATTCCTTTTATGTTAAGATCTGAATGTTGAGAGTTGATACCCAAGATTGTTGATTTAAGATATGACTACGATTGTAGATCTAAGGTAATTGCATACCTTTTTCCAAACCGTAGAGAAAATTATTTATGTGTTTGATAATTGGTTTTTAATTGTCTTCCATCTATATCGGATATGGATTTGATTCCTGCAAATTATTTTTCTTAATGTTTGGATCTGGGTGTAAAAATTGATACCTGCGATTCTGAATAAGTCTTGGATTTGAATGTATGCTTGCTTTTATTTGTGATTTTGGAGGATAATTCAGTATCCGTGACTTGATTGTTTAGGCCACGATACTTCGTAAAAGGGACAAAATCCTTCACCATTTTTCCAATGTATTCGATTTGTTTCGTTTGAATATATTGTAATGTGCATGAATATGTTACTAGTGAAGGAACGGTTTAGTCTCAATAGTTTCATTTTTCATAGAACTTAGGTTGTATAGATTTATGATTAATCTTGGTGATAAGAGTGTTATGTTATAATTAGTTGAAGAACTATAATCTTGGTGATAAGGGTAATTAAAGAACCATATGATAAGAGTACTATGTTATATTTAGTTGAAGAACTATAATCTTGGTGATAAGGGTTTAAAATAATTAAAGCACCATATGATAAGAGCTTTATAATATATTTAGTTGAAGAACTATAATATGGGAATAAGGGTTGTGTTAAATAATATAAGAGCAAACCATAATATGGTGATAAACATTGTATTGATATCATGAAGGGATGTGTTTCCTTCATGTGCTTTTATGTTAAGGAGAATCTTTGTAAGTCTTGTAGTTTTGGAATAAGTTTAAGTGAAAATGTTTTCCATTTAAATTGAAAGGCCCTACAAAGAGGGAAGTTAGAAATTTAAGAGTATTCTTTGTGAAAGAGTTTTGAGGAAAGATAATGGCGGTGAATGTGCTATAAAATTGTAATTCTTTCTCTTTGATAAAATAATATAAAGATTACTACAAAGAAGGAAGTTAGAAATTTGAGAGTATTCTTTGTGAAAGAGTTTTAAGGAAAGATAATGGCAGTGAATGTGCTATAAAATTGTAATTCTTTCTCTTGATAAAATAATATAAAGACTAATAATTTTTGGTGGATGTAGCTTCATAAATGGGGTGAACTACTTATATTGGTGTCTCTGTTTTGATTTGTGATTTATGTTTGTATATACTCATTTTCATGATGGTATTTAATGTATGGATGATGCACAATAAATGATTTATGATACATTTTCTATATTGGTACAATGGGCTATGAAATACACTCGCAAGCGTACAGTTAAAAGTATATTTAGTACAGGAAAGCTACTTGGATAGTTAAATGATTCAATACCTTTTGTTTAACATTTTGACTTCAAGATAAAGAACTAATATCTTGATTTAAATGTAAGTAATTAATACTTTGTAAGATCTTACTACCATGGTATTAGATTAGGGTAAAGTGCTAGTAATGTTTACGATGTGAGAATGATGAAGTATGTATAAAGAGTAAAGATAAAATAATGAGAATTTGTGATGTTAGTATTCAAATATATGTATTAGTATTTCCAATGTGTGTGAATGTAGGGATGTACTTTAAAAACAACAAGCTTATCATAGTTAAATATGCACAAAAGTACTTTTGGATGAACAAACTTTTTACCCAAAAATTCTAAGTTAAAACTAGTTTTTAAAGAAGCGGAAAAAATAACCAACAAAAGCAAGTTTTCCTTGGGATCTTGGCCTGCTTTTGGGGAAGCCAATATGAAGCACTTAAATTGCTGAATATAACTTTTCAGATTCCAAGGAAACAACCATGCATTCAACAAGGTTTAGACATACTTTCACAGCCTTGAAAAATGACAATTTTCCCTACAACTAGGTCTAGAATGCTTGTAAAATTTCTTTAGGAATGAGATCTAGTTTATGAGCTTTAAGGAAGCAATATCTATGTAAAATGAATTCTGAAATTGATAGATCTAAACAATTCTAAAGCTGCAAAACAAGTAACCGGACTGATTTTAAGAAATTTGAAGGAGGAAGAGGAACATAAGAGGGCTTGTTGCTGGAATGGTTCTGCAAAAAAAAAAATAGTTAATGGAATTCCGAGGGACAATGCCTTCACAAAACAGTCAGATGCCCAGTGGAGTCAAGCTAGATCCTCAGTTCGTCCAACCCCTGCTACCTGAAAACTAACAAACAATCATGCACAAAAACCTTATGAGATCTAGATAGACATATATGAAAAAAGAGAGGGATTACATGCAAATAAACTTATTTAAACATGTATAATCTGAATCTTCAAACATATATACTATGATATATTGAAAAACATGTAATCTTACTTGCCCAACTATACTCCGATTAATTCAACTGAATCATTCAGGCCAGACAGGATTTAGATGCAGAAATTAAGAGAAAGACACCAGTAATAGAAAGCTGCAAGACAATGTTAATTCCACACATATAAGAGCATTACACCATTTTAGCCTCCAAAGATTCACTTTATTCCAATAGCAAAATATATTACACAGTATTACAACAGCAATAGCTCCTCCATCCAACTCTAGCTAGCTTGGAAGAGAGGCAACCATCCTTTATTTATACACAAAATTGAAACCCTAGCCCAGAGGGGGCGCAAATCCCAAGGAGATAGACCACTGCAGCTGAAGGAGATTCCATCAATACCTGATCTGAAGCTGAACTAAGCTTCTACTGAGTCTGAATGTCAATCAAGGGGGTTGATTGAGCTGACACATCAACCCGCTGAGTGAATCATCAACCATAGAGCTCCCAAAGGATCCCACCCGTGTGGAGGAGAGAGAGAGGGCGCAATTCCCCATAAAGGAGGCTGAAGTTCAACTCTGGATCTGCCTTGATCACCTCCTTCAGTCAAGAATTTGTTAGATCCAGTCAATCTAATGCCGATGAGACTGATTTCAATCAAATTGGTTGAGAATCAATTGATCTAGGATTTTGGATTTGCTCCATTATTCATCAATTTATTAATCAAAATAATCAATAATTGATTTTTTGGGGCTTTCTGACCTGAGTGATGGAAAATCACTCAAAACTTGGAAAAAGTGGGTTTATAGGTTTACGTGGTGCTCTGAACTTGAAATGAGCATCCCCATGACTGAAAATGATTATTTGGCCCACTTTTATTAAAAAACCAATTTTTCCAATTAGACTATTAAAAAATAGCCTAAGTTTTGTGAAAAAAATAAAATTTAAAAAACTTAAAAAATTAAAAAAATTAAAAACCTAGGGGGACTTAGACATATTCATATGACTCGACCATGATGCCTAGCATGTTTATACATTGACACATAGACTCTAATATCCTCAATAGGCCTAAATGCCAAGCCGACCACCCCAACTTTGGAGGTATTGAGTGAAAAACTTAGAAATTATCAGTCGTTTATTCAACAACCAATAATAACCAAGGGAAAAAACACCCTGGGCTGATCGGATTGACAAATAAAGTCAAAGAGACCGAGTCTTTTACATACACTATCATGCTAGAACATTTATTAGAATTCCCCCATCGGGTATGAACATGTGATATAGTACAACAAGCACTTCCCAGAAGCACTTCCGAAGGTCTTCTGAAGTCCGAACAAAAAATCTTTGTCCGGTTCACCAGGCTCACTTGATAAAAAACCACTAAGTACAACTTAGGTGGTAACATCTGGCTCCATCTAGGGACACATGCTCTGAATAATCTTCCGATGAAAGAAGAGGATACGAGAACTTCAAAATCTCTGGGTCCTGCATAGCAATTAAAGTTTGTCAGTAATGCGTATATAAAAGAAATCAACTATAAAACCAAAATAATGTATAGAATTAGTCTATGATGTACAAAAAAACAATATTTTACAAGACTAATATACAAAAGAAAATTTTCCAAGTTAGTACTATGGTACAAAACATCTATAATACAACAATATGATACATAAAATTTAAAAATACATGCAGGGCAAGGTTTAGAAATTGGCCCTGAAACCACCGATGCCAATAAAGGCATCAAACTGTCTCGACGAAGAACATCTTGAGGAGAAACCCATTCAATGGTAGGCATAACCTTTCTCCTTCTAGGTCATTTAGATAGAAAGAATTTGTTCCTACTACTTCATCAATGATATACGGCCCCAACCATAAGCTGTCGAACTTTCTGTGTTTCCCAGGTTTCTCCCGTCGTTTGTCCCAACGCAAGACTATGTCACCTACTTGAAAGGATCCAGGCCGGGTAGATCTTTCAAAGGTTCTCTTGACTTTGTCTGAATTTTTGATACTTTGCTCAAGGGAATTTCTTCTACTCTCATCTAACTCGATCAACTGGTTTATTCTGTTATGAATGGCATCCTGTTCTGAGCTGAAGGTCTGGAGAAGCTGATACACTGGAAGCTTTAAATGGACAGGTAAGGTGACATCTAGGCCATAGATAAGTTTAAAAGGGCTCCTCCCGGTTGAACTTTTCTTTGTGATTCTATTGGTCCATAATGCAAACTTGATCTTGCTATCCCAAGCATTTTTATTATCACCCACAGTTTTCTTGATTATGGTCATTAAGTTTATATTACTTGACTCAGCTAGACCATTTCCTCGGGGATAATAGTTGGATGAATGGGATAGGAAAATGCCGTACTTGAAACAAAAGGATGGCATCTCGGAGGAAACAAAGCACGGGCCATTATTTGTGATGATTATGGCTGGCACACCGAATCTTGTGATAATCTTATCTTCTAAGAAATCCATGACTACAGTATCGATTTCCTTCTTGGTGGGTATTTCCTCTACCCACTTGGTGAAATAATCAGTGGCGGTAAGAATCCAAGAATAACCATTGCTCGAGTTATCCTTGAACTTACCGATGAAATCAAGCCCCCACTGCTGGAAAGGGGCTTGGACTACTATTGGATTTAAAGGAAATGCTTTCATTTGTTGCTTTCCGATGAACAACTGACACTGGGGGAAAACTCTAATAGACTTGTGCACATCTGAAAAAAGGTTCGGCCAATAGTATCCTGCTCTAATGATTTTATGGGTGGTTGTTCTTGCTGCAAAATGTCCACCACAAAATCCTAATTGGAACTCAACCATGAGTTTTCTGGACTCAGGTTCATTGACACATCTAAGTATTAAACCATCGAGGTTTCTCCAACCCAAACCATCTTGTGTTAAACAATACTTAGTTGCTTTTAACCTTAATGCTCTTCTTTTATGACCAAGAAAGTGATCAGGGCATGTAAGGTTGCGGAGGAAAAAGATGATGGCGGTATACCAAGGGTGCTGTTCTAATCTCTGAAGCTCGTCTGATATACTTTGTTCTGAATCACTATTTTGGCAGATTATTCCTATGGCCTTTTCATCTCCTTGGGTCAACATCTTTGCAAGACCTTGTCCCTTCATTAACTTAGTAGGTTTTATCTCTAAATCATATTCTTGAATCTTTGAAACCCACTTACCCCTCATTCCTAGACAATCTTGTTGAGACATGATATCCTTGACAGCTGCATGGGGTGCATACCCAATGATTTTAGAGTAACCTACATAAGTTCTGAAATGCTTAAGGGACTTGACAAGGGCATAAGCTTGTTTCTCCATGGTGGTATACTTCAACTTTGAATGTTGCAAGGCTCTACTCATAAAGGCTATAGGTTGTTCTTGTCCCTCCTTATTCTTTTGAAGCAAAACACCAGCAATGGTGTCTTTTGAGGCAAAGGAAAATATCTGAAATTCCTTGGAATAATATGGACTGATCAAGACTAGGGACCTGGATATGGCATCTTTGATAGACTTGAAAGCATCTTTCTCTTCATCTGTCCACTCAAACTTAACATCTTTCTTTAACAACTTTTGTAGAGGCTTCATTAATTCTGCTAAATTTGGGATGAATCTTCTTATGAAATTGATCTGACCATTGAAAGACTGAAGAGCTTTAAGATTCCGAGGCAAGGGGACTTTCTTAATGGATTCAACTCTCTTAGGATCAACCTTGACACCATCCTTATAAATGATGTGCCCCAACAACTTGCCTTCATCAACCCCAAAGATTGACTTGGAGAGGTTCAAGGAAATACCATATTTCCGACATCTTATGAAAAACTGCTTAAGATGACTTATGTGGTCAGATATTTCCTTTGAAAAAACAGTTAAGTCATCTTGATATATTTCGATTATTTTTCCTATAAGTTCTTTGAAGGCAAAATCCATGGCTCTTTGGAAGGTGGCACCAGTATTCAATAAGCCAAAAGGCATTCTTAAAAATTTATAGGTACCCCAAGGTGTGGTGAATGTAGTCTTATGTTGATCCTCCTTATTTACCAACACTTGGTTATAACCGGAAAAGCCATCCAACATGGATATCATTCCTGATCCTGTTACTCTTTGGAGCAATGTTTCTATGTCAGGTAATGGGTAATTATCTTTAAGGCATGATGTATTCAAATTTCTGAAATCTAGACATATTCTAATTGACCCATTCTTCTTTCTGACAACAGCTAAGTTGGAGCACCACGATGAATGTCTTGTAGGTGCTATGATCCCTGCTACTAACATCTTCTGAAGTTCCTTCTACACAATGGGGGCCAACTTAGGATTTATTCGCCTAAATTTTTGTTGGAAAGGCTTGACCTCCTTAGCCTCTTCTGTGAAGGGAATAGTGTGTTGAAACACATCTTCCCGATAGGATTTAAGTTCATCATAACTAAAGGCCAACACATCTCTATATTCTTTGACTAAGTTGATCAAATTGTTCCTTTCTTTTTCTGAAGTACCTTTTCCAATTTTTATTAACTTGGGGTCATTATCAGTTCCTATGTTTATTTCCATATAATCCCCAATTTTTATTACTTATTTTTTTATTTTATGATGATCCTGTTGATCAAAAAAAATCTCGAAATCTATAAGGCTACTCGAGATGTGATTCCTTTCATTATCCTCACACTCCTGATACTCTTTACCCTCTTGCTGATAACTGATCTTGCAACCTTCAAACTCTTGAAGATTATGGATGAATCTCAAGAGTTGCTCATCATCTTTAAATACCTGCCAATGATCTACATTATCCAGAATTGAAGGTCTGAAATTAATTTCCATTTTTCCATTCCCACTAATCATTTCATCTGATGATTGGAGGGTGGATGCTGCTCTTGCCAACTTATCTGATAACCCATTCATTTCCCTATGGATCTTTTGAATGTTAAGTGCATCAAACCATTCCATATCGTGCCATGTGGCATTTCTATACTTCCTTAGTTTGTCATTTTTACATTGATATTGATTCTTAATCTGGAGGACAAATAAGTCTGAATCACCTTTTATGTTCAACATCTTTATCCCCATGTCTTTAGCGGTTTCTAACCCTAGAAGCAATGCCTCATACTTAGCCACATTGTTTGATTCTTCAAACTCTAACCTGAAAGCAAAGTTGTAGACTTTATCTGAAGGAGAGATGATCACGATGCCCAGACCCTTTCCGGATTTGGAATAAGTCCCGTCAAAGTACATTTGTCAAACTTCATCTATCTTTTCATTTTTAATGTTTTCCTTAATAGGGGCCATGAAATTTGACAAAATAGCATAGTTTCGAAAGTTATCAGTGAAATGAACAAATTCATTTTCGGGCTTCTGAGGATTTTCTACATGCTGTTTCCTTAGCTTCCCTCTATGGAGTATCACCCTAGTGTTTTCTGAGGCAGGTATAGTAGCATATGTCCAATCCATTTGAATTTACCAACCAAGAGTTGCGGCCCATTTTCTAGATAGCAACATACCCCAATTATCTGGAACATATATCACTACCACATCCATCGAGATGTCGATGTCTAGATACTTGGCCAACTTAACATGTAGTTTTAAGATTATTCCTATTACTTTAACTTCTCTTGCATCCATTGCACAAACATTGTGGTAGGGTTGGGTGATCCTTAGATTTAGTTGTTCCATTACTTTTCTTGTCACGACATTTGATGAAGCACCTGAATCTAACATGCAGTTATGAAGGATAAGGTTATCAACTAAAAGAGAGACATAAAAAGGTGGGTGGTCCTCTCTTTTCGGATCAACACTGTTGAGGACTATAGGCATATCCATAGGTTCAATATGTTTGGCTTGAAATATAGCATTATTGTTAGGGGGAGGATCTTCTTTGACAATATTATGGGCTTTACTCCGACTATCCTCTATGGCTTTGAACAACTTTTCTTTTTTACCACAGGAATTTTGAGGACATCAGTTGCATAAACATGAATCTTAGCACTACTTATCCATTCTCCCATGTCAACATTTGATTCAGGCATAACGGGGGGATCTGGGAGAGGAAAAGTGGTTACCTTTGGCTTGTACTGTTTAGATGGTGATGGCCTCTCCTTTCTTTGATAAACCAGACCCTTGAATCTATCCTTCTTCATTTTTTGAATTCTTTCCGGAGTAGGCATTTCACCATATAAGTTGGACAGGAGGTCCTTCTCATAACTGTAATCCGTGGCCGACTTCCAATGCTGGTTTGATAAAGGGTAGTTTTGGCCTACCATGTACACATGATCAGACTCGCTTGATGTTGTTTCCTAATTACTGACCTCGCGAGGCATTCCATGTTCTATAACTTGGTTTGCAATATAGCAAGTGCTTTCTTGGTGGAATTGATCACAAGGTCTACACCATGGAATGACTTCTTCTACCATGTTAGCTAAGTCTAACTGGTTTGTAATCCTAGGTTCTTGCTGAGGAGATTTCTTTTGATACATCTGTTGATGTAATTGTAACTTTGAAATGTATTCACTTGTATTTCATATGTATTGTAACCCGATGTTTATTTCGGGATGTATTTGTAATGTACTTGAGTCATGTCATGTCCCGAGGTTCCTATTGGGAGTTTCTATAATGTAAACAAGTCATGTCAAGTCAAGGTAGGTAACACTCCTATTGTCTAAGGGTTAAAGTCCCCGTAGTTTCGGGGCACTAGGGTTATTAGACTCACCTAGTGAAGTTGGACCTAGTTGGGTTTAGTCAAGTCGGGAATAAGTATAAATAGAGAGCTAGCCTCTCTATTTATCACGCACTCACTCACACTCAGTTGTAGCGCATAGTTGAGGAAGAGAAAGACACTGGGGCAAGGAAGAAAGAGGTTACTGCTGTCGAAAGACCATCTTACTGTTTTGGGTTTTACTTTTGGTGTTGATTCTATCTATGAGGAAGTTGCGGGGTTTTCTCCATTTATGGTTTCCCCAAGGAAAAACACTGTGTTCATTGTCTCTTGTGTTTTATTGTTGTGCTTGTTGTTCTCTCAGTTAAAGATCCTAATGTTATGCTAGCTTAATGTTAAAGATATAACATGGTATCAGAGCTAACCTGAGAAGAAGACACTTTGCAGCTGCGGGAACTAGGGCTTCCTATTTTGTCGATCTCTCTCCATAGATTTTCAACAAAAGTAGGGTGGAATAAATCTCCTCCCTAGGGCGCATCTTTCTGTCGAAGCAGAATCCAATTATGAGGTTTTTCAGTTTTGGACCCGACACTACTACTAGAAATTAGGGCTTTTCACAGAAGTGGAATTTTTCAGTGAGCCCAGGCCTGGATTGATCTCCTCCCGAAAATCAAAGTTAGGGATCAAATTCAAAGAATTTGGTTGGACAGAACTCCGGAAAAGAAAAACCCTAATCTGCTCCTGAACCAGCACTGTAGAATTTCAACTCCAAATCCATATTTGACATCTTGACCTGGTAAGATCAAAATATTTTGTATTTCCATTTGAGGTTCTCAATTAAGATGTCTCATCATACCAAGCTTGATGAAAATCTTGAGGGAGCTGATAACTTCTGAGCCTGGAAGTATAGGATCTCCCTGGTCTTGGAAGAAAATGAGTTGGACTCCTATATCAGTGAGGAGGTTCCAGTTCCAGAGGGAGATGAGGCCAAGGCCTTACATAAGAAGAAGTTGGTTATGGCAAAGAGGATCATTTCTGATTCTATCAAGGATCACCTCATACCATTGGTGTCCTCCCTCAAGACACCTAAAGCTATGTTTGATGCCCTAACCAAACTGTTTGAAGGGAAGAACATCAATCAAAAGATGACTCTAAGGAACCAGTTGAAGAATGTAAAGATCCAGAATGAGGAGACCATCCAATCATACTTCACAAGGGTCTCCCAGATCACAGAACAACTGGAAGCAGTAGATCAAGAAGTGGAGAATGTATAAATTGTGATGACAACCTTGAATGGTATTCCTAGATCATGGGATTCTTTCATCCAAGGAATCTGTGCTAGGAAGAAGTTAGTCAAGTTCAGTATACTGTGGGAAGAATGTTCACAAGAAGAAGCTCAGACATCAGCTCGAGAAGAAAAGATGGGAAGTGAATATCAAGCTCTCACAGTACACTCTAGGAAAGGAAGAAGGGAAAATCGTCATCATCGAGGTAAGCATTCTCATCAGAAAAACAATCCTGTAAGAAGGGATCCATCCAAACTTAGATGTTATACAAGTGATGAAATATGACACTTTTCTAGAAATTATCCCATGAATAAGAATGGATCCAAGAAGAAGAAGAACTCCAAAAGAAGACATCATGCTCACACTACTGAGGATGATGATCCTCCCAGAAAGAGAGTAAAACAAAAAAGTGAAGACTCTTCAAGTGAAGATGAATATGTTCTGATCTCCACTCTCACGGAAACTGCCACTCATGGAAGCAAAGATTGGCTTATTGAAAGTGGGGCTTCCAAACACATGACAGGTTTCAAGGAATCCTTTGAGAAACTATTTGAACATAATTCACCCTATAAGGTGAAACTTGGGGATGTCTACTGATATCCCATAAAAGGTAGTGGTGAATCCTCCTACAAACTAGACTTAGGATAATATATGAAAATGAAGGATGTCTTATTTGTACCAGGACTAAAGAAGAATATTCTATCCATGTCGGCACTGGATGCAAAAGGCATGAGGGTTGCATTTGTAGATGGCCAAGTCCTCATGTGGTCAAGAGGAAAGACTATTGACGATGCAATAGTAATTGGAGAACAAGAAGGAGGTTTATACAAATTGAAGGGCCATCTAGAACAAGATTTGGTCCATGACACAGTAGATCCAAATGAACTTTGGCACAGAAGGCTTGCACATGTGCATTACAGAGCACTACCACTTGCAAGCGAAGTTGTTGAAGGTCTTCTAGAAATTCAAGCAAAACATTAAGGGGTCTGCAAAGGATGTGCGAAAGGAAAGAATACAAAGAAGACATTTCCAAGTAGCGAGAGCAAGGAAAAAGGAATCTTGGAAATCATCCACTCTGATGTATGTGGACCAATGTCATCAAGTTCACTAAGCAGGTATGTATACTATGTTTCTTTCATTGATGACTTTTCTAGGAAGACATGGATTTACTTCATGAAGAACAAAGATGAAGTTTTTAGAAAGTTCAAGGAATTCAAAGCCTTGATCGAGAACCACACAGAAAAGAAGATTAAGACCTTTCGATCAGATAATGGCAGAGAATTCACATCAAATGAGTTCAAAGAAATATGCAAAGAATCAGGGATTAAGAGGGAGTTATCCACTCCATATAATGCACAACAGAATGGGGTTGCAGAAAGGAAGAATAGAACTGTCATGGAAGCTGCAAGAGCAATGCTTCATGATCAAGATCTTCCTATGCATCTATGGGAAGAAGCTGCTAGAACAATGGTGTATGTACAGAACCATACTCCACACAGAGTACTCGAGAACAAGACATCTGAAGAAGTCTTTTCCAGCAAGAAACCAGAAGTCATCCATCTCAGAATATTCAGCTGTCTAGTGTACATACACATTCCAAAAGAGAAGAGAACAAAACTAGATCCTTCAGGAAAGAAGGGTATATTTTTGGGATACTCTGAAAGCTCGAAGGCTTGCAAAATATACTTCCTAGGATTCAAGAAGATCGACATCAGTAGGGATGTAACATTTGATGAAGACACAGCTTACAACAAATCCAGAAAGAGACCTGCTGAAGATCCCGAAGAAGTAGAAGCACCCAGAATTCATGATACAACCATGAATGAAGAAATTCAAGAAGAAGATAGAGAATTTGAAGAACCACAAAGACCTGTAGATCCACCTCAGGAGAAGAATCCTCACAAGAGGAAACCTGCTTAGGTACGAGAAATTATCCAAGGTGCAGAAATATATGGGGCTCCAAAAGAGAATCACATAGAAAGAAAGAGAACTAGATCCTGCTCTGGATATGTAGCTTTACTATGTGACTTTATCAATGAATAACATTCCAATTATGAAGAAGCGGCAGAATAGAAAGAATGGAAGGATGCTATGATTGAAGAGTATCAATCGATCATGAAGAATGATGTTTGGGATGTTGTTCCAAGACCAGAAGGGAAGTTGGTTGTAACTTCCAAATGGATCTACAAGATCAAGCATGTGGCAGATGGTAGCATAGAGAAATATAAGGCAAGATTTGTGGCTCGTGGTTTCTCACAAAAAGAAGGAATAGACTATGAAGAAACCTTTGCACCTGTAGCCAGATACACTTCCATCAGATCAGTACTTGCTCTGACTGCAGTAATGAAATGGAAGATACACCAAATGAATGTCAAGACTGCTTTCTTGAATGGTGTAGTGGAAGGGGAAGTGTATGTAGAACAACCACTTGGTTTTGAGACACATGACAGGGAGTCTCATGTGTGCAGATTGAAGAAATCCCTGTACGGTTTGAAATAGGCACCCAGGACATGGTACGGCATAATTGATAGCTTTCTATCCAGTTTGGGCTTTACCAAGAGTAAAGCAGATTCCAACCTTTAATACAAGGTTGAAGATGGAAACCTAGTGATGCTACTACTATATGTAGATGATTTGTTTGTAACAGTTATGGATGGGTTGATTGCTGATATGAAGATAAATCTTGCTGCCGAGTTTGAAATGAAGGACTTGGGTATGATGCATTATTTTCTAGGCATGGAGGTGTGGCAGAATGCAGATGGAATCTCCCTCAGACAAGGGAAGTATACAGTAGAGATCCTGAAGAGGTTTGGAATGATGGACTGCAAGGCCATGACCACACCTATGGCATAGAACCTGAAGCTATTGAGTGATTCTTCATTAGAGGCGGTTGATGCTACGATGTATCATCAGATGATTGGGTCCTTGATGTATCTGATGAACACAAAACTAGACATTTGATTTGCTGTGAACACCTTGAGCCAGTTCTTGACAGATCCGAGACATGTTCACTTGATTGCTGCAAAGCATATTTTGAGGTACCTGAGCAGTACAATTGATTATGGGCTCAAGTATGAGGCAAATCAAAAGATTAACCGGGAGGGTTATGTTGATTCAGATTGGGCAAGCAGTGCCATCGATAGGAAGAGAAATTTAGGGTGTTGCTTCAGTATGGGATCAGGTGTGATCTCTTGGTTTAGCAGGAAGTAATCCTGTGTGGCACTGAGTACAGCTGAAGCAGAGTATGTCATAGCTTGTTTAGCTAGTTGTGAGGCAATATGGCTACGAGAGCTACTATCTGATTTATTTTATCTACAGATGGATGCTACTTGTATACATTGTGACAACCAGAGTTGCGTGAAGTTTTTAGAGAATCCAGTGTTCCATGACAAGTCAAAGCATATCAAGATAAAGTATCACTATATCAGGGATATGGTGCAGAGGGTAGCAGTGAAGCTCCAGTATGATGCGACGGAGGAACAGATAGTTGATGTGTTGATGAAGCCATTAGCTAGGGTGAAGTTCGAGTACTTAATGGAGAAGCTTGGTGTTCTCCAGATCGAGGTTTCCTCCAAAGGGAAATGATGAGACCCAGAGCCATTCTGACATGGTGAGAGGATTGGTTCCTTCCATGGTCAGATGTAAGGGCTGAGCCATTCTGTCATGGTGAGAGGATTGGTTCCTTCCATGTTAGATATGAGTGCTGAGACATTCTTATGTGACTATAGGATTGGTTCCTACATGATCATAAGTAAGCACTGAATTCCATTCTTAGAATGGAGGTGCCTGGTCAGTTACCAAGTAGCTTAGTCTGGGACTGGGGGCCATTCCGATATGACTATAGGATTGGTTCCTACAAGCTCAGATGTGAGTGCATGCCCTTCTGACATTGGTTGTCATATTTAAGTGTAGAGCCCTTTCGGCATGAAGGATTGGTTCCTTGCATGGCTGAATATAAGTGTTGAGCCTTTCTAACATTGGTTGTCAGATGTAAGTGCAGATCCTTTCGACATGGAGGATTGGTTCCTCGCATGGCTGAGTGTAAGTCCTGAAGCCTTTTCGACATTGGTTGACGGATGTGAGTGCTAGGCCTTTCTGACAGGGTTGTGGGAGGTGTTCCCACATGGTCATATGTGAGTGTTGGGCGTGCCTTTCTGATATGATTATAGGATTGGTTCCTACATGATCATATGTAAGTGCTGGGTGGGCCATTCTGACTTAGGGTTAGATATAAGTGCTGAAGAAGACCTACATGGAGGCTAGGCCTACAACCAGCATGAAAAAGGGCTGGCTCTATAGAACTTCCTGTGACGAGAAGAATCATGAGATAACACTCGTGAAGATCCAGTGATGATGATCCAGCAGAGATGATCCAAATTGAGGGATGATCTAGATCTAGAGATGATCCAGATCAAGGGATGATACAGATCCAGTGATGATGATCCATATCGAGTGATGATCCAGATCCAGGTGAAGATGACTTGAAGATGAAGGTGACTTGAATATAGAGATGAGTTGAAGGTGAAGATGACAAAGACTAGATGATGATCCAGATGATACAGAGAAGAAGACTTGTGTTGATAAATTGTGTCGAGAGAATACCTTCCTAGTTAAGAGGGAGTGTTGATGTAATTGTAACTTCGGAATGTATTCACTTGTATTTCTTATGTATTGTAACCCGATGTTTATTCTGGGATGTATTTGTAATGAACTTGAGTCATGTCATGCCCTGAGGTTCCTATCGGGAGTTTCTATAATGTAAACAAGTCATGTGAAGTCAAGGTTGGTAACCCTCCTATTGTCTAAGGGTTAAAGTCCTCGCAGTTCCGGGGCACTAGGGTTATTAGACTCACCTAGTGAAGTTAGCCCTAGTTGGGTTTAGTCAAGTCGGGAATTAGTATAAATAGAGAGCTAGCCTCTCTATTCTTCACACACTCACTCACACTCAATTGTAGCGCATAGCTGCGAAAGAGAAAGACACTAGGGCAAGGAAGAAAGATGCTACTGTTCTTGGGAGATCATATTACTGTTTTGGGTTTCACTTTTGCTGCTGATTCTATCTTTGAGGAAGTTGTGGGGTTTTCTCCATTTATGGTTTCCCCGAGGAAAAACACTGTGTTCATTGTCTCTTGTGTTTGATTGTTGTGCTTGTTGTTCTCTCAGTTAAAGATCCTAATGTTATGCTAGCTTAATGTTAAAAATATAACAACATTTGATTTTGTTTAGGTTGAAAGTTCCTAGGTCCATTATTTCTTTCCATTGTGATTATTCTATTTTGCATATGATTCAGTTCTGTAGAATGATTTGCCATAAGTTGGTTTTGACTAGTAACCAAGTTTTTTATCATTTCTGTTATCTTTTCCTCGGGATCTTTAGAAGTTCCCTTTTCTTCTAATTCAATGGATTTACCCTTCTCTTTGTTGTATGAAGTGTTTCCCCTAGTGTAACCTGGAATGTTGGATTTTCCTGAAGACTGCATATTCTTTTCTATTTTCTCAGCCAATTCTTGAGTAGTTTTTAGATCAGCCAGCTCTTTGTCTCTTAACTGGCACCTCAAATCACTAGTGAAAGCTTCGATGTAAGATATGAGGATGGAGGCATCCTTTAGCTTGATTTCTGTAGGGAGGTCTGCAACCACACGCCTGAACTTAGTGTTAAATTCATCCATGGTTTCATTCTCCATCTTCTTTATGTTATGAAGGGTAGCAAGAAGATGTCTTGGTTCTTTCTTTTCTCCCCATTTCTTCTTAAAACCCTCTAGGAATTCACTAAGAGTTTTATATGAATCATCACCTAGGTTGAAGTACCATTATGCAGTGTCATCCTCTAAGGATAAAGCAAAGAGCTTCATTTTGACATCTTCATGGTTATGGGCAACATCATTGCAATAACTAACTAGGTGCTTTTCAAACTTTCGAATGTGAGACTTGGTAGTGATGGCATTATTGCCTTGGAATATGGGGAGCTTCTTGATAGCATCATTTGGAATGTCATGGGGAGCACCTGCTATTTGAGAAAAGTAAAGGGGTTTGTAGAATTCCGTCATTTCTTGAGATTGGTAGGTATGACTCTCTACAAATATGTGATGGATATCTGAGAGGGATTGGTCTCCTAAATATTCAAGGTTTCAACGAGAAGTCTACCTATTCAATCTTTACCTAATAAACCTTTCAGGATTAGGGAGAGGATTGAATAATTATCGGCGGTTTCTTCGGGTAGAAATTCTTTAAGGGATGTTAGACAGTGGAGTCGCCAGATGGATCGAGTTTTAATTTTTATGTTTTTTTTAAAGACTAGATCAATCAAAATTTTATATCTTTTTAGTTGTTTAGAAAAAAGCTAAGCTAAGTCGTACTCGAGAATAAAAATATTTATCCCCGGCAACGGTGCCAAACCGTGTTGCCGCCTTTCACACACTTGGGTTACGTGGAAGAAATATTCAATCCACTTGGTGTGTCCTTGGGGGCAAGTCTCGAGTGAAGGTTGTCACCTTGTTCTTGACTCCTCCGTTCAGGCTAACTCCTAACGAAGCCAGGGGGGTAGACCTTATTAAATTACTAAGGCTAATTACTTATTGTGATGGTGTTATATTGATTAAGTTGTTTAGGAGTTGTTTGAAATTAATCAGTGGAAACAAAAGATGACAAGATGCAAGATTTAATGTAGATGAGCACAGCAATGACACTCAATATATATATAATTGAAAGAAATGATCAAATAAATCACCAGTGCCTTAAATGGAGTCAACAGAGAAAATGATGTGCTTGCATGCGCTTGAAAGAATGTTTTGCAAATGTCTCTTGGTATATTTTAAATTAATGTGGAATGTGAATGAATTAAATTAGGTGAAAAGGGGACTCCACATATACCCGAGGAGTACTTGGAGTATGTCCAAAAGTGAACTTTCATAGCTACCTGCTAGGTGTTTATGGGTTGGAATGGAGTCTCAAATACTATTGTTCGTAATGCACCCGCCAGGGTGTGACATAGATAGGCGCCTCGAGGTCACTTTCCAGTTTTTCCCACTCCTTTAGGTATTTTACCACCGTTTACAGTTCATTCGAGGCGTTGGATTTTCGCCTGATGGTTTGTCAATTTGGGAGGTGAAGACTAATTAATATAGTCACTCAAGTGATTTTGATGCAACTTGACTGATCGGATGAACCACAACCAAGTACAGAGCATACACACTGGAGTCTTTGTTATTTTTAGTAAGTTTTAAAAGAGGTGTTCTTATTAAAAAGAAAACCCTTTAGGAACGTATTTTGGTCCAAGCGGACCTCAATTGGGGAATCAAGGAGGGGTTGATTTTATTATGATTATTAAAACAATTAATGAAAATGGAATCAGAGATACACAACACCGGTTTTCTAATTAGTCCTACCACGCATCTCTTTCCCCTTGCGGGTCACTCGGGAAGTTGTGGGGTAAGTAGTATGATTACGTTTGAATTGAAAATATGCAATAATGAAAAATATTATCAAAGTATACAATCCTGCATGTCAATACTAAACTAGAACAGAAAAAGGTGAAACAATGTAAAAAATGACACGGACGCGAAACCCCCCAGGGCGGATGGTGAATAGGCTTGAAAGAGCCTATTCGAAAAGTTTTTTCTTTTTATTAGAAGCAATTACAATATCAACAAACCAAAATTAATCCACTTGGTCCTTATACGGAATGAGACCAAAGGTTTACAAATTGCAAAATTTTGAAATTTTGGGAAGATGGAGATCCCCTGGGGGGTTTCGAGTGGTCCAAAAATGCTTTCGAGACAGCACCTCCTCCTCTTTTATGTTACAACTGCTAAAAAGAAACAAGATTATCACAGTTAAATATGCCCAAAATTTCTTTGAAATTACTTTTGAATGAACAAACTTTTCACCTGAAAATTCTATGGTTAAAACTAGTTTTTAAAGAAGCAGAAAAGGAACCAAGGAAAGAAAGCTTTCCCTTGAATCTTGTTCTGATTTTTGGGCAGCCAATATGAAGCACTTAAATTGCTGAATATAAATTTTCAAATTAGGAGGAAACAACCATGCATTCAACAAGCTTTAGATCTACTTTCATAGCCTTGAAAAATGACATTTTTCCCTAAAACTAGATCTAGAATGCTTGTAAAATTTCTTTAGGAATGAGATCTAGTTTATGAGCTTTAAGGAAGCAATATACATGTAATATAAATTTTGAAATTGATAGATCTAAACAATTCTAAAGCTGCAAAACAAGTAACCAGACTGATTTTAAGAAATTTGGAGGAAGAGGAACAAAAGAGCGCTTGTTGCTGGAATGGTTATGCAAAAAAGACTAGTTAGTGGAATGTCAAGGGACAATATCTTCACAAAACAGTTGGATTACCAGTGGATTCAAGCTAGATCCACAGTTCGTTCAACACCTGCTACCTGAAAACTAACAAACAATCCTGCATAAAAACCTTATGAGATATGGATAGAGATATATGAAAAAAGAGAGGGATTACATGCAAATAAACTTATTTAAACATGTATAATCTGAATCTTCAACATATATACTATGAGATATTGAAAAAAAAGTAATCTTACTTGCCCAAATATTATCCTATTGATGCAGCTGAATCATTCAGGCTAGACAGGATTTAGATGCAGAAATTAAGAGAAAGACATCGGTAACAGAAAGCTGCAAGACAATGTTAATTCCACACATATAAGAGCATTACACCGATTTAGCCTCCAAAGCTTCACTTTATTCCAATAGAAAAAGATATTACACTATATTACAACAGCAATAGCTCCTCAATCCAACTCTAGCTAGCTTGGAAGAGGGGCAACCATGCTTTATTTATACACAAAATTGAAACCCTATCCCAGAGGCCGCGCAAATCCAAGGAGATAGACCATTGCAGTTGAAGGAGAGTCCATTAATGCCTGATCTGAATTTGAACTGAGCTTCTACTAAGTCTGAATGTCAATCAAGGGATGACTGAGTTGAAACATCAAGCTGCTGAGTGAATCATCAACCACAGAGCTCCCAAAAGAGCCCACACGTGTGGAGGAAAGAGAGAGGGTGCAATTCCCCACAAAGGAGGCTGAAGTTCAACTCTGGATTTGCCCTGATCACCTCCTTCAGTCAAGGATTTGTTAGATCTAGTCAATATGGTGCTGATGAGACTGATTTCAATCAAATTGGTTGAGAATCCATTGATCTAGGATTTTGGATTTGCTCCATTATTCATCAATTTATTAATTAAAATAATTAGTAATTGATTTTTTGGGGCTTTCTGACTTGAGTGATGGAAAATCATTCAAAACTTGGAAAAAGTGGGTCTGTGGATTTATGTGGTACTCTGAGCTTGAAAATGAGCACCCCGATGATTGAAACTGATTATTTGGCCCACTTTTATTACAAAACCAATTTTTCCAATTAGACTATTAAAAAATAGCCTAAGTTTTGTTGAAAAAATAAAATTTAAAAAACTTAAAAAATTAAAAAAATTAAAAACCTATGGGGACTTAGACATGTTCATATGACTCGACCATGATGCCTAGCATATTTATACATTGACACATAAAATATAATAACCTCAATAGGCCTAAATGACAAGCAGACCACCCCAACTTTGGAGGTATTGAGTGAAAAACTCAGAAATTATCAGTCGTTTATTCAATAACCAATAATAACCAAGGGAAAAAGCACCCTGGGCTAATCGGATTGACAAATAAAGTCTAAGAGACCAAGTCTTTTACATACACTATCATGCTAGAACATTTATTAGAATTCCCCCATGGGGTATGAACATGTGATATAGTACAACAAGCACTTCCCAGAAGCACTTCTGAAGGTCTTCTGAAGTCCGAACAAAAAATCTTTGTCTGGTTCACCAGGCTCACTTTATAAAAAACCACTAAGTACAACTTAGGTGGTAACAGGCATCAAACCTGCTAGATTCAATTGGTGGTATAGAGACAAATATTCTTCTCCATGACCACTCTTGGCATACTCTGCAATCATTGCACTCCATGAAACAAAATCCATTGTTAAAATTTTGTCAAACAATTGGCGTGCATCCACTATATACCCACTTTTAGCAAACATTTATATAAGGGAAGATCCTACAAATAAATCCAACTAAATCCCACTATCTACAATCCGATCCTAAATCCTTTTTCATTCTGATAGAAACAATAACCCAACACAAGCCTTAAGCACAAACATAAACGTACAGTTGTCTGGCAGTAAACCTGTCCCCTGCATTTGATAATAAAGTTCAACAACTTCCTCATATTACCCGATCCTTGCATAGCCTCTAATCATGATATTCCACAATGTGAATTTATGTTCTTCCAATCCATCAAACATTAGATGCGCATATTCCATACTCCCACGAGTAGCATATTGATTAAAAATTTTGGTTCCTAGATTTAGCTTTTGGGAATGACCAGTGACAACATGGGATTGAATTTTCTTTCCCTTTGTTTTGATGGATTCCTGTAGTAGAGATGCGTGTGTATGTGAGCCTATCCTGATGGACTCCTGCTACATGACCATTGAAATCTTCAGTGCTTCCTTCAATCTGTTATCCTTGCATAGGTTGTTGATATGGTGGGAATAATTATTTATCCTTTGTGAATCCGATGTGCTTTTCTTACTGGGTTTTCACTTCTAGTAGAGTTGTGAGAGCCATTCATGATTTTTGAAATTGGTGCTTTGAGGTAACTTTAATTTCGCCATTATGCGGCTTGATTTAGTGTAAGAACATGTCACTTAAATACATTGAATTTGACAGGAGGGTAACACGATGTCGGGTGTGTGTTTGGCATGCATTTGTCCTCTAGTACACAATGGGAAAATGATATGTTGGATAGGTTAGTTAAAATCATGAACAATTTTTTGAATGTTGAATCTTTCATTGAGCACATCGATAGTTTTTCATGGATTTGAAACAGATGAAATTTTCTTGAAGTATTTTAACTCCACTTGCGTTGCGGGCCATAAATTGTGTAAGTTCACATATGATAGTTCTTTTAGTTGGATTTTGTTCTCTGTAAATATTTTCCTTGCACTAACTTTGTTATTTCTAGTAGGGATGTGGATAAAAGGCTGTCGGGATTTCCCCCTTGCCAACTAGGAGACAAATAATTCCATCGAGTCATACCATTGTTTATTGAAGTCTAAATTTGTATCAGATCGATGAAAAAAAGGTGGCCAGAGAATGAATTGGTTGATATACTAGCTCTTGAAAAATGTTGAACCTTTTACCGATTTAGGGATATTTTGAAAGAAGCTAAATATTTGAATAATTACAAGAAGGAGGAGAAGTTTGAATCCTTGGTGGAGAAAGCAAAACGACTTGCCGATAGTGATTGCTGGCCTCATGAGAGCAAATCTCATGCTTATTGGGTGAGAAGTCAAACCAATCACGACAATAAATAGCTTCTCACCTGGTATCGTATGAATTTTATAGGATGTGACTGCCCATGGTATGTTCATGGAAATACTTGCAAGAACACCATAAAGGTAAATTGGTTGTACTTTTCATCATTCAGTCGGGAGTTATCATTGGAGAAAAATGTAGAACCCGATAAACTTGATAATGTAACACCCATTGAAGTCAACAAACCACCTGAGATATACATGGAGACACCAGTTATTGATGTGGATGCCAACATGGTTCCAGTGGTCGTTGGAGGTGATTATAAATATTCTGAGGCACTTAAATTGGTGAGGGAGCGTGTGCTTGTCTACATCGATGAGCTTAGAAATATCCCTCCTTGTACTTTGGAGAGTAGGTTAAACTCTGAGGCCCTAATTAAATGCATGTTTGATGAAGCAAATAATCAACGGATTATGGATTTTCAATTTACAGTTGGGTTGAGTGCTTTTGAGTCATCCTTGAAGTGGAAGAAGAATTTCCTCAGCCCTGGAAATAAAAGGCAAAGAAGCAAACATAAAAACGACTTAGATATTGAACTAAATGTATGCCCGTTTAAAGATGAACCATTTGAATTTGCATATTTGAAGAACAAGGAATGCCCTCTATCAAAGAACGTGCCCCCTACTGTATCCAATAAGTTATATTGGTTGAGGATATTAATTTATTTAGATTGCATTGTGTATCCATCACCATTTTCTACTTGTATTGGTTGTGTATCAACTTATATTGTTCTTGCTATGTACGTTTGATGCAATCAAAGTTTAGATGCATGCAATTACTATATATGCCATGATGTGATCCATCTAGAAATGTTATGTGACAGATCAATGAGCTTCCCATGTTCATCCTCCTCCTTCATAAAAAGTTGGTCTAGTCGACAATTCCCCAGTCGCCGAGGGCAAGGTTTACTTGTGAGATCTATTCATATATTTGTAATATTGTTTGTTATAACTTAGATATAAATTTTGATATCACTACTGTATTTCCTGTTGTTATTCCATTGGGATGATGTTGAACATCTACATGTCAGGAAACTGTAGAAGGAAGATATTGTTTTTCGATGGTTTCTGATGTTTTTTTTGCAAACCGTATCCAAACAGTTTTATTTGCTTTAAGCTTTGAAGTTTGGTGCTTTGTATTGATTATCGTCAATGTTTTTAGTCACATTATTGCTTCCAAAATTCGCGTTGTCAAGGATGCATTTGAGTTAATTTTTGTTACACCTCGAATCTGCATCTAATCTTTTCCACTTTGGAATTTACAAAAAAATTGTAAAGTTTGGAGGAAAGCAAGTGTTGGAGAATTTTTTTTAAAAAAAATCTTGTTTATCCCCTCGCTTGTAGTAGTAAGATAGGAAACCATTCATCTTATTGTTAGTTTTTGTTCAAGGATGTCTCTGGGTTGTGACATGAGGGTTCACGGTGATATTGGGAAAAGTGAGGCATTATACATAATCATGATTGACGTGTAGAGACTTATGAAAAAAGAGATACAACATGTATATTTTGTGTTGATGTTTTGAGCAAAATTAGAGAAGCTTGAACTTTAAAAATTTTATCAAACAATTTCAGCACATGTATTTCATAAATCAGCCACATATGAATATATCAACCACATAAATACATCATCCACATATAAATCTCATAAATATATCAGCCACATAAATTAGTTCCATAAATCAACCATATGAATCAATCAACCATGAGAGACAAGATATACTATGGGAAAACCCTCCAAACACGGAGGATAAAAGAACCAACAATTCTTTGAGTATGATAGATAAATTTGCAGAGAATGGTTTGCAACACATAAGCAGATTTCCCTATAAAAGTGATCCGGGAGGATCTAAAATGGCCAATTTTCAAAATCATCATATTGCAAAAAAAATAGTACCATGTCGAAGAGCTCTTCAAGTCAATTCCAACGATGCAAACAGCGTGCCAAACGGACTCCGGATGCAAAAGATATTGCGTTTTGAAGTTTGGCCCCAACAGGGAAAATTTTGGCTGAAGTGCCACGTGGCACTCCCTCAAGCTACCCCGCGGTAGTCAAAAATTGCATTCTAATGACATGGCATGATTGTCAATTCCCCAAAATTTCCATTTTTTTTTTTTTTTAAAGTACATATAATTTCAATAATGCAGTCACTAAATGTTTGATTAGTTATCTGTTATCAAAATTAATTATTCGTTGGTTATGTTTAGGAGTATAACAGTTCTTTTTAGTTTACTGATTTTGTTCTTTTTGCGACCAGACAAAAGAGACTGTCATGTAAAAACTGTGCTTACTTAGCTTTCGAGCTAATGTAGAGAGTTCTCCCTGTTTTTACAGACTACAGGTACGAAGCTTCAGCACTGCTTAAAGAAATTTTTAAAGCATTTGAATATAGGATTGTCGCAAACATTGAATTCAATAAAGTAATAGATACTTAAACAAATTCCAGTGTTCAAGGTATAATCATTTCACTGTTTCTATTCTTTTAATTCTTAAGGAACATAGAAAGTAGTTTGGCAGTGATAGTTGCAACTGTTTTCTTTTCAGTCATTGAATACTATAATCCTTAAAAGCTTCAGAATTATTTCACGTCTACCATGATTGTCAACTGTGAGAATAAATACTCTAAATCATTCTTACAGGTAGAAAAGTAAAATCAAGGTCTACATTTGGTTGTCCATCTTACTAAACTATACCATGTCTGAAAGAGTACCACACTGTTCTAAAGATCTTCAGTATCAAATTCTTACTTTTCATTGCTCTCCAGTTTAATGAAATTACAAACTCATTACATACTACCATCAAATGAACGAGGCTAGTATTAAAGGTTTTTAAAACCGTAGGTAAACCTAGTCTGTCTTTTCTTAAATACCACTATTAAAATCTTCTATCTGTTCTTTTCAAATAACAGAATTACTGAGAATGAAGTGCTGTAGGAGGAAAAAGTTTATCTATGAGCCTAAACAACTGTTAGTAAAACAATACTTTCTTCTGATAAAAAAAATAAGAAACAATCTTCCAATTTACAATCTCATCATGCTATCTTTACTATAATTTACCCCTGTGCTGGAGTACGGTCTGGTGAAACCCAGATGTGGAAAAACACTATGGGTCTTTATTCTTCATCAACAATTTCTATTATTTCTATCTAAGAACATTTACATTACTAAACCAGCAAATCCTTTTTTATCAAATCTACAACGTAACATTCAATCATTCACAGTTACTAAAAACATAAACAGTCAAGTGTTAGAACCTGTTTAAGCTGTGGACAACAACAGCAATGGGAGGCCGTTCCTCCCTACCAACTCCTGGAGAGCGCTCAAACAACGTCTCCTCAGGACCCCCGAGCTTGCTCTGGTCTCCCTGGCTGGAACTAGGTGCAACAAAGTCACATACTAGTCTTCAAACTCAGTATTAACCCAAAACTTATCAGTAAGTTCTCCCAGCTAAAAAGCTGTAATAAACCAAGTTACTGCAGCAATCCTTTCAGACAACTTCCTTACTGTTTTTCCCCATTTCCTCAATGAATTTCCTGAATAACATTCACCAGAATGAATTCTCTCTGGAAAATATCTGAGCAGCCTCAGCTCTCTTCATTGAGTACTTTTAAAAGATTGTCTAGGTCTTTTTGGGTTAATTGTCATTTAATGAGCCACCTGCTCTGATCCCACTTTCTTGGGGGATCATGACCCCAAATATAGGGAAGTTGCCACCTGCAACTTAGGAAGTGTCTGAGGATGCTGCCACTTGTCTTTTGCCCTCCACCTAGTTCCATCCACCAGTTTGACCAGTAACCTCTTTTTAACAGCTCTCCCATGCTGTTGTCTCCACAATTTATTTATTAATAATAAAATATTCTGAATTACATTCCATTTCTGTTGACTTTGCTGAGTCATCAGTTCCTACTTAGCATTAAACTTAACATAATGTATTAGGAATATAATTAAAACAATTAACATCATTTTACAAAATTGGGGTATGTGACATACACACCCCCTTAAAATGTAACATCGTCCTCGATGTTACTTATTCTTCATCCTCTGCAACCTCCTGGAACAGATTCGGGTATGCCTCCCGCATCTTACTTTCCAATTCCCAGGTCGCTTCTTCAGGACTAAGGTGCTTCCATTGCACCTTCAATTGTCCAATTGTGCGGTTCCGCAGAGTAATTTCCCTCCTCCCGAGGATACAGTCCGGTTCCACCAGAACTTTTCCTTCTGGTTCCACCTATACAACATTCCAATCAATTACATGAGTAGCATCATGAACATACTTTTTCAGAACATAAATATGAAAAACATTATGCACTTTTAAGTTAGGTGGTAACGCTAACTGATATGCAACTTGACCAATTCTAGATAAAATTTCAAACGGACCACAGTAACGTGGTGCTAGTTTTACACAACTCCCCAGTCTTAGGGAGCTTTTCTTTGGTCTTACCTTTATGAACACGTGCTCACCCACCTGGAACTCTTTAAAAGTTCTTTTCAAATCTGCTTGGCTCTTTTGTCGATCTTGAGCTACTTTCAAATTTTCATGCACTTGTTTTACAATCTGTTCCATTTCCTTCAATAATTCAGGTCCTAACACCAATCTATCTACTGGATTATTCCAGGAGATAGGAGTGTTACATTTACGCCCATACAGAATTTCAAATGGGCTGAACTTAGCCGATGATTGATAATTATCATTGTATGCAAATTCTGCTAAATGCAAGTAATCCTCCCACTTACTTGGTTGATCTTTAACATACATTCTTAACAGATCTTCCGGCACCTGATTCACTCTTTCTGTCTGTCCGTCCGTCTGGGGATGGAAAGAGGTGCTGGAATTTAGTGTTGTGTTTAAGCCCTTAAACAAAGACCTCCAAAAATTCCCTGTGAATTTAGGATCCCTGTCTGAAATGATAACCTTAGGTACTCCATGTAACCTAAAAATCTGCTTAAAAAATATATCAGCTATATTGACATCCTTGTAAGTAGTCTTGACAGGAATGAAGTGTGCTGCTTTACTTAAATTGTCCACCACCACCATGATTGAATCATTCTGATTCTGATTTCTAGGCAATCCAGTAATGAAATCCAAGCTGATTATTTCCCATTTCCAACTAGGAATAGGTAAAGTTTGCAGTAAACCAGCTGGATGTTGGTGTTCTGTTTTTACTTGTTGACAGTCCAAACATCTAGCTATATACTCAGCTACTTCGGATTTCATATTAGGCCAGAAATATTCTTTTATTAACATGGTGACAGTCTTTTGTAGCCTGGATGCCCTGAGTAAGGTGTTTTATGAACTTCATCCAGAACCAATAATTTAACCTTAGGTATATTAGGTACATACATTTTGTCCTTAAATAATAAAAATCCATCTTTATTTAGACTATAACCTTTTATTAAACTTTCTGTAGGTTCTTCCTTAGCTGTAACTTGTAATTTTTTATAAATTTCATCCTGTTTTATCCCTTCTGTCAGCTGTTCATTTAAATTAGAAACATAAGTGCTGATTGCTGCTGTAAAGTTCAGCCTTGCATTTCTGCTCAAAGCATCAGCCACCTTATTTTCTTTTCCTTTTATGTGTTGAATTTCAAAATCATATTCACTCAAGAAGGCCAACCACCTTGCTTGTCTTGCATTTAAGTTGGGCTGATCTAAAAGGTATTTTAGACCCTTATTATCAGTCATTAAAGTAAAATTTCTGCCTATTAAGTGGTGTCGCCACATTTTTAAGGCATGAATAATAGCAGCAAGTTCTAGATCATAAGTGGCATAATTCTTTTCGTGGATCTTTAACTTCCTAGACTCATAGGCAATGACATGCCCATCATGAGTTAGTACTCCGCCTAAACCATCATTACAAGCATCGGTGCATACCACGAAATCCTTATTAGGATCTGCTATTCTTAGAATAGGCGCAGTTGTTAATAAAGTTTTTAATTTCTTAAAACTTTCTTCACATTTTAAGTTCCAATCGAATTTCTTTCCTTTATTTTGCAAGGAAGTGATTGGATTAGCTATTTTTGAAAAGCCTTCAATGAATCTCCGGTAATAACCAGTAATTCCCATGAAGGCCTAACATCTGTTACGTCTTTTGGAACTGGCCAATCTTCGATTGCCCGAATATTTTCAGGATCCACTGAAATCCCTTCCTTAGTAACTGTACTGGATTTCATCCTTAAAGAAATCACACTTGCTGAACTTCGCAAAGAGCTGTTGCTCTCGCAGCTCTTGTAAAACTATCCGTAAGTGTTCTTTATGTTCCACTTCATTTTTAGAATAAATTAAAATGTCATCGATAAATACGACAACAAATTTATCTAAATATTTATGCATTATATTATTCATCAGGCACATAAAGACAGCTGGGGCATTATTAAGCCCAAATGGCATTACGACAAATTCGTAATGTCCATACCTTGTTCTAAAGGCTGTCTTGAAAATGTCCTCATCTTTAATTCTTACCTGATGATATCCTGATCTCAGGTCTATCTTTGAGAACACTGTAGCTCCATGCAGTTGATCAAATAGATCATCTATGCAGGGCAACGGATATCTGTTTTTAATAGTCATTTTATTTAGTTGACAGTAATCTATGCATAGTCGCATAGTTCCGTCTTTCTTTTTAACAAAAATTACTGGTGCTCCCCAAGGGGACACACTAGGTCGAATATACTTCTTATCTATTAAATATTTTAACTATGACTTTAATTCATTAAGTTCTAAAATATTCATACGATACGGAGCTTTCGAGCTAGGTACAGCACCTGGTACCAGCTCAATTGTGAAATCCAGTTCCCTCCTGGCAGGTAATCCCGGAATTTCCTCTGGAAAAACATCAGTAAATTCGTTTAACACAGGAATATCCTCTATTTTTATTTTATCTTTTTTAGATTTACTTGCCTCATCTGTAATAGTTATAGCATAGGCTTTGCACCCTTTCCTGACTGCTCTTTTAAGTTGTAAGGCAGAAATCTGCCTGATTACAGTTTTCCTAGGAATACCTTTAACTGTTACTAGCTGTTCATTATTATTTACGCACGTAAATGTTTTATCAAAATAGTTTAAAACTACCCTATGCTTCTCTAGCCAATCAACACCAATCAGTAAATCATACGAGCCAAGTGGCAGAACATTTAGCTTAATAGTAGTTTTAAAATCATTCATTACTAAAGCACATTCTTTCACATAACAGCTTACTTTCCTTTTTGCCCTAGTGGCTAATTGAACTAACCAGGAGCTATCAAACTTTTCAACAGTCAATTTACACTTTTCTACTATCTGAGGTGAAATGTAACTAAGACTAGCTCCTGGATCTATTAAAATAGTTACAGGGGTTTGGTTAACCATACCTTCTACTTCCACCATGGAATTTTGATAATCCGCTTGGCGGTTCTCCAACGTTGCATTGATTCTGGGCATAGTCCTTGCAAATTCTCCAACAGTCATTTCATCCTGCACAGTATGAATATTGCTGTTTGACTTTTTCCGATTTGGGCAGACCGAAGCATAGTGCGGGCCATTGCACTCCCAACACTTAACAGGCTCCTTTCGTTCGAAATTCTTAGTGAAATTTCCATGATTGTTTGAAGCTTCCTTGCCCTTGAAGTTATTGGAATTATTGGAATTATTAGAAGCACCATTTCTGTTTCCCTGGAAATTCTTACCATTAGAATGATTTCTGTTCTTATTATTCCTGAAATTTTTCTGGGGCACAAACTCCTTTTTCTTGAATTCAGGCTGATTACTGTTCTTTTTAGCCTTCCAGTTGGCTATACATTCCTTCTTTTTGTTCTGTTCAAAACATAAATTTGCCTTCCTCATAGCTTCTTCCATAGTCTTAGGGTTATCGTACTCGATTATGTCCTTGATATGATATGGCAGACAGCTGAGAAACCGCTGTACTTTAGGTCTTTCATCAACTAAATAAGGCACATACCTCAACAAACTTAAGAATTTACTGTTTAAGTCCTTCATAGTCATGGTTCCTAACTTTAACTCATAAAATTCCTTAGCCCTTTCTTCATAGTATTGTTCGGACATGAATTTCTTCTTGAAGTACCTTTTAAAGGTACTCCAATTGACTTCTCTTTCTTTGATCCCCTTGACTCTTTTCAGATCTTGCCACCATATATCTGCCTTTCCAGAAAGATTATAGATGGCCATTCTTGCCTTCAGCTGGTTTGAATAGTTGTATATCCGAAAATATTTCCTCATCCCGGATAACCAGGACTCTGCCTCTTCCCCTTTTTCAGTCTCTACGTTGAAAGTTGGGGGCTTTATTTTTTTGAACTCCCCGGATATATCTTCATATGGCCTGTACTTTTTCTTTCTGTTATACAACTCAGCCCCACTACTGTCACTAGTAGTGTCGTAGCTTTGTTGTTCCCTGAATCCTTCAGATGATGAACTGCTTTCGGCTTTAGCCAGTTTCATCTTTTTAGATCATTTCTGATGGCTAGCTTCTTCAGATTCGGATCTTTTGCTCCTCCCTTCACTCTGAAATTTTTCCATCAAAATTTGGTTTAACTCCTCCCGAGTCTTTAAAATTCTCTCATTATCCTTCTTGACTGATTCCATTTCAGTCTTTAAATCCTTTATAGTCTGTATCAGCTCTGAAGAGTGAGCAGTTACCTCTTCTAACACAGGTTCTCTAAACATCTGTCTTGTCTCGGTGTTGGGAGACTCCTACTCAGCATATTCTCCTAGCTTCTCCATACCTGCCTGTTAGATTCAGAAAAAGAAATTTTCTGCTTCTTACATAAAACAAAATATACAGGTTAGTACATTATTTTACTGTTCTGTGGAAACTAGTTGGGCCACATCAAGGGCTAGTATTTGAACCATGCTCTGATACCACATGTCAATTCCCCAAAATTTCCAAAAATTTAATTTTTTTTTAAAGTACATATAATTTCAATAATGTAGTCACTAAATGTTAGATTAGTTATCTGTTATCGAAATTAATTATTCGTTGGTTATGTTTAGGAGTAGAACAGTTCTTTTCAGTTTACTGATTTTGTTCTTTTTGCGACCAGACAAAAGAGATTGTCATGTAAAAACTGTGCTTATTTAGCTTTCGAGGTAATGTAGAGAGTTCTTCCTGTTTTTACAGACTATAGGTACGAAGCTTCGGCGCTGCTTAAAGAAATTTTTAAAGCATTTGAATATAGGATTGTCGCAAACATTGAATTCAATAAAGTAATAGATACTTAAACAAATTCCAGTGATCAAGGTATAATCATTTCACTGTTTCTATTCTTTTAATTCTTAAGGAACATAGAAAGTGGTTTGGCAGTGATAGTTGCAACTGTTTTCTTTTCAGTCATTGAATACTATAATCCTTAAAAGCTTCAGAATTATTTCACATCTACCATGATTGTCAACTGTGAGAATACATACTCTAAATCATTCTTACAGGTAGAAAAGTAAAATCAAGGTCTACATTTGGTTGTCCATCTTACTAAACTATACCATGTCTGAAAGAGTACCACACTGTTCTAAAGATCTTCAGTATCAAATTCTTACTTTTCATTGCTCTCCAGTTTAATGAAATTACAAACTCATTACATACTACCATCAAATGAACGAGGCTAGTATTAAAGGTTTTTAAAACCGTAGGTAAACCTAGTCTGTCTTTTCTTAAATACCACTATTAAAATCTTCTATCTGTTCTTTTCAAATAATAGAATTCCTGAGAATGAAGTGTTGTAGGAGGAATTTTTTTATCTATGAGCCTAAACAACTGTTAGTAAAACAATACTTTCTTTTGATAAAAAAAAAGAAACAATCTTCCAATTTACAATCTCATCATGCTATCTTTACTATAATTTACCCATGTGCTGGAGTACGGTCTGGTGAAACCCAGATGTGGAAAAACATTGTGGGTCTTTATTCTTCATCAACAATTTCTATTATTTCTATCTAAGAACATTTACATTACTAAACCAACAAAGCCTTTTTATCAAATCTACAACGTAACATTCAATCATTCACAGTTACTAAAAACATAAACAGTCAAGTGTTAGAACCTGTTTAAGCTGTGGACAACAACAGCAATAGGAGGCCGTTCCTCACTACCAACTTTTGGAGAGCGCTCAAACAGCGTCTCCTCAGGACCCCCGAGCTTGCTCTAGTCTCCCTGGATGGAACTAGGTGCAGCAAAGTCAGATACTAGTCTTCAAACTCAGTATTAACCCTGAACTTATTAGTAAGTTCTCCCAGCTAAAAAGCTGTAATAAACCAAGTTACTGCAGCAATCCTCTCAGACAACTTCCTTACTGTTTTTCCCCCTTTCCTCAATGAATTTCCTAAATAACATTCATATGAATGAATTCTGTCTAGAAAATATCTGAGCAGCCTCAGCTCTCTTCATTGAGTACTTTTAAAAGATTGCTTAGGTTTTTTTGGGTTAATTGTCATTTAATGAGCCACCTGCTCTGATCCCACTTTCTTGGGGTATCATGACCCCAAATATAGGGAAGTTGCCACCTGCAACTTAGGAAGTGTCTGAGGATGCTGCCACTTGTCTTTTTTCCTCCACCTAGTTCCATCCACCAGTTTGACCAGTAACCTCTTTTTAACAGCTCTCGCATGCTGTTGTCTCCACAATTTATTTATTAATAATAAAATATTCTGAATTATATTCCATTTCTGTTGACTCTGCTGAGTCATCAGTTCCTACTTAGCATTAAACTTAACATAATGTCTTAGGAATATAATTAAAACAATTAACATCATTTTACAAAATTGGGGTATGTGACAATGATGATGTGGCATGATGACATGGCATGGTGACATGGCATGATGACTAGCATGCATGCATTTGTGCTTGAAATGAGTTTTAGGACATTCATGCATTTACTCATGAGAAATTGTAAAATGATTAATATTTGAAGTGAGTGGAAAAATTACTCACATATTACTCATTTATTTTATTCCTTGAGTTGTTATGAAGTTAATGCATGGTTGTAACAAAAAACAAACATGCCATATTTGTAAAGAAGTTGTAACAAGTTGGTTTATGGTTGAAAAACCAACATGTTATTTAAAAAAGTGATTTTGTTATGTAATGGATTAATGTTGGATTTTGTAAATGTCATTATGGGGAAGTAACTAAATGTGAAAACCCATGGGCATGTGGGCATGAACCATATTTTTGGTTTATGTTCTTAAAAGCCAAACCAATTTGTAACTAATCCCAATTTGGAGAATCACATGTATCATGCCACCAAGAATAGTTTCTCCTATTTAAGCACTTGTCATGTGCATTTGAAGAGAGCTCAAGTTTGGAGAGATGTAGCCCATAGAGGAAGCAAGCATCTGAGAGGCCCCATTGGGGGTCTCCATTGGAGAAGCTCATGGAGAGGCTCCAACCTTGTAGTTCCAGCTCAGAGAGCAAGCATGGATCCATCATGTCCGAAGGTGATCCAGCGTAGGAGACAAAGAAGCAGAGTCAGTTCGAGGAGGCAACATTTCAATTTACATTTGAAGGCAAGTAGCGACCATCTACACTCTCATCCCGAAGGACCGAGGTGAAGGGATTGGTTGGTAAGAGTGTGACTTTGGTTTTATTGATGCACTTGTCATGCAAACATATTGTCATCTATTGAGACTATCCTGCAAAAGATCGTGTGGCGTAGCTCAAGGTTCGTGGCTCGTAGAGTCAGTTGAAAGAGTGCGATTTGCAACATTATGCAAGTCTTTGATCCGCTCGAGGTTCGTGGCTCGTAGAGTCAGTTGAAAGAGTGCGATTTGCAACATTATGCAAGTCTTTGATCCGCTCGAGGTTCGTGGCTCGGAGAGTCAGTTGAAAGAGTGTGATTGGCTACATTGGGAAAATATCTTCATGTCCAAGTTTGGCAACTTCTCGAGACAAAGGAGGTAGGAATTTGCTTGCTTGATTTCTGCAGTCTTCGATTGAGTCCTATAACTTATGCACTTATGTGACCCATCAGAGGCAGTTATGGTGCGGTGGTAGAGATGAACAGATGATGAAGACTTTGCAGGTGAATCCGTTGTGATGTATCTTATGTATTTGTGCATCTTTGCAATGGATTGGTCACTCTATTTTGGAGTAGGCCCGAAGACGTAGCCAGGAGATCTGGTGAACTCCGTAATCAAATCGTGTCCCTAATGTGCTTGAATGATTTTTCATTTTCATGTGGATGATTCTATGTTACACACTTATATTATGCTCATGTTCACTTGCACTAATGTCAGAAAAACGATCCTATTGGTCCCGATTGTTTCGAGCGGGTTCGATGACTTTCCGGGCTCGCCCTCGGGATCAGATCAAAAAGATATCACCACAATAGAAGAGAAGAGAGATCCAATATAATTCTACAAAAACAAAACAATTTCATAATTATATTTTTCTTTTTATTTAATTTTTTTAATAAAAACAAAATAATTTATAAAATTTAAACAAAAATTCCAATATAATTTAATTTTAACTTTAAATAAAACTTAAAATTATTTTTTATCAGCTAAACAAATTAATAATATAAGTTAATTATTTTCAATTCTAATAAATTTAAATTTTATCAACTTAATTTAAAAAAAAAAAAACCTAACTGTTATATTTATTAATATGACCTTTATGGCCTAAAACTATAAATGCAAAAGTTACAATCATATGGAATAGTGTTAATTAATTTCAACAATGAATCACTAAACTAACGTGGATTCTTCCACTTTTTATTTTTAGAATTCCAAAACTTACAGTCTTTTTTATTTAATATAATAACAAGTAAAATTAGCAGCAAAGCTGTTTATACTTACTTTAAGAAATGGTTTAATTTAATAATTTAAAAATGTTTTAATTTAATAATTTAATATATTTAGATTAATTTAATAATTTAAAAATGTTATAATTTATTAGTTATTTATATCTCAAATTTAATTTCATAATCTAGAAATGGTTTTGATATAAGGCCAAAGTTAAAGTTTGATACAAAAATAATTAGATAATAAATAAGAAGTCATAAGAAAATGTTATTGTCATTTAGAAAAATCAAAATTGTATAGAGATTTTATAAATTTTGCATTTTTTAACTAACAAAATTTTATCAACATAACATATAATTTTTTCTAATAACAATAAAAATGCTAAATAAATTATTTAAGTTTGATAAATCTTTACTATAATGTCAACTAATTAAAATATTAATCATCATATTTATTTGAATACACCAATAAATATTTATTTAGAAATATAAAAAAAAATTATATATCAATCTTTAGTTTCATTAATATGTTAGTTTATGAAATGTGAACAGAACTTAATTAAATATCAAAATAAATATTTAAAAATTTTAAAAATTTTGTTTAATAAATTTACATAAAAAATATTATAATTTGTTAAAGTTTTTATATATGTTAAGAAAATATTATATCTAAATACAAGTTATATAGTGATATAACTAACTATATTCATTTATTCTATGTGATTGTCACATCTATCAAGATTAGTCATTATGGCTAATTTAATAAACAAGACACTTGACATTATTAGATTTTATTTCTAAATTTTTATTTAAAAAAATATAGTATATTGATGTGTGTATATATATATTTAAAAAAGTTTATTATATTTAAACAAAAGTTGTACATAGTGATATTGTTATAATCAATCATTGTGATGTGAATGTCACATCTATTAAGATTAATCATTATTACTATTTTAATAAACAAGCATTGTTATATATATATTTTTAAATATTTTTTATATCTAAGAATTTGATTTGTACACCAGAGGAAATTAGTCTAATCATTAAAATGAAAAAGTAAATTTTAAAAAATAAAAAATATAATATTATTTTTAAAATATTAATTTAATATATGAATTTCATAAAAATTATGTAAAACTTTTGTAAAAGTATAAAAATTAATTAAAGCCAAAATTATTGTTTGACTAAACGATAGCTATATATCTGCCTTGATAGATATAATAAATATGAGAGAAAATTAATTCGCTTCTTTTTTTTAAACAAAAATTAGAATTCTACAAAGTACTGCGAAATTATTTTTTTTTGATGTGATACAATGCAATTCTGTCGTGTAAAATAAATTTGATTGATTCTCCAGCTTGACACTGGATGGGACAGGTTCATTTGTTGTAAGTCATAATAATGCTAAAAAGTGTTGAATTTACGTGTCATTGAACCAAAATTGACTAGATCGTATTTGGATTTATATAAAAACTTAAATTCTTAAAATATATATATTAATAGTTTTTTCTTGGGAAATAAGCTAATTTCCTTACGATTTTATGATTTTGAAGGGCTGGTTTTAATTTTAAATTGAAGGGTATAGGTTCAACTAAGTCTTTAATGATAGAAGTGTTATATCCATAATCGTTTTTTAATTGACACTTGTAAATTAAATAAACTCTTGAAAAAATGTAAATAAAATATTAATCTTTTAAATTTTTACAGTTCGTTTAATGCAGATAGAATGGTAGAGATGAGTGCATGAAAGTAGACAACTCTTGTAGGGAGATGTTAATGAATCTATTTTGTACAATTTGTTTTTAGATTGATTTCTTTGTAATATATATATTAAACTTTGAATTAAAAAGGGCAGATTTAACTCACTAAATTCAGCTAATACTCTTTTAGAAAATGCATTTATCTTTGTTGATTCGTCATAACACTTTGTTCACCTTGATTTGTAACAACATTCATACACAAAGGAATAGCAATATGAAGCCACTAGGCTAAACTTAAAATTCGCAATGAAAGTCCTCAATCAATACACAAAGTCTAATAAAAACTAAAATAAAGTTGTTGTTGAGATCTTCAAAGGAAAAAATGACGAGGATTTGCTTACCATCCCTCAAAGGATCAAAATAAGAACAATTTGCATTTCCTTGTATGATGTTGTGATTTGTTTTCCTAGGTCAAAATATAGTTTGAGATTGAGACATATTCCAAAACCTAAAAGCAATATAAAAAAAGTCCGGCAACATCTTGGAAGACCCCATTTTCAACATGCTTAGAAATTATGGCAAGCAACACAACAACAATTTTCACAGATATTTGTTCAAACACTTGGCATGCAATATCGATATTGACACACTTAGCATAATGTTTAAAAGTGCAGTTCCTACAGAAACATCTAAATAAAACTATAACACCTCCTCAAGACACGATTGAAAAACTTAAAAACATAAGTAAAAAGGCATGGTAAGTATGGCTAATGCATAAGTAAAGTGACTTATCTATACAAGTATAGATACAAACTATACTTTAAAATACATGAATCCATGTATAAATTACCATAGAAAAAACATAAAAAAAAGTATATATATAATTGAGCATCTTTTGATATAAATTAATGAATGAAGGAAAGGATTATCTAGGGATAAGAGTATTTCCATTTTGATAAAATGGGAAGCGATGTCACATATGGATTAGATATAGAAAGCGAGAAGGCATATATATATCATTGCATGTAATATAAGAACTTTAGTAATAATTTTATATATGTATATGGGTTATTATATACCATTTTGGTAAAATGGGAAGCCATGTTACATATGGATTAGGTATAGAAAGGGAGAACACAAATATTTTCAAATATATATTTATAAAGCATTGCATGTAATATAAGAACTTTAGTAATAATTTTATATATGTAAATGGGTTATTATATATAACATATATAATATATATACATATATAATAAGTAAAGACATAAAATATAATAATTGTTGAGGAGGCTCAAACAATTTAATAAGATTCTAACAGGTATAGTTATATCTTCAACAAGAAATCGAAGATCTCTCTAAGGGAGAGATATGGTTACCATTACTTAAACACAAGATTAGTTTTTCTTTGAGGCGGTCGCTGCCACATGGTAAGCATATAGCGCCACATGTCTCCTCTTTTAGTTGCAGTTCTCCTTTTTATTGTTGTGATCTCCTTTAGTAAGGGGGGAAGGGGGTCTCTGTTGGTTGTGAGATATCGAACGAAGGAGAAAGGAGGTTGGAGTAAGAAGGTATGCCTATGATTTTCTTCAGAAATGCATTTGTGAACTGAATGAATTTGTTTACCAAACATTTGTGATATGAATGAGTTTTTATTGGAACTGAATGTATAGTTCACCTACAAATCTCTAGATTACTGTTTGAAATTATAGATCCTCTTTGACTTTCTGCGATCTACTATAGCTACGGTTATGGATAAAAGGATTTTTTGCAATGTATGTATACTTACGACTGTAGATAAGAGACTACCTGCGAGTTTTGATGTGGGATCAAATTGGATAATCCCTGCTTTTTCCTTGCTTGAGGAACTGTATATATATTTTGCTTCATGCGTCTCATTTTCCTGATGAATTGCACATTTGCCATATGCGTTTTTATTGTGTCTGTGGGAACTAAAACTATTGCTACTAGCGATTTTGTTTTTATATAATGAAGTATCCATGTATGAAGGCTGCGATTTTCCTTATAATCTGCATGTATGATGGAATCATTGTAGAAATTGGTTTGTATGTGTGCGATTTTTCCTTTTTGTATGGATGGATTCCTGCTATGGAAAGTAGATATGAATATGGAAAGATATGAAGTAGCGAAAATGTTATTTGCGTGGGTGAAAATCAAAGTCTGAATATGAGTAAATATGAGTTGTGAATAGGTTATTTCCTGTTGTGTAAATCATAGATCTAATTATACACATATATGGAGAAGAATCTAAAAATGACTGCATTTTATAACGTACGGTTTAGTTGCCCTTCGATCTGATTTTGGATCTAGAGAAAAACGTTTTGATCTTCATGCAAATTCCTTTTTGGTTAAGAACTGATTTAATATTTCATTGCCAACAATCTCATATAGATCTGGAAATTGAAATTTATTTCTCCACTTCCAACATTGCTATTTTATTGAAGATGTGGAACTCCATTGCTAGTGATTTTGTTTAGATCTGGAAATTGAATCATAATTCCTTCTTTGCCAGCATTTTCGTTCAGATATGGATCTGTATTTTATTATAGACTTGATTCCTCCATGCCAACGATTTCATAAAGATGTGGAAATCGATACTCCTTAGCCTGCGCTTTGGTCTTGTATAGATCTGGGAAGAGAAAAACGTTTTGATCTTCTTGCAAATTCCTTTTATGTTAAGATCTGAATGTTGAGAGTTGATACCCAAGATTTTGGATTTAAGATATGACTGCGATTGCAGATCTAAGGTAATTGTATACCTTTTTCCAAACCGTAGAGCAAATTATTTATGTGTTTGATAATTGGTTTTTAATTGTCTTCCATCTATATCGGATATGGATTTGATGCCTGCAAATTCTTTTTCTTAATGTTTGGATTTGGGTGTAAGAATTGATACCTTTGATTCTGAATAAGTCTTGGATTTGAATGTATGCTTGCTTTTATTTGTGATTTTGGAGGATAATTCAGTATCCGTGACTTGATTGTTTAGGCAACGATATTTCGTAAAAGGGACAAAATCCTTCACCATTTTTCCAATGTATCCGATTTGCTTAGTTTGTATATATTGTAATGTGCATGAATATGTTACTAGTGAAGGAACGGTTTAGTCTCAATAGTTTACTTAGGTTGTATAGATTTATGATTAATCTTGGTGATAAGAGTGTTATGTTATAATTAGTTGAAGAACTATAATCTTGGTGATAAGGGTAATTAAAGAACCATATGATAAGAGTACTATGTTATATTTAGTTGAAGAACTATAATCTTGGTGATAAGGGTGTAATTAAATAATCATATGATAAGAGATCTATGTTATAGAACTATAATCTTGGTGATAAGGGTTTAAAATAATTAAAGCACCATATGATAAGAGCTTTATAATATGTTTAGTTGAAGAACTATAATATGGGAATAAGGGTTGTGTTAAATAATATAAGAGCAACCCATAATATGGTGATAAACATTGTATTGAGATCATGAAGGGATGTGTTTTCTTCACGTGCTTTTATGTTAAGGAGAATCTTGGTAAGTCTTGTAGTTTTGGAATAAGTTTAAGTGAAAAGGTTTTCCATTTAAACTGAAAGGCCCTATGGAATAAGTTTAAGTGAAAAGGTTTTCCATTTAAACTGAAAGGCCCTACAAAGAGGGAAGTTAGAAATTTATGAGTATTCTTTGTGAAAGAGTTTTGAAGAAGCAGTGAATGTGCTATAAAATTGTAATTCTTTTTCTTTGATAAAATAATATAAAGACTAACAATTTTTGGTGGACGTAGCCTCATAAATGGGGTGAACTACTTATATTGGTGTCTCTCTTTTGCTTTGTGCTTTATGTTTGTATATACTCATTTTCATGATGGTATTTAATGTATGGATGATGCACAATAAATGATTTATGATACATTTTCTATATTGGTACAATGGGCTATGAAATACACTCGCAAGCATACAGTTAAAAGTATATTTCATGTAGGAAAGCTACTTGGATAGTTAAATGATTCAATACCTTTTGTTTAACATTTTGATTTCAAGATAAAGAACTAAAATCTTGGCTTAAAGTTAAGTAATTAATAATTTGTAAGATCTTACTACCATGGTATTAGATTAGGGTAAAGTGCTAGTAATGTTTACAATGTGAGAAGGATGAAGTATGGATAAAGAGTTAAGATAAAATAATGCGAATTTGTGATGCAAGTCTTCAAATATATGTATTAGTATTTCCAATGTGTGTGAATGTAGGGATGTACTTTATAAATTAAGGTCGATAATCAGTGGTACTAACTTTCTTGGGTACTTGGAAGAGTATTAAGGAAAAAATTTTATACCTCATTTCCACGTAAATAGTAACCTGGAAGTTGGGTTTGTTACACAAACCCACCCCTAACAATGAAATCATGGATGTGCTTTGCTTGCCCAATATCCCCTCACTGGCCACATACCTGAAGCATACACATCATCGTAACTGAATTAGGCATCAAACCTACTAGATTCAATTGGTGGTAGAGAGACAAATATTCTTCTCCATGTCCACTTTGGGCATACTCTGCAATCATTGCACTCGATTAAACAAAATATCTTGTAATTTTTTTTTCAAACACTTGGTGTGCATCCACTATGTACCCACATTTAGTAAACATTTATATAATGGAATATCTTACAAATAAATCCAACTAAATCCTATTATCTACAATCCGATCCTAAATCCTCTTTTAGTCTGATAGAGACAACAACCCAACACAAGCCTTAAGCACAAACATAAACGTATAATTATCTGGCATTAAGCCTGTTCCCTGCATTTGATAATATAGTTCAACGACTTCCTCATATTACCCGATCCTTGCATAGCCTCTAATCATGATATTCCATGATGTGATTTTATGTTCTTCCAATCCATTAAACATTAGACGCATATATCCCATACTCCCATGAGTAGCATACTGATTAACAATTTTGGTTCCTAGATTTACCTTTCGGGAATGGCTAGTGACAATGTGGGCTTGAATTTGCTTTCCCTCTACTAGGGTTTTGATTTGATGGATGTTTGCAATAGAGATGCGTGTGTATATGAGCCCATCTTGATGGATTCCTACTACATGACCATTGAAGTCTCTAGTTCTTCCTTCAATCTGTTATCCTTGCATAGGTTGTTGATATGGTGGGAATAATTATTTATCCTTTGTGAATCCAGCATGTTTTTCTAATTGGGTTTTCCCTTCTCGCAGAGTTGTGAGAACCATTCATGATTTTTGAAATTTGTGAAATGATTTTGATATTTCTCTTAGATTTTGATAATGAGGACAAGCATTTAATTCGAACATCACACTCATAGTATAAATGAATTAATAAATGCTTGACTAACAATTTTACACTTAACCCTTCTAATGAAATTATAAAATAAACACTGCAATCGTCAAAATAAAAAATCTTCTTTTCATATGACTGCCAATATTTCATTCACACTTCTAAGACAGGTTTGGAACCCTTTAATGGGAAATGTTGATGGGTTCAATTTTGATCCATTCCCCCAATAGAATGCACCATGAGGTGACATTCCTCAATGTGGACCTCTGACGACGACGATTGGTTTCTTCCTCCCGCAACGGTGTCCCTATTCCTCCGAACTTGACGAATTGATTCCGGCAACCGATCTCGGCAACATTTTCTGATCCAGCAATGATGACTCGAGTCCGGAACCACCACCATGCAAAGACGTCGTGACATTAGATGCCTCCACCAATCCATGGTAATTGGGATTCTTTCGCGCCCAATTCTTCCACCCGCAGGGATTCAAGTTGCTTTTCGGGATTCAAGCCACACAACTAGTGCATTCCATTTGTGGATCATTCGTTTTAGTCAGGGATTCGATGGGATCAAAGCAATGAGCACCAGAGGAAACAAAGGCAAAGGAAGATACGGTGATAAATATCATGTTGTTTTCATTGAGTTTCTACCTGAAAAATACTTTGTTTTTTTATTGTGAATGGTTGTGCACTTGCTCTATGCCTGCAGTTTATTGAATTTATGGAATATCAATTGTTTTTTGTGATCCTAAATAAGTAGAGAATAATATATGAATTTTTGTTTCTAGTGAAAGGGACAAATCTCTTTAGATTAGGGTAGGAATTAACAAAAATATTTTAGCCATAACGGTTATGGAATTATACACCAATGTTTTTAACTGTGTGTTTGTTTCACTATACAAGAAAAAAATTTGACTGTTCATTTATGTTCTAAAAAATATAGATCATATTTCACATACAAAACACACTAAACGCATTGAAGAACTATTTGTTATTTTTGTTACCAATGAAAAGGACAAATCCATCCACAACATGGTATGCAATTGAAAAGTATTCTATATGTGATGGTTATGGCACTATACACAAACATTTTTTTAATAGTTTTCAAATATTCAAGCATACATAACTATTGACAAAACTCCTTTCAAGAGGAATTCCTAATTAGTTTCAAATTTTACTCAAAATATGCATCAATTGAGCTACAAAGTGTAGTAACCCTATTATCCCTTGTAATACGTTGCTATAAAGTGGTCTACAACTACAACTGCCAGTGTGCATCGATCTAGATTTGATAAAAAAATGAATATCACTTCATCATGACCAATTACGGTGGCACATTTTGAAGTTGGATTGAATTTGGTGCTCATGGGAGGATGATAACTGATCTCCTAATCAAACACTATGGCCCAAAAGTGAAGAAAATTTAAAGTTCAACCAAAATTGACACATTAAATTTTTTTCCTAAAATTGTATGATGAGTCGATGACATGTCTCGCTAAAATCCTGCAAAACCAAGATGAGGTCCCCAAAACATAGTTTAGTTACTCATAATTGTTGTGCACCTTCCAAAATGATGTAATGGTTGAAAGTGGACATTATAGCTGAAAATAAGTGTTGATTTGGTCTCCAAAACCTAACTTCCCCACTAAACCATTAAGTAAAGGAAGATTGTTCACATTGAAGATAGATCTTATAATTTTCCACAACATTTATTATAAATAAAACATTCAATTTCACCAATCTATATCTATATAGACACTAATGTTATGCTGCCATAATTTCAATTGGAAGTAATAGAAATAACCATATTCACCATTTGGAAGCAATCGATACAATCATTTGGTTGGAAACTTGGGCACAAAAAAACTAAAAGAACCCTCTCTTGGTTAGTTGTAGATGCCAGTTGCCCAGTTCCTTCTACAACTTACACCAAGGTACTATCATTTCACTTAAGTCTGAGTGTCACAATATAAAATACATTCTTTACATTTGATGGATATTGTCTTTTTATCTATTTTTCTTATTTATCTTCCATACATGATTAACAAATTCACTTACTAGTTTAGTTTAGTTTCCGCTTTTTATTTTGATATATCACTTGAGGTAACACAAACTTCAATTAAGTAATTTTTGTATATGTTGATGAGGAATCAGGTACACCAAATTTTATAACCATTGTTAGAATTTAATTCCTCTTCCACGGTGTATTTGTAGTTGTACTTAAGTTACGTTGTTGCACATTGTTCATATCTCTTCAACCTATCATCACTGAGGGTGGGTGCCAACTGCTCATAATAAACCTTATGGATTTAGATCTACCTAATGCTTGTCTGTTTTCCTTTTGGAGTGACATGACTTTGTCTTTGGATAGGGAGTAACCATATGACAATGGTTAGAGCAAAATTTGAAAAGGATGAAATGTTTTGTAATCCTAATTTCAAGTCCAAATTTGTTATCCACTTGCTAACCCAATTCACTTAGGAAGAACTTTGTGTAGATTAATGTAGTTAAGACATATCATGGTGAAATTTATAAACACCTACTCAAAATTTCTGAGTGGACAAGGATATGAACATATCCATAGAATTTCTAGTTGTTATTAAAGACTCATGATCCCAATAGGACCCATATCAAAACTACAATTAAAGATTTGATCTATAGATTGAAATGTGAATACGTGTACTTAGAAATATCTTAAGCTCCAATACAACAAGATGATTATGTCAACATGAGTGCCATTAAGTAGTGCCTGGAACTCTCCCCTAGAGTGTGTGTTTGGAGGGGAGAATGATGAAGTGATTCTTGTGACAAGCTCTTGATATATCTTTGTGACATAAACTATGATATATTTTTGTGATAAATTCAATGATTAACGGTGAAATTGCTTAGACTATGTTCAATTCTCACTATGGAATCATCCCTGACTACCAAACCTTTTGCATGTGACTTCTAAATTGAGTGCAGATTGAAGCTTTCGAATATAATACATCAGATACCATTATCAACAAAGTTTGACTGTTGTTGTTGGAAGAGCCCTGGGGGTATAAGACACATTGTTTAGATGTATCCATACAAAATGGGGAGGCAAAACAAATGGAAGTTGATAATGGCCCTTGAGGTCTAAGACCTGACAGCCATGACCTTTTCTGGAAAATATTTATGTTGGAGTGAACTATTTCGAAAAGAAATCCTTATGTTTGATCATGTTGCATTGATCACATCACAAAGAGTCCTTGAATTTAGTAAAGGGGAAGAAATTAACCTTGATGCTCCCTACAGTTTCCTATGCACAGTAAGCAAACTCCCATGAGAAAAGGGTATTGCTCCCCTGCTATATGAGCCGTGATTATTTTGGTATGCCTTGTTTGGATGTTACTCATGAATGTAGATATATGAATTTTTGTATATATTGAGGTGTTATACTCTCTATTGCAGTTACTCATGTTCATATGGATCGGAGGGCCAAAGAGGATATGATGCATACAAACACATGGGGTCATTTGCGAAAAAGAGGGGATTTCAATGTCATTTTGTTGTAAAGGTTTTGAATTAGAGTCCCCATATAGAAATATTGACATACAATGCATATAATCATGAATATTAGAATGGATGGACTTGTCAGGGTCAACATGACAAATATGATGATGATAGGGCCCTGTATTGTCTCAATCTTTCAAGGAACATTGTCAGTTATGTGGAAAGTTGTTTTAATATGGGAGTGCCAATTGATGTTGTATATCAAATGCACATTGAGCGACATGTGGACATAGATGTCGAAAAATGTAGTAGATATTTATTATTGACCAAGAAATATTTTGCAAACATCTATGCTTGCATGAGGAAGGGAAATTATAAGTTGCATAAAAAATATGAAGCGAGCATCAACCTTTGGTTCCAAAGACAACTAGATGATTTTTTCTTTTTCCGGAAGCCCAATGGTACAAATGTCCCATTTATAATTGGCATCCAAACAAAATGGATGTTGGAGAGAATGGAAAAACTATCCCACAATAGTCTAATAGGAATGGATTCTACATTCAACACCAATAAATATGGAGTAATGTTAATTTTGAATGATTCTTTTGAAACAATTGATCAAGTTTTGATTTGCTATGATTGGTATCCAAGGGTTTGCTTCGTCTTTTATTTAAATATTGTAGTATCAGTTGTACATACTTGTGGCAATTTATGGCTAACGAAGTGGGGTCCCAATTTCCTCGGTTTTTGCATCATGTAATATGTTAGAATAATCAACCCATAGTATTTACCCACTTAGACATTATTTCATTTATTTTGTCTTATTTGCCTAGTCCATGAGTCCCACCATGTGCAAGTTGTCAATTGCCTATCCATAGAGGTCAAACTTGCCATTATTGACTCATGGAGCGCTTGGGAAAGTCCTGGGAATCAAATCTGCTTTATTCCTGGCCTCCTAGGCGCCCTTCTGCTTTTTCTGCTTTATTCCCTTCTTTTTCAGTGTTTTAAGGCACATAGGAAAGCAAGACTAGGTGAGGTGAATCAGCTTTGTTGCCTCTTCCTCCTCCACTCTTTCCTCCATGCAAAAGCATGTATGAGCTGCCATTTGACCACTCTTTAGCTTTCCCATGCGCCCTTGCTAATTCGTGGGGTCCTTGATAGATTTGGGATTAGATTTTTACACCTATGGGGGATTTGCCTATTTTGGGTAAGCCTGCTTTATGCTAGATTTGGATGCTTCCTTATGCATTCGATTTGCTCATGTATTCTATATATTCAGCAGCCTATGTTATTACATGGTTGGCTATTGTACACTCAGTTAATATAATTTTGTGTTACAGCTCCATATTCAGTCTCCATTGTTGATAATTTTGCATGATCAATTGTTAATTGTTGTGGGTGAAATTAATCTACTGCAGGCCTGAATTTCTACATAATACATCAGTCGACATTTCCACATGGTTGGAGGATCTAGTGAACGTGTGTTACCAACTCCGCCCTGATTGGAGAGTCAATCCATTCATGGTCGATGATGCATTCGATGCAATTGGTGCTTTGAGGTAACTTTAATTTCTCCATTGTGCAACTTGATTTAGTGTAAGAACATGTCACTTAAACACATTGAATTTGATAGGAGGGTAACATGATGTCGGGTGATACTGTGTGTTTGGCATATATTTGTCCTCTAGTACACAGTGGGAAAATGATATGTTGGATAGGTTGGTTAAAATCATGAACAATTGTCTGAATGTTGAATATCTCATTGAGAACATAGATAGTTTTTTCATGGATTTTTCAATGGACGGAATTTTATTGAAGTATTTTAACTCCAATTGCATTGCAGTCCATAAATTATGTAAGTTCGATTTTGTCCTTTGTAAATATTTTCCTTGCACCAAATTTGTTATTTATAATAGGGATGTGGATCAAAGGCTGTCAGGATTTACCCCATGCCAATCAGGAGACAAATAATTCCATTGAGTCATACCATTGTTTATTGAAGTCTAAATTTGTATCGGATCGATGGAAAAAATGTGGCCACAGAATGGATTGGTTGATATACTAGCTCTTGAAAAATGTTGAACCTTTTACCGATTTAGGGATATTTTGAAAGAAGCTAGATATTTGAATATTTACAAGAAGGAGAAGAAGTTTAAATCCTCGGTAGAGAAAGAAAAACGACTTCCTGATAGTGATTTCTAGCCTCACGAGAGAAAATCTCATGCTTATTGGGTGAGAAGTCAAACCAATCATGACAAGAAATAGCTTGTCACCTGGTATTGTATGAATTTTATAGGATGTGACTGCCCATGGTATGTTCATGGAAATACTTGCAAGAACGCCATAAAGGTAAATTGGTTGTACTTTTCATCATGCAGTAGGGAATTTTCACTGGAGCAAAATGTAGAACCCAATACACTTGATAATGTAACACCCATTGAAGTCAGCACACCCCCTCAGATATATATGGAGACACCAATTATTGATGTGGATGTTAACATGGTTCTGGTGGTTGTTGGAGGTGATTATAAAGATTCCAAGGAACTTAAATTGGTGAGGGAGCATGTTCTTTTCTACATCGATGTGCTTAGAAATAGCTCTCCTTGTACTTTGGAGAGTACCCTAAACTCGAAGGCCCTAATTAAATGCATGTTTGATGAAGAAAATAATCAACAGATTATGGATTTTCAATTTACACATGGGTTGAGTGCTTTTGAGTCATCCTTGAAGTGGAAGAAGAATTCCCCCAGCCCTAAAAATAAAAGGCGAAGAAGCAAACATAACAATGACTTAGATATTGACTTAAATGTATGCTCGTTTAAAGCTGAACTATTTCATTTTGCATATTTGAAGAACATGGGATGCCCTCTATCAAAGGACACACCCCCTACTGTATCCAATAAGTTATATTGGTTGAGGATATTAATTTATTTAGATTGCATTGCATTGTGTATCCATCACCATTATGAATGTCTATTTTATCGATTCCCAAGCATCATACATATCAAAATGAGGTCACGAATTTCCCCAACTCACAATTCTCCCTTTATAGAATCTCTTGAAAATCCATATAACCTTTTTCATAATTTAGTTTTCCTTGTTTTTGTTCTTGTACGTGAAAATTCAAGCATTTATCTACGCAATGAAACACTATTTTCGATAGATTCTTAACTAGCCTACCAAGTCCCTTGGCTCAATTAGACAACCATTATCAACTTATCTTACTTGGATAGATGAGTCTTGTATAAGAATAACTATCCTTTCCATAAATCCAAGCATGGGCACTTAAATTGGGAAACCTGGGCATGAGAGACAAATTCTGGGCATGCATTGGCCTTTTCTTCCCTTCAATCAGCATTCTGGGCATGCTTTGACCTTATTATTCTATGCAATGATAATGTTATATTGAGATATGATTTAAACCTCGATATAAAAATAGCAGACGATCCTTTAGCTGATTGCTTCACAAGTCCATACTAAATTTGAAGTTGCCAAACCATGGGACATTTAGCTATTGAAGTTAGCAGCAACATGGAGAAATACTAGGTTGGGAAATGAAGGGATTTCCAAAATAATGTGGTTGATAGGATTATGAATGATGTAGCAAGAATAAGACCAAAGGTTGTAGTTGGAGGTGGTTCTGACCATATGACTATCATATTACAACTAGATAAGGGTAGAATTAAGCCCCGAAGGCCTTGCAAGTTCAACTAACATTAATTGCAGAAACCTGAGTTCAAAGCCTTAATTATATAGGAATAGAAGCTTTAGCAAATGATGGGAAATGCACAACAATATTCAAATTTAATAAAGATTTGAAAAAAGTTTAAAAGGTAACAATGGAAAGGGAAAAAAAGAAGTACAATACTTCTTAGCAGGACATACAAGCAGCCAAATTTTGGAGCCAACCTATCTGTTCCATGATTAATACCATTGCATATACTTGTCGAAACAATCAATTGTAGTGTAACATGAAACACGGTGAAGTACAACAGCAATACAAAACATAATCCTAATGAATCCTCATGAATTCCATGGAAACACATCATGGCATTAAATGACATCATGTCTTTGCAAGAAATGGTAGTCAAAGTGGCATCATAATGGAATTCTCAACACTAATATCATTTACGGGCACACAAGAATGGAAAATTGAAGCAATCCTAAAAGAAAAAATAAGTACTAATATGCCCATACAATATTTGACATAATAGGCAGATTCAGATCCATGGAACCTACAAATAGAGGTGGCATATCTAGTAACACTAGGATTTGGAATAAGAGCTAAGGTGGTTGTTTTGGTTGGCTAGCTTGTTGATGAATAGTAAATGGAATGTATGGTTGGGGGCAGTCTTCCTAACCTATGCACTTGAGAATGATGTGATCATTCTTTCCTCTTATTTAATACATGTGTACACATTGTTTCTTGATTAATTTTGTTTACCTGTCATTTTTAAACTCCTAACTTCAGGCAGAAAAGTAATCAACAAACTTGTTGAATCAATTGAGACTCGCCAAGACTTGTATTTCACTTCCAAGGTTGTTGAGTTTAGTTGGTTGGAGATGGGCCTATATAATCATTAGAATACAGATATCCTTTAAGGTATTATAACTATAATATAAGGACAAGTGGTTCTCTTACTTAATGTATGAAGGAAATATACTACTTTTGTAATTGAAGCAGGTGTAGTCTATCTCCTATCATCAAAGGATTTTCCATTTAAATCTCATAAAATTTGTCTTCCCTTTAAGTAGGTTCCCTTTCTGGATGTTGGAGACATTTACCACCATACACACTCATTTTGGTCAATTTGGCCTAGGTAAACCGCTATCCTAAGTATTATTGACTTAATTGACATCAGAGGAGCACTAGATGACATCAACTAGATCACACCCATGCCTACCTTTAGTCAAGGAGGCTAACTTAGCCTTCTCCTACATTCGAGGAGGCTAACTGGAGCACTCCGGGGGTGATCTGAGTGTCATTAATGCCCCATATTGCTAACTGATGGTTACAATTAGTTAAACAGAGTAGTGAAGGCACCTTCCTTCATTAAATTGATTATTTATTGATTATTTAATGAACTGGAGTCAACAGGGGCGCCTCCAACCACTTTTGATTTTCAGTTACACTTCAGTTAACCTCATTGGGGTTCATTGGAGTCATTGATGCGCTACCACTTGATGGTTGGCTTGCTGTGACATGTGTCTGACCTAATTTCAGTTAAACTCAGTCATTTATTACACACTTACTTCAGTTAGGGCTCAATTGAGTCAATTAGGGTTTTGATCTGTGGTTAACTTGAGTGTTGACTGTGGCTTACATTCAGTTAAGCTAGAATCACTCATTCAATTCAAAAGACCTCCTTGGGAATTCAAATTGCTTTGTCATTCATGTTTGTAGCATGATCACTGTATTGTATTACTCATTCTTTGTGTGTATATACAGAGCGAGTACTCATTTTGTAGCACAATTACACCATTTTCATGCCTTATTGTTATTAATATTTGATGAGACTTGTGTTTAGTCCCTAGATTACTGTGAAATATTAATATGGTATCATAGCTCACGGTGGGACAAAGCTCAGATCTCTCAAAAACAAGGTTTTTGACAGATCTTGCATGAAAATTGAGCAATAGCTCAAAAATCCAGCACTACGCCAGAAGCCAAGGCTTACCACTTAATACCCCAAGTAAAGAACTTGTTGATCAAGCTTGCTTGATTGACTATGCTGGGTGTGATGAAAGCCTAAAATGTGCAGGCTGTCCGACCTTACATTGCCATTTTTTTTGTGATTTTCAGGTTTTTGACAGGTGAAAGCATTCGCTCCAGCAGATTCAGATGGATTCTTCAGTAGATCTTTTGTCTCCGTTCAATTTCCACTCATGGAAAGGAGACATGGAGATCCAACTACGTTCCAAAGGAATCTATAGGGTCACCATGGACATTGAAGAAGAGCCTGGTTCTACAATAGACAAATCTAGATTCTTGAACAAGAAGGATGAAGCATTCAAATTCTTATGCCTCTCTGTTCCCCGGGATCTTCTTTTCCATCTTTTCGGATTGAAGTCTCCAAAGGAAATTTGGGACAAATTGGAAACCCTGTATGGAAAGCAGGATGATTTGAGAGTTTACTAGCTTGAAAATGAAATGATGTCTCTCCAGCCTTCCAATTTTGAGACCTTGAATGACTTTTTCACAAAGTTCAAGCACATTGTCTTACTGTTGAAGCAATGCAAAGTGGGGAAGGAGGATGATCAGCTCATCCTCGCCATACTCTCCAAACTTGGAGTTGATTATTCAGTTTTTGTCTCTGCATTTC
>LPNX010209464.1:3763-17057 GCA_001517045.1 Pseudotsuga menziesii | reverse complement strand
GATGGAAGATGCCTACACTCAATGCCTTCATTGAGTCCCTAACAAGTGAACATGATAAGCTTGTCCAGATGGGGATCATCAGATCCTCCCATGATCAAGACCTCCATGTCTTGGGGCCCAAAGATCTGAAGGGTAAAGGAAAGCAGTAGAAGAACCCAAAAACTAAATTCGAAGCTCCTAAGCCTAAAGTTGAAAACCAACAACATGATGAGTCTTGTGGCTCAAAGAAGAACAAAGGGAAAGGGCATCATGGAAAGGAAAAAGTCAAGTGTTCATAATGCGCGAAGGGATTCCACCATGAACATGCCTACATGAAGAAGAATCTTGATGAATCTACCTCTCTCCTTGATAGAAATCACATCAATCTTTCGGAAATATTTCGGAGGAGAGATCAACAAGATCGGGAACCACAACATGAAAAAGGTCATGCCCTCAAGGAAAGCACTTCGAAGTCCAAAGCACTCTTGATTGATTCTGGAGCTTCGAACCACATGATGGATGAAAGAGACTCCTTTTCATCCTTGGAGACCAGAAAATCCATCCCCATCCACATGGGAGATGACTCCACCATCATTTTAGAAGGACAAGGTACGGTTGATCTTGAGAATGGCTATTTTTCAAATGTTTTGTATGTAACGTCTCTGGCATCAAATCTCCTTAGCGTCTGTTAGATGACACATACAAGAGTGCCTAAGAGAGTATATTTCAGCCCGAATGATGTTGAGATAATGAAACTTACATCCGAGAAACTCATTGCTAAAGGCCTTGCAAACCATCATGCAAAAGCCTATGAGTTCTCCCACTTTGTGGTGGATGCAAAGCCCACCGCACTGCTAAATCATGGAAATGAAGTTAGTAGGCTATGGCATGAAAGGTTTGGCCATCTAAATTTCAAATATTTGTGGCAATTACAAAAAAAACTCCATGGTGAAGGCCTCTCAGTCATCAAGGCAACCACTAGAATTTGCAAGGGTTGTGTGGTTGGAAAACAACCTGAGCACAAGTACGATCGGGGGAAGGAAAACTGAGCTACATGCATCTTGGGGATGACACATTCTGATATCAGCGGTCCAATGCCCATCACATCCATGAATGGATCAAGGTATGTTCTGACTTTTATTGATGATTTTTCAAGGTACACATGGGTCTTCTTTTTCAAAAAGAAGTTTGAAGTATGTGAAAAATTCTCTGAACTGAAGGCCTTGATCGAGAATGCCTATAGGATTAAGATCAAGATCTTGAGATTTGATAATGGTGGGGAGTATGTCATTAATTATTTTCTACACATATACTCCCAAAGTGGTATTTAGGTCCAACATTCAATTCCCTACACTCCTCAACAGAACGGTGTAGCGGAAAGGAAGAATCGGTCTCTCAAGGAGATGACCACCTGTATGTTGGAACCAAAGAAGTTGGCTGCAAATTTGTGGCTGAAGCCATGCATGCTATAGAATACATTCATAACAGAGTTCTACACTCATCCATGAAAGGGAAGACCCCTTTTGAAGCATACTTCGGACAAGCCAGATGTGTCGAACCTGCAGGTGTTTGGGTCCACTGCATGGGCCTAAATTCCACTTGATAAAAGGAGGGCTTTGCAACCGAAAAGCATAGAATGTCTGTTTATTGGGTATCTTGATGAATAAAAAGGTTTAAAGCTACTAGATATCAAAACAAAACAGACAATCATCGAAAGGAGTGTCAAGTTCGATGAGCCTCTTCAGGAGGTGGAACTAGTGAAGGAGAAAACTGCTGAATTTCCTTCCTATTCTACTGAATATTTGGATGATGAAATTGTGGGTGATGACCCTGATTTGGATCCTATTATTAATGATATAAGTGTGCAGCAAACATTAGACTCTGAATCAGAACCTGAAGTACAAAATCATCTTCCCACATGGGCTCGATAGACACTCTCCTCCGCAGGAGATAACATTGGAAATCTGGATGATCCAAGGAGAACTCGGTCTGATTTCCAAAGAGTAGGTATTGTGCTCTCTTGTCCTGATAATTTTCTGTCAAAAAATTGTTATTTGATGATTAGTTCAGACCCAAAATCCTACTACCATTCTCGGAGGGATCCGAGATGGCAAGTTGCCATGGATGAAGAGATGAATTCTCTTCAGAAAAACACTACTTGGGAGGTAGTTTCTCTTCCTCTAGGAAGGAAATTGGTTCAACAAAAGTGGGTGTTTCAGAACAAGGTTTCTTCTGATGGAAGCACCTAAAAATATAAGGAAATTCTAGTGGCAAAAGGTTTTTCTCAGGTCCAAGGTGTGGACTACCATGAGACCTTTGCACTGGTTGCAAAAATGGACTCCATCTGCCTAGTTTTGGCAATTTCAGCATCGAAGCACTGGGAAGTGCATCATATGGATGTTAAGTCAGCCTTTATACATGGAGATATTCAAGAGGAGATATACATGAAGCAGCCTGAGGGCTACATCTCTGATCCATCTTTGGTTTGCAAGCTAAAGAAGTCACTATACGGGTTAAAATAGGCCCCAAGAGAGTGGTATTCCAAGATAGATGCCTTCCTTCTCTCGCAAAACTTCCAAAGGTGTAGATCAGATCCAAATGTGTATATACAGTAGTATGATGGTAATTTGATTATTATTGTTTTATATGTTGATGACACACTGATAATAGGTAGCACAGTTGCTTCGATTTCAGCCATCAAAACTGCTCTCCACAATGCTTTTGAAATGAGCGATTTGGGGCTCTTAAAACAATTTTTGGGGCTTGAAATTGAGAAAAATTCTGATGGGATAATGGTCACTCAGTCCAAATACATATCAGACCTATTATTCAAGTTTAACATGGTTGAATGTAGGCCTGCACCATTCCCTTTCCTTTCAAGGATCAGCCTTGAAGAAGGAAAAAGCACACCTCCCATGGACTGCACTATCTATCGACAGCTGATTGGTAGCTTATTGTACTTGACACATTCTCGGCCTGACATCTATTATTCCATGAATGTTGTATCAAGATACATGTAGTATCCTCATGATATCCATTGGAAGGTAGCCAAGAGGATCCTCCAGTATATTCAGGGAACCAGGACCTACGACATTCACTATGCTGCAGACTCCGAGATAGAGCTGGTTGGATACACAGATTCTGATTGGACGGGTGATTCTATTGATCAAAAGTATACTTATGGATATGTATTCATGTTTGGTGGTGGACCCATTTTCTGTTCTAGCAAAAAGTAGGCTGCCATAACATTATCTTCAGTAGAGGCCGAGTATCGAGGAGCGGTGAATGCTTGCATCCAAGCAGTTTGGTTGCAAGGAATTCTTTCAGAGTTTGATCTTGGTAGTAATTTGTCCACTGTACTATTTTGTGACAATCAAAGTGCTATTAAGATATCCACAGATCCAGTTACCAGGCAGAGGACCAAGCATTTAGAGATCCACATGCACTATATCAAGGAGCTAGTGCATGATAGGACCATCATTCTGCAATACTGCCCTACTGATGAAAAGATTGCAGACATATTCTTCAAGATCTTTTCAAAAAAGAGGTTCACTTACCTCTGTTCACTATTGGGGGTGAGTCCATCAGGGTGATCAGACTACTTTCAGTGTTCAGCTTGAGGGGGGTTTCCCACTGGGTTTTCCCTCTTTTCCTCACTTAGTTTGTTTTTGAGCATTGTTTCAGTTTCAGTATTGTACACAGTGACCTATGGCCTTAGTTTCTAGGACCCTAGCATTTTTATGCATTTTATGTTCTCTACTCCTCCTGAGTATAGCTTAAGGAGGGTGTTGGAGACATTTACCACCATACACACTCATTTTGGTCAATTTGGCCTAGTTAAACCACTATCCTAAGTATTATTGACTTAATTGACATCAGAGGAGCACTAAATGACATCAGCTAGATCACACCCATGCCTACCTTCAGTCAAGGAGGCTAACTTAGCCTTCTCCTACATTCGGGGAGGCTAACTGGAGCACTCCAGGGGTGATCTGAGTGTCATTAATGCCCCATATTGCTAACTGATGGTTACAATCAGTTAAACAGAGCAGTGAAGGTGACTTCCTTCATTAAATTGATTATTTATTGATTATTTAATGAACTGGAGTCAACAGGGGTGCCTCCAACCACTTCTGATGTTCAATTACACTTTAGTAAACCTCATCGGGGTTCATTGGAGTCATTGATGCACTACCACTTGATGGTTGGCTTGCTGTGACATGTGTTTGACCTACTTTCAGTTAGACTTAGTCATTTATTGCACACTGAATTCAGTTAGGGCTCAGTTGAGTCAATTAGGGTTTTGATCTGTGGTTAACTTGAGTGTTGACGGTGGCTTACATTCAGTTAAGCTAGACTCACTCATTGAATTCGAATGACCTCCTTGGGAATTCAAATTGCTTTGTCATTCATGCTTGCAGCATGATCATCGTATTGTATTACTCATTCTTTGTGTGAATATACAGAGCGACTGCTCATTTTGTAGCACAATTACACCATTTTCATGCCTTATTGTTATTAATCTTTGATGAGACTTGTGTTTAGTCCCTAGATTACTATGACAGATTAATACTGGAGATATGTTTGCAATTAAATTTCAAGAAACAAACACCAAGTTGATAAAAGAGACATTCAAGAAGGAGGGACTTGGGATTCTAACGCACCTTAGGGACCATGTACAACAGGGTACCCTTGCATGAATTTTTCATATATTGGATCATCTGCAATAAATTCACAACAAAAATTTAGAACCGATTTTGCTCCAGAATTGTCCCAAAGCCATTTAAATATTTAAAATGAACAAGCACAATAAATATGCAAACATGAAGGAAATGAAATGTTTACAATTGTAAATATAATAATTATGACAATATGCATGTAGTATCATATGAAATTAACTTGCATAAATTCAAAACAAGAAAGAAAATAACAGAATTGAATCTATTCTAAATTCATGAAAACAACTTATTCTATATTCTTGAAAACAAAGACTGAAAGTAATGCTGGAAATGAAAATAATTGGAAACAAAATGACTATAAGCAAACAACTGTAAACAATCTATGCGTGCATCCAACTAATTAAATTTTGAAATAAAACTAAGTTAATGTATTGTAGAAAACAAACAAGATATCATTTACTATAATCTAATGGAAACAAATCAGAAATTAAACTAGACTAGCTAAAATAGAAAAGAAACTAAGCTAAACAAAGAAAATGAACCTTTGGTTGATGAGGGGCCCTCTCAGCAATTTGGGGTGATGCCTGGCTAACTTCTACTTAAACACAATCTTCAAAAGCAATGCATACAACTCTTTATTCAGATGGTGGAACATAAATACCAAGTTCAAGAGTAAATCACAGTAATAACTCTTCTCTTAACTATGCTAATTAACTGGTTTTCTAGCTAACTAAGCTCTCTCACAGAGGTTGCTTTATATAATGATTTATATGGATGAGCAAGTCGACCCTTTAGTGGTCGACTGCTCTCTAAATTTAGTCGACTATAATAGAGTTTAACTGATCATAGGCCAACGCATAAACATTTCCTTCTTCAACGCAAGTATGGATCTTTTCATTGGACAACATACACACAGGTTCCTTCTCCAATGCAAACGATCTGCAGACGACTCCTTCTTCAGCGTGACCATCGAATGGTGGTGAGCCAAGGAAATGTACATAGTAGGTTTTCTAGAACGCAGGTCATTCTATTCTTTAAACAAGTAGACTGGTGGTAGTTTGGAATCAAGCAGAGGAGGCCATGAGCGATCCTTCTAGGGCGTGAGTTGAATGTGATAGTCCAGTGCATGGATGATTGTCGTGGTGGAAAGTGAAGGAGAATGTAGGATAGCGAACAGTCTAGAACACAACTCCATTATCAGATGCGTGGGCAACCAGATCGTTGGCAGCTGGTTCACATTTTAAATGGCTGAAATTAATTCTCAGCAGCACGCAATCTGATGGGCGATCTAGACGGAGTGCTGAACGAAAGGCTGGGACGTGAGATGGATACACTGGGTGTCTATCTAGGGCGAACAGGGTGTCTATCTTCTAGCGTGCTTTAGGAATGGAGTGTACAACAACCAATTTTGACATCTGGAAAACCACCAGTGATTTTCATGGAATGGGTTGAATGACGAGCTGGACGTCGAGCTGGTCATGCTGTGCGAAAAGCAGGTTGAATGCGTTTTGCATAATAAATTGGCATAAAAAGATTATAAAACTTGGAAACAATTATACAAACTAATTAATACATCAAATATGATTTAATAATGTTATTTTTAATTGATTAAAGCATAAAAATGATAATAATAAAATAATTTTATAAAAAGCTTAAAAACACTCATACCTGAAGTTGAATAATAATCTGCGTGACATAAAACATACAAAATATGATGAAATATGTATTTAAATGAATAATTTATCTGCCAAAAATGATAACAAATCGAGGATCAACATTCCCCGAAACCGGAGAAATGCCAGGTCCCACTGAGAAAAAAGAAAGAAAAGCAATGTAGAAAGAAGGCGAACTAGCAATCGCCTTCAACTTGGCAGATGAGAAGGTAATTTAAACTTCACTCTGTTAACCTATAACTTAAAAATAACATATATTTTATGTCACACATTGTATGAAAATTAAAAATGACTTGATTGGATTTTCAACCATTTTCAGGTTTAAAATAATTTTATCATTTATAAGTTTTTTTTTAAATTAATTCAACCATGTCCAAAGTAAAACTTTGGATAGGTTGAACAAAAACATAAATTGCATCTTGAATAGCAAGAACATTAATCATTTCCATCCATAATTAATTGGATTAAAGGATAGCTTTGGACAAATTGAACAAAAACATAAATTGCATCTTGAATAGCAAGAAGATTTATCATTTCCATGCATAATTATTTGGATTAAAGGATAGGATTATTAATAATAAAATGATATGGAAGTAAAAACTATTTGCTTAAAACAAAATTTGGTTAGCAAATTTAATAAAAAATACTATAATATTACCATTTTCAGATCGCTATTTGATATTTCATTTTCCTTCATTGTATTCTTCATATGGTAAGACCATATTGAATTTTGCTGTAAAATATGTTTCAAGCTATAACCAAATTCCATTATTTATATTCCTGAAAAATACTTATCATTTGTTAGAGATAAGCAAATTTACATAAAATAAAAATAATCAAATCAAATCCATCTTCCCCGAAACCAAAGAGATGGCATGCCCTCAAGCCATACAGAGAGAAGAAATGATTGTTTCAAAAAAAATAAAAAATAGAAAGAATGCGAGCATGTTGTTAATTCAGCGTAAGGAAAAGTAACTAGTAAATGGAAATGGTTCAAAAATGTATATTTATGAAAAATAAACCAGTGGTTAGAAAAACCATGTAAAATGAGAATAATATAATTAAAAGAAAACAATAGGAAAAACTAGCCATCCATGCATCATTGTAAAGATATCCTGTCACCATCAAGTATTTCAAGTGTACCTCGGAGTGTGTGAGATTTACATCTATAGGTCCCATTTCTAAGATAATGACATCTCAGAGATATGCGGAATTAGACGGCTGGGTCAAAGTCAACTTAGAGCCATTCTCAAATGTCATTATAAACAATTGGCCATGACATAATTTTTTGAAATTTTTTTCATATATTATCACTATTTGACGAACTATGTGTAAAGTGGTCTATTAACCAGATCTCATTTTCCAGATATTTCCCCACTTCCAGCAGGCCTATTCAGTACTCCGACAGTTTTATTTTGGTACCATGCAATCATAGCCCCGCTGCCAGCGAGCCTGTTCAGTACCCCGACGGGTTTAATTGCATTTATCAAGCTTCCTGTTATAAGGTTTTTATTTAGCATTGACCCGCTGCTAGCAGGCCTGTTCAGTACCCCGACGGGTTTGCCTTGTATGATGATATTAAAAATATGGAAGTCGATTGGCACTAGAGCGTGTTAAGTCCTGCTAAACACATAATTCAAATTTTTCAAAATAAAGTTATAAGTAATTTTTTAATTCATAAAGGCCAAACTCATAAAACATGTCAAAAGAGAATAACTGAAAGTTGTTCTTTAACCTAGCAGTCATTCTTCTTTATAAAGTAAATTAATGTTCCTCACAGATAAAAAATTGCACTTACTTCGAGTTTTCACCAAAATACTCAAGAGACAAGTTTTGATAACAAGTATAGGATGAACTAGTAATCCATAGGTGAAAAATAAAGATGTGAAAAATATGATAATGAAAGTCGGTCTTATCAAGCAACTATTTAAAAGAATAAATCAGAAATATACATGTCTGAATCAAAATACCAAAAACTATATGAATCGTAATAGAATTGGTTAAGTATGATATACAAATTATTGATATATAAATTTATTCGTATAAGCTGCAAATTTTGAAAGTACCCCAAAAAGACTAAAATACCTGATGAGTATTTAGCATACTTCCCTTGTCTAAGTAATATTCCATTAGCTGCTCATAGAGATAATATATTTGTAATCACTGCAAAACCACTTGTTAGATGATTCAATTTTATTCATAAAGACATAAAAGAAAAAGATTCACGTGTAAACAACCTATTAGAAACGACTCTTATTTATTCAAAGAAACAAACACATATGTACATATATAAAAGTGATAATAACCCAAAATATTTCAAGGATTAGGAGGAGGAGGAATAACTTCGTCTTCAACAAATTCCATTTCATTTAGCTGCAAAACGTTTTGTATGAAATCCTGTTTAGATGTCGGTTGGTGATAGAGCCTAAGTCTATGTCCATTTCCTACAAAAGAGATTTCTGAGCCATCAATTGTTTTAATTTTTATTGATCCTTTGTCAAAAGCTGTAACTACTTCGTATGGACCCATCCAACGGGTAGTTAATTTCCCTTCAAAATTTTTAAACTGCGAATCAAACAATAGTGCCCAATATCCAGTATTAAACTACTTTTGTTTAATAAATTTATCATGCCATGTTTTTCGTTGATTCTGTATTAACATTGTTCTTTGAAGTGCATCTTGCCTAATTTTGTCTAACTCATTAATTTGTAATATTCGTTGTTTTTGTGCTTCATCCAAATTTATGCCTAATTGTGCTGCCATACGAAAAGTTTTGACTTGAAATTCAATATGTAAAAGGACTTGTTTGCCATACACTAACTCATAGGGGGTATGTCCAAAAGTGTTTCTCCATGTTATCCTATAGGCCCATAAAGCCTCGGGAAGTCTATCTTCCCAATCCTTATAATGTCAGTGAATGGTCTTAGTTAATATGGCTTCTAATACTTTATTAGTTGATTCTACCTGACCATTATCCTGAGGGTGATAAGATGAAGATTTTCAATGTCGAATACCATACTTCATAGTAAGTTCTTTCATTAATTTAGAAGTAAACTGAGTACCTTGATCTGTGACAATTTCTCTAGGTACACCAAACCGGGTGAATATTTCTTCATATATAAATCCTACCACCGATTTCTCTGTGGCTCTAAATAAAGCTTTAGCTTCTACCCACTTTGTGACATAGTCTGTACAAATTAAGATATATTTCTTTTTACGAGACATGGGATAAATTGGTCCTACAAAATCAAGAGCCCATTTCTCAAAAGGTTTGATCATGACTTGGGAGTGTAAAGGCATTTGATCGGACGATGTAGGTCTACCCATTCTTTGGCAACTATCACATCCTTTAACATATTTGGCAGCATCCTTCAAAATGATTGGCCAATAATAACCAGAATGTAAGACTTTATATGATGTCCTCTTATCAGAAAAATGTCCTCCACATGGTCCATCATGGCATGCATGGAGGATGTCTGTCATTTCATCCTCCCGCACACATCGTCGAATAATAAGATCGGGACCAGTGCGGAATAGATCGTTATCAACCCAAGAATAATTAGAACTCTGAACTATAATACAACGCTTCTCATGTGGAGACAAATGGTTTGGTATTTTCCCTATTGCTAGATAATTGGCAATATCCGAAAACCAAGGGGTTTGAACATATACAACAAATAGATGTTCATCAGGAAAAGTGTCCTCAACTGGTTTAGTACCGTCTTCAAGTTGAATACAGGAAAGGAAGTATGCTACGAGATTTTCTTTACTAGGTTGATCAGTGACGGTAATGTTAAATTATTGCAATAAAAGAAGCCACTGGGTCACTCTACCATTGGTAATTGGTTTATTCATCATAAATATAATGGCAGAGTGATCGGTATGCACAAAAACTTCATGACCCATGATATAATGATGAAATTTATCAATAGAATAAACTACTGCAAAAATTTCTTTTTTGGTAACGGTATAATTTAATTTGGCAGGGGTCAGATTTTTGCTAATAAAGTAGATGGCATAAGGTGCTTGTCCTTCTTTTTGGCCAAGGACTCCTCCTATATCTGTTTCAGAGGCATCGGTAGATATATGAAAAGGAAGGGACCAATCAGGACCCCTAAGTATTGGTGCCACCGATAGTTTAGCTTTTAATATTTCAAAAGCATTTTGGCAGGATTCTGTCCATTGGAATTCTGAGTCCTTTGTAAGTAACTTAAACATTGCTGCAGCTATTTTAGTAAAATTTTCAATAAAGCGGTGGTAATAGCCTGCATGACCAAGGAATATTCTTACCTCTTTCTGAGTTTTCGGGGACGGAAGGCCAACTATTACTTCGATCTTAGTAGGGTCTACCTTAACTCCTTGGGAAGAAATATGGTGTCCTAAAACTATACCTTCTGTCAGTAACATTTTACACTTTTCATGACTAAGGGCTAGGTTTGTCTCTTGACATCGGATCAGAACTTTTTCTAGGTTGTCAAGAGCTTCCTGAAAGGCGTTACCGTAGGCTGTGAAATCATCCATATATACTTCAACATAGTCATGTATAAGATCAAAGAAAATTCCTAAGACTGCTCGCTGAAAAGTGGCAGGTACGTTACATAAGCCAAATGGCAAGGCTCGATAAGCAAATGTTACCCAAGGGCATGTAAAAGTGGTCTTATCCTCATATTCAAGTACTATTAGAATTTGATTGTATCCACTATATCTGTCAAGAAAGAAAAAGTGTCGTTTACCTGACAGAGTATCTAATACTTGATCGATAAAAGGTAAAGGAAAGTGGTATTTAAGTGTAGCTTTGTTTAACTCTCTAAAATCAACACAAATACACCATTTCCCTATAAATTTCTTTGGAACTACTGCTAAAGGAGATACCCATTTGCTGTCAAAAATAGGATAGATAAAACCGGCAGTGAGATGTTTTTGTAATTCTTCTTTTACTATATCCTTTAGAGCAGGATTCATCCTCCTATGTGGCTTCCTTACATGTTATATGCTTGGATCCATATATATATGGTGAATACAGGTATCAGGGTGTATACCCTTCATATCATTGTATTCCCATGCGAATGCTCCAACTTGCTTCTTAAGAACTTTAAGCAACTATGCTTGTTGGTTTTCGCTTAATCCGACGTTTATATGTAAGAATTTTTCAGGGCCAACCTCACAAGGTATGGCATATGGTCTTGTATGCTCTTCAATTGTGAATACACATAGTGTTTCTGTAAACATTGAGAGAGCCATATTCTCTTGAAACTCATCTCCAAAAATCTGATCAACTTGAGCAAAGGACTGAGGGAAATCTGTCTAGGTTGTTGGAGAGACAAACTAGTTTAACACATTCTCAGTGGTCTTCTCCTGAAGTGCTAAAGAAAAATCACTAGGAAGGGCGAGATCATCAAAGTCTTCATCCCCAAAAGAACAATTTAACCACCATGAATATTCTGTTATTGGTTGTACTGAGGGGTATAAAAGAAGTCTTTATGTGGATAACCCATTGGAAATAGTCATCTATCCATACCTACACCCTATAAAAGCATTTGCGGTAGCTAACCATGGTCTAACCAAGATAATAGGATGTCCTTTAGAATGATCCTTTGATTCTATGACCATAAAGTTGACAAGGCATTCCCACGAAGCTACTCATACAACAATGTCATCCAGGACTCCAACAGGTTTTACCGTAGTGTGATCTGCTAGTTCTAGGATGGAAGGGGTATGTCGAAGAAATTATCCTAATTGTAAAAATTCTAAAACTATGATGGTCATCATGTTAATGGTGGATCCTAAATCGATTAATGTATTCTCTATGGCGGTGTTGTTTATAATTACAGTTACTACTGGGGTTCCTGGATTTGGATATTTTGCAATCCGGGATTGACCTGTCATACATTCAAACATTTCTCCTATAACATGAATTGTAAGAGGGTCCTTCACTAGTACATGTGATCAATTTTGCCACGGAAAAAACGTGGCAATATCCACGGATAAGCGTGGATATTGCCACGTCTAAGTGTTTTTTTCCTGTGGCAACTTTTTTGTCGCAATAGCGACGACCCCTAATTTTTCGTTGATACAGCGACAATGTTCTATATTTATTTAGATGTCTAAGCCGTCGCTATAGCGACAAGAAGACGTCGCTATAGCGACGGGGATGCTATACCTGTGACGGTTAGACTTGGAAAAGTTCCACGGCATGCCGTCGCTGTATCCACGGCATGCCGTCGCTGTATCCACGCTTTACCGTGTCTGTATCCACGCTGAGCCGTCGCCGTATCCACGGCTGTGAAATTTTAAAAAAAATTGCCGTCGCTGTATCCACGGCTATAACTGTTTAAAAATAAAAATAAAAAAATGTATTAAGACCAATTCCATGTGGAAGTAGGTCATAATGCCTAGTGAACTTCACAGTAGACCAAATCACATGATTTGGGGATCCATAGTTAATAGTGGCACTGGCCTGCACAACATCCATCCACTTCACAACTCATCCAAACACTGTATGCTTATTGTCTAGCCATGGAGTAGCTACAGTCACGATAAAAAATTGAGAGCCATTTGTATTTGGACCAGCATTTGCCATTGACAATGTAAATGGTCGATCATGTCGTAAACTATAATCAGCAAGAAAGCAAAATAAGGTCTTTTATAAATGGCCAGCAACATGGGTAAACGAAATGCAAGAAAGCATTGAAATTCTTCAAAAGTCATTGATAATAAAATTTCAAATTTCAAATCAAATCACAGTCCAGTGGAATGAAATCTTTTTAACAATAGAATTAAAAATTCTAAGCAACACTTAACTGTAGGTAACAAAAATACTACATGTCCAAGTTTAAACAAAATCACTTCCTAGAATGACAAGATGAGCTCAACAAATATTGCTGCAACTCATGACTGCCATCCAAATAACATAACCAATGATTACAAGGTCATCTTTGCAAAACTGAAACCTTAAAATGTGGG
>LPNX010209462.1:372026-624746 GCA_001517045.1 Pseudotsuga menziesii | reverse complement strand
TACTCGTGTGTTTAAATGTAAAAGTGAACTAAGACTTGGATTGCAATAACTACAAAACATTCTTCAAAGTCTTTTAGAATTTAAAATAGATATTTACTTTGCAGAGCCGGCCAATCTAATATATAGATGTTCTGTCAACTCTCAGTATCTGAGAGAAAGGACGGATATTCAAGTTTTTAAGACTTTCTTGAATATATTTGTAGATACTGGTGTGTTTAAATGTAAAAGTGAAGTAAGACTTGGATTGCAATAACTACAAAACATTCTTCAAAGTCTTTTAGAATTTAAAATAGATATTTACTTTGCAGAGCCGGTCAATCTAATATATAGATGTTCTGTCAACTCTCAGTATCTGAGAGAAAGGACGGATATTCAAGTTTTTAAGACTTTCTTGAATATATTTGTAGATACTGGTGTGTTTAAATGTAAAAGTGAAGTAAGACTTGGATTGCAATAACTACAAAACATTCTTCAAAGTATTTTAGAATTTAAAATAGATATTTACTTTGCAGAGGCGGTCAATCTAATATATAGATTTTCTGTCAACTCTCAGTATCTGAGAGAAAGGACAGTCAGTCAGTCAGACGCCTGTTATTGTTTTGCAGAAGACGGTAAATTATTTTGCAGAAAGAGCTCTGAGTATTTCAGAGGCGACTATGATAAAAGACAACTATGCCCAATGCATTGTATTCTCAGCTACAAATTTTAAATGGATAAAATTAAAATTTAAACCAAGCAGACTGTAGCTGCATAACTTGTAATCCCCTGTGCTGGTCGAGTTATGTAAAGATGGAGAATTTAGAACATTATCCATGCCTGAACTTCCTGATAATGAACCATTTGAGATATCATGAGATACAAACTATCCATAAATACTGATGAGAAAAATTAGTATTCACTTCCACCCGCGATTGAAATTCTGGGAAGGGATTATAATCTATAATCACATAAGAAGGTTTAAATTAATACATCAATTGATTAAGTCAAAATAACATATACATAACTTGTGAGGTAGGTAACATTGCTCTGAAACCCTACAATTTTACTAAGAAAATCCAATACTCAATTAATGTACTTATGAAATGTTAAGTTGGTTGGATATAATAAGTTGGTTGCAGTTAAATTTTAATTTTAATAATATTTTAGAATTTAAGGTGGTTAAGATTTTTTTTAAATTGCATGAAAAAGGATAAAAGTATTGTCTAAATAAAATGTATGGTAGTTGTTATAAAGTTGAAATAAATAATTTTTGAAAAAAAAAATAACTTGTAATTAATGCTGCCTGAATAAGTGAAGTTAATGCATAAATACCTCTTGATAAATGTATAAATAACAAACAGTTCATAGCATTCAACCCATTTAATTAAAAAGAACAACACATAGCATACAACCCAATATCTAATTTAAAAAGCAACACATAACAACTGATTTATGGTCAACTACCATAAATTAAATTAAATTGCTATATATATACATATGGTTTTTTGACAATTCTAAATAAATGTATTTCTCAAAAAAATATGTTACATCTAAAAATCCTTGCATTAAAATTTGAAATAGACGTCACTTGCTCTCTAACTTGTTATTTATATGTCAAGGGAAAGGAATTTTGCACACATCCATTTTATATTTGAATAAAGATTCATAACTAAATCTTGCAAAAAAATGATAATGGCAAACAGTGATATTGAATCTCCATATCAAAGTAAACAGTAATATTGAATCTCCATATCAAAGTATATGTAATATTAGGAGATTAATGAGGACATATTTTCCATCCAACCAACAATATCTATATTTTTATGTAAGCAATCAGAAATACAGGCGATAGTTCTGCCGACATTAGGGTTAGGAGAGCCATAAGACAGAATAACTAAATTCACCCAAAATCAAACATCTAGCAGCATAGTTGTAGATATATAATTTACATAAACAGAGAAAATCCTTGTTGATCTTCCATGTGATTCAATTCGTTCACTCTATCAGTAATGGAATTGCCCCAGATTCTTTATATGGAGAAACTGCAAAGTATATGGAGAAACTGCAAACTTACAATATATATATAATAATCGTCGTTATTCAGAAACCTTAACCGTCGGCTCTCACAACCTACTGCTCAAGATACGATATTTTCTCTTTAATTTCACCTGCCATGGATGATCTATGCTGTATCGCCGATGGCAGCGTAATACTGGAGGGAGGAAGGTTCTGCGCAGATTCTAAGATGACACCAGCCAGTCTGGGTTCAAGCAAAGGCGAACCCACAAAATTGGATCCTATCCCTTCTATCATTATACAGGCAACCCATACCCCCAGTGAGGAAAACCGAGACAGTTTAGAAAATAGAAAGAAAGTTGCATCCATAGGATTAGGTCTAGAACGAAGTTTCCCGGTAATTTCATAGTGGATCTTTTCTTCATCAAATAATGCGCGTACGTTAAGATTGGGTTGATATTTTTACGCGTCCGTTAATTAATTTAACAAGTTGGTCGTTCTTTTATATTAATCAAATAATGTGGTAATAAATCATGTGGAAGAGTTTAGAGCAGTTTTTTACATGCACGGTAAAATAGTTCCACTTGGCAATGCTTAAGACAACCACTTAAGCGATTTATAAAATAGTTCCATTTCTGATTGAGCGATTTATAAATATTTTCTCCCGCAAGGTCTGCCCGGACAGACATTGGACATCAAATTTAAACAATACTCAAGATATGTAACAGTTGATAATAAGGCAGGCAAAGCGCTTTTCTATTATTTCACGGAGGCCGTCCAAGATCCCTCTTGTTCTTTGGCTTAATGGCGGTAAATGGCGGTAAATTCATTATAATATTAATTCTATTGTCCAGTTTTCATTGTCTTGACAAACCTCTTGGCGCACAGGACCTTGATGTTCGTCACTAGGATATGGAGCAATGGCGGAACTTGGACCTTTTCACGTAAAACCAGATGGAAAAACACTGGAACCAAGGTGAGTATTGCAGAGTCGGTCAATCTAATATATAGATTTTCTGTCAACTCTCAGTATCTGAGAGAAAGGACGGTCGGTCAATCAGAGGCCTGTTATTGTTTTGCAGAAGACGGTAAATTATTTTGCAGAAAGACAACTAAAAATTGTCTTGACAAACCGCTTGGCGCACAGGACCTGGATGTTCATCACTGGGATATGGAGCAATGGCGGAACTTGGACCTTTTCATGTAAACCCAGATGGAAAAACGCTGGAACCAAGGTGAGTATTGCAGAGCCGGTCAATCTAATATATAGATTTTCTGTCAACTCTTAGTATCTGAGAGAAAGGACGGTTGGTCAGTCAAGGGCCAGAGGCCTATTATTGTTTTGCAAAAGACGGTAAATTATTTTGCAGAAAGACAACTAAAAAGTTTTGTTTTTTGTTGTTGTTGCAAAACTCTGATAAAAGCTAGTTAAATTTGATATTGTAATTTTAGCAATGGTAATTACACTACTTGAAACTAAAAACTTGATTTTAAAACTATCTAGATAACCAAAATTACAACTTAAACATTCCAAATCGTGATTTCAGCCATAATTTCTCTCCGGCGATTGGGAGCGTTTTGGTTACGCTTCTACTGCTCCTTTCAGAGGCGGTGGGAGGAATTGTGGTCGGTTCAGGTTTCATCCAGACTGGTGATGACGTGTAAAGGACGATGAAAGATACGTATGACAGTGAATGGCCGACAGAGATTGGAATGTATGAGACTGAACGGTGGGATGGTATTGGTCTGTCCAAAACTGTACAGTGTCCTATTGTAAATCTTTTAAAGAGTCTATTCTAATTCCATAAGGGAAAACTCAACATTTAAAAAGTTTTTTTTTGGTAGCAGGTTTCCACAATATAAATTCCAAGATTTCTTCATAGCAGGCGAAAGTTATGCTGGTAATATCCTAGTAGTATTTAAAGTGTAGAATACAGTACAATGTTTGTTTATTTGGTCATTCCTTCTATCAAATAGACTTGTATACTACGAACAAATTCAAGCCCTGTTCGATTTAGAGAGAAACACAGATATTTCAGGGTTACCTCTACTGCATAGGCGAATCCGCGAATGCTCCAGCTACGAATCGACAAACGCTCCAGCACTGCACAGGAATGGGGAAACTGGGTTTTCGAAACTGTATCAGGACTGCACAGGAATGGGGAAAATGGGTTTTTGAAACTGTATCTTTGGGTTTTGGAAACTGTATCTCTGGGATCTCGTCCGCGCTTATCTCCTCCATCGCCACGTCTCCCCACGTCTCCTAACAGACCTTTGGCGGCTAACAGATTCCTCCACGACTCCAGCGAATGCTCCACGACTCCAACGAATGCTCCACGACTCCACATATGTAGGTGCTGGCTAACGACTGACGACCTCATCTGTTAACAAACTCTCCTAACAAACTCCTAACTCATATGTTAAAAGATCAGACGATTGGGATGATCTTGAGCATCCACTTGGCGGGATTTGCAGGATCTTGATGATCCACTCAAGCAAGTCCATCCCCCCCAAAATACCATTGATATACGCCTATCGGCGTAACAATATGTGTTTCTGTGAAATAGAATATTGTGCTCATCAAAAAGTTCAATGGTGTAGTTTTAAGATTGTACTTCGAAACATTTACATTGTCAAGGATGGCACTTTATCTGCTCTTTAATTCGGTTCTTTTCCTTTCTGTTGAATCTCTTTACCGATTGAATGACAATACCAATATATTTTCCTTTTTGTTGAATCTCTTTACCGATCCAATGACAATACCAATAGAACTCTCAACGAAGAAGAGGAAATGCTAGTCTATCTGTCGGAGCAAACCAAGAATGCCAAAATCCATTTCGACTCCTAGACAAAGGTGCTCTTTCCTATGAAATCACTGTTATGCGCAGACACCCCTTCTCAGCAGTTCGTCGAAGAGCTTTGCAATAATGCTCAGCTTCTTTATGAGTTTTTCTCTGATGATAGTTTGCATCCTCTCTGTAGTTTATGGGAGAGATTTGCAATAGTGTCGGCTTCTTCGTTCGGCCTTTTCAATAATTTGAAGGTTTGTTGTGATTTAAAATATCAACAGGCCAGGACGCCACCATGGTTTTGAAAAATGTTTTATCCCGTAATAAGCTCTACTAATGGAGCTAACGCCTCAGTTTCATATATCAAAGCTTAAGACTCAAAGGGCCTCCACATCATCGTGATGGTTTTGGGATTCACAGGGAGAGTTGCCTTTATTCCTTTTCCTTTACGTGTAGTGAAGAGAAAAGATAAAAATAAATTCAATGGAATTGTTATGTCTATCAAAACTTGTGCCCCATGAGCTACAATATGTGGGCAGAAGGGGGTTGGCTTCTGCATTCATTATTTCATGAAAATTGGACAACAAGATACTAATGGGCATCTTGACTATATACTATCAATATTCAATACGAAGATTCACTTTGGGATTTTAAAAACTTGAAACAAAATATTTTCTTCACCTATCAACCTTATTTGGTCATTCAATGGTCTTTAATACATGACATTATAAGAGGACCCACGGTAATGGTCGACGGGAAAAATGGCGTCACTTGTTCAAATAGTTCAAGTTTCAATTTCAAAGGTATAGTCTCTCCCCGTCCAGTTCAGGTTTACCTAAAACTTGGAAAAAATCCTATAACTATTGCCCTTGGATTTTTGGACTTTTTTTCTTTGTAAGATTTTGTTGGCATTCAAAGGATCTAGGCAAAAACATGGACTTATTCACCGAAGGTTTTCAAATTTAAAAACTTTATGTAAAAAAAAAAATTGGAAAAGACTTATTTTCACTTATGTAGCCATTTAGAAGTTTGATGTACCTTATTTTCACTTATTTTTCTAGACTTGCTTTCAGCACATAAAAAAATTTTATGTACACACAACTTCCCTCATTTTTTAAACATATCAAAATTCTCTTCAATGTTTCATTTCCCTGCTTTGAGGTATGCTAGTTTAAACACTTCCTCTGTATTAAGGACGCAAACCTATCTTGCTTAAATAAATAAATGCATTCACATTTCATTTGTTGTTAAATTGATTATGTAAATGCATATATATTCCATGGGGTGAATTGATTAGTTAAATGAATGCATTTAACAACGGTTGGGTTGGAAAGGTAAATGCATAAACACCATGGGTTGAAAATTAGAATGGTATTAGCATTTGTAATATATTGTATTGTCATTTGTAATCTAGTATAGGATTGTTTGATTTGTACATGCATAACATGAGCTGGAATTTAAGTAGTATTGTATTCAAATTTTATGTGTTACTTGATTAGTATTTTCATAAAAATGGTATGTATCGAAATCGATTGGTTTGTTTATAAATACCACAGGTCAGAAAGAGAAGTATGGGTAATTACACTCTATGTGTTAGATTGATAATTATACATATAGTTATATGTATTGGTGAGACTGAAATTTGCTATCATTATTATATTTTTAATTTATATAATATATATCATTATTATATTTTTAATTTATATAAATATGTATTAAGAGTATAATGTTCATATGTTTGGAAAATGAAGATGCAACTCCATATATCTAAGTTATGATATTAATGCATTTTATTAATTCATCATATGTAAAAATATATAACATCAAACCAAGAATGAGAAGTGTGGTATTTTAAGACTCTATAACCAGTACAAGTTATGTGTGAACTCTTTTCCCAACCCTTGAGCGAGAGCAAATCCATAATTGGTTGAAAGTGGTAATACTAAACTTTAGTCATGTAGATTGTGTTTCTAGAAATGACCTCGGAGTGTCATTTGTGTTCAACACTTAAACCAAGACTAAATTCTTGAAGTGTTGTTTAGTTAAGAGAAGTATAAGACAATTTATTGTAGCCATTGTTTTTAGCCATTTTAAATTCTTGAAGAGTTGTTTAGTTAAGATAAGTATAAGCCAATGGCACTTTGCGAGACATGAATTGTTTTGCTCCAAGAACATTTTTGAATTCCAAGATTTCTTCATCGTGGTTTTCGGCCTGGTTCTGTTGATTGTGGTGTATGGACCCCTTCAAGATCCATGTGCCTAGCTTGCTATTAGAGTCTGGTGGCGTGTTTTTGCAGATCTCGGTTCTTTTCAATGCCCTAGTGCTCCCTCGATCGTTGTTGTGTTCTCTCTTTGTCAGGGTTCCAAATTTACTTTTTTGCAGGTCTGAGGGATCTATTGCCTCTGTCTCTGTGGGAGTTTCCATTCTGGTGCACCTTGTCTTGTTATTTTGTGTAAAAAGGTGTTTCCTTAGGATACTCTTTTTTGGGTGGTCGGAGGTTCTTTCCTCACAGACCATTTTTCTCTGTGGGATCCTTTTAACTCTACTGGTTCGGTTTGCAGGTATTTTTCTTTTTGTTTGTGCTTTTCTTGCTCTGGCAAGTTTTTCCTCCTCTCTAATGATTGCTGGTGGGGACCCTCCTCCTCCTCTTCCACCTGAGTTGGACGCATTCAAACGTCTGGTTGCTACATGTGGCAAGAGGAAAGGTGATCCTTAGAGATTTGTGCAAAAGGTTGATACCCCCTCTGTTGATCTGCTCGCTGAGAGGATCTGTCGAACGGCTCTAAATCTTGCTCAGCATGGGCTGATTAGGAAATTTGCAGGCCTATGGCCTTCTCCTAAGGCTATTGATGGCTGGGTCCAGAGAAATTGGAGGCCATTAGTATCTGAAGGCATTTGAAATCACTTTGTAGGTAGAGGATACTACGTCTTTGTGTTTGATTCAGTTGTTGATCGTGACGTCATTTTTCGAAATGGACCATACTTCATGGGTCCACAGGGACTCTATCTGAACAAGTGGACACCAGATTTTGATCCTACCCAAGATGTCTCGTCTGCAGTTTATGTCTGCTAAAGGCTCCCTCACCTTCCTTTACACTACTGGAACTCAGATTCTCTGAAGCCATTGGGAACAAGCTTGGAAAATACATTGACAGGGAAGAAAGGAAATACCAATATTCATGTGCCAGAATATGTGTTGAAGTTGACATGGAGATTGGATTGCCAGAGGCGGTCAAGCTAATAGTAGTCAAATGGTCTTATATTCAGGAGCTGGACTATAAGAAAATTTTGTTCAAGTGTCGTTTTTTCCATGGTTATGGCCACTTTTCTCGAAATTGTAAGAAACAATCAGAAGAGGAGCTTGAAAAAGAGAAAAATGAGCAGTGGACTCAAGTTCCGAAATCAGGATATCCTAATCAGGACTCTAGAAAGAAAGGTATAGAAGGAAAGATTTTGAAAGGAGACCTTTCTGCTGGGAAGATCCTTCCTGCTGTAGAAGATCCCAAAGCATCCTCCAATCATTATGTTGTCTTAAGCTCTCCTGAAGTCCCTATTCTTCAAGAGGGTGAACTGCCACAATTAGAAGCGCAAAATGAGGACCCTAAAGTCAATACATGATCTATGGAACAAGATGGTACAGCTAACTCGGAGCTACCTAGTGTAGGTGAATCCCTGTGGGAAGATCATCCTTCTCCAAATAGAACTAAGTCTTCTCCTTCTTATGTAGAAATAGCTAAAAATAATTTGGTTGACAGCTCTGGCTCCTCTGATGAAGATTCCTTTGAACAAATTTCTAAGAAGGCGGGAAGAAAGTCTCAAAAGGAGGCTTGAGAAGAAGAGGTTGATAGACTAAAGATGCAGGGTAGACAATATACCATTGAAATGTCATTTGGTAGAAGCAAAAGGACTCGGCCCCATAAGGGAGTCATATTTCCCTCCCTCTCAGGCAAATAATGCATACCGTCTCTTGGAATTGCAGGGGATTGGGGAACCCAAATAAAGCAGAAGCAGTCAAAGAATTATTGAAAATGGTTTCTTCTAACATCCTCTTGCTCCAAGAGACTAAGATAGAGGAGGAATATCTTCTCCTCTTAAGTAAAACTAAATGGAATTTGAATGTCGGCAAAGTTGTCAGTGCAAGAGGTATCTCTAGGGGTCTTGCAACTCTCTGTTGTGGTGAAAACTTTCATCTAAAACGTTGGTTTTCCACCCAACACTGGATATACACTAATATCTATCATATCTCCAGTAAGATATCCCTGGCTCTATTTAATCTTTATGTTCCAGTTACTTTCAATGAAAAAAAAGAATGTTGGAAAACACTTTTAGTTTTCATAGAAACCAATTCTCCTTCAAATATAATAGTCGCAGGAGATCTCAATATTTCTCTAGCTATGAATGAGAAAAAAGGTGGCATTTGTGGGAAGGACCATTTCCAAGAAACGGTGGAGGAGTTTATCCAGGTCTGTGAGATAAATGACATTAAACCCAAAAAAGGACGATACACTTGGTCAAATAACAGAGTGGGTTTAACCAACATTGCAGCTCATCTGGACGGGTTTCTTTTCCATAGTTCTCTGATGGACGAGAATTTCATTATCACATCTAAAAATTTAACCAAGCTCTCTTTTAATCACCATCCAATATCTCTGAATTTTGAAAAAGAAGAGGATCTCGGCCCAATCTCCTTCCGCTTTAGTCCCCTCTGGATTGAGCGAGACTGATTTTGGGACATTGTGAACCAAACTTGGTCTCAATACATGGTTGGATCCCCCTGTTTCGTTTGGGAACAGAAATTAAAAAATACTAAATTTGCTTTGAAAGACTAGGTAAAAAAAACCCTCAATGCTCCTATTAACAGCAGGGTAGAGAGAGTGCACGAGCTATCTGATATCCAATTAGGTATGTAAGAATGTGTGATCACCAAATATCAACTAGCACTTGAACATTTTGCTCAATCTAAAACTACTCTATCTTTCCAACGAGAGGAGGAATATCTTCGACTAAAGTCTCGAAGTCCCTGGTTGCTGGCGGGGGATAAAAACTCTGCCTATTTACATCGTGAATGCAGAGCAAGGTTGTCTAGAAATCACATTTCGGAAATTTCCATTGGGGATGGGGAAACTATTAAAGGCCAAGACCAATTAAAACAGGTTGCAAGCATGCATTTTCAGCTTTTGTTTCAGGAGGATGGTCTCTCTGATGGTGATGTTTCTGCTGAATTTTTGGAGAATGTTCTTTCTATTGTCAGTTTAGAGGATAATGATGATTTAATGAAACCCTTCACTGAACAGGAAATTTTGGATGTCATTTTGGCTATGGAGACGGATAAAGCCCCTGGGCCGGATGGTTTCTCCTTCCATTTCTATAGAGTCTGCTAGAACATCATTAAACCAGATCTGATTCGCATGGTGTTAGCCTTCCAAAAAAAAACCTAAATTGGGAGGGTGCACTAATTCTACATTTCTTACTCTTATTCCAAAGGAAATCAATCCTTCTTCCTTTGACAGATTTCGTCCTATTTTGCTATGCAATGCCTCTTACAAGATGTTATCCAAACTTCTTGCCAGCAGATTCAAGCTCTTGTTTTGTAGGTTGATCCAATGATCTCTCCTCTTCAAGGGGGGTTTCTAAAAGGCAGACACTTAGTTGATAACGTGATTCAAATCCAAGAAGTCCTCCATTCCAGTTTCCAAAGGAAGGAGAAAGGAATGATAATCAAGTTGGATATGAAGAATTCCTTTAACCGAGTAAATCTCCCCTTTCTCTATCAAGTCCTTCTTTCCTTTGGATTTAGCCCTGAGTTTGTGAAATTGATCAAAGCTTGCACAAATAGACCTTGGATTGCACCTCTTGTCCATGGAAGACCTACAGAATTTTTTTCAGCTTCAAGAGGTCTTCGCCAAGGATGTTCGATGTCACCCTTTTTATACATCTTGATGCTTGAAACTCTTAGAAGAAAACTTTTAGCTAAAAAGGAAGTTGGTTACATTCCAGGCATTAAGATAGCTAGGGGTGTGGACCCAATAAACCATGCTCTCTTTGCGGATGATTCTCTCCTGCTTGGAGGGGCCTCATTCAATATTGCTCGTGCCTTCAAGAAAATCCTTCAAAAGTTCTGTCCTATTTCAGGAGCCTTGATCAATAAAAACAAAAGTGTTGTTTATGGATGGAATGTAGAACAGTCAGCAATTTTTCGAATTGCAAACTCCTTGGGTTTCCCTGGTTTTGATGAATGGCAGAATATCAAATATTTTGGGGCTGCCTTTAACTCTTGGGTCAAGCCCTCCTTCTCTATGGCTTGAAGTTATTGCTAAGTTAAAAGCCAAAATCGCTTCATGGGGTGGTCAGTGGTTAACCAAGGCTGGAAAATTGGTTCTAAAAAATTCAATACTTTCAGCTCTCCCCATCTTCCAATCCTCTTTGTTGCTTTCCCCTAAGTCTATTTCGTCTCAGATTTCCAAGCTTTTGCGAGATTTTCTCTACAATGGTGGCAAAGGAAACCAGAATAAGATGCATCTGGTAAGATGGGATATTCTTAAAAGACCTATTTCTAAAGGTGGATTACAAATTCGTGACCCTGATTTGGCTAATTTGGCAATGGAAGGCAAACTCATTTGGAAACTCTATGTGGATAAAAATCACCTTGTAAGTAAGATCTTTAGGATGAAATATCTAAAGGGAGGCTCTCTGAGAATTTTAACATCCTCTAGCACTCCTATAGGCACAGCTATCTGGAACTCATACAAAAAAGGTATCGATAAATTCAATCAACAGCTCTATAGAATCCTTGGAAATGGGAAGAGGATCCTTCTCTGGGAGGATAAAATCTTAGGAAATCCTTCACTTTCCTATGTCATCTTGTTAGAAGAATTGAAGAACTGGTTAACTAACAAAGGCCTGCTCCGTTTGGATGATATTTGCACTTGGGACAACACTGGAAACTAGGTTGGTTGGTCTCTACCTGAGCTCCCAGACCATCTTAGCTTCCAAAAATCTCAGTTGATCTTCTCTCTTTCAAGTCTTGCTCCAGTTCATCGCTCCAATAAAGATAAATGGGGTTGGGGTAAGTCTAGAATTTACACAGCTGCAAAAGGCTTCTTTGAATCTCAAGCTGCAAATTCCTCATGTCTGTCCCGGAAAATTGTTTGGTCCTCTCTTTGCCTTCCCGAGGTAAATTATTTTTCTTGGTTACTCATGCACAACAAGGTGTTGTCTAGTGAAAATTTGCTAAAACGTGGGTTCAATGGACCCTTTCATTGTTGTTTCTGTAAATTAGCCATTGAAACGAAGGATCCTCTTCTAATTGATTGTGTTTTTGCTAAATCGGTGTGGGAGCTTGTTCTCCATGGCTCCAACATTTCTACCTCAGGACAGTCGTCGGTCATCTCCTTCTTGATTTCTTGGCAGGATCGTTGCCCTCATAAAAATGTTAAATCATCTGATTGGTTTAATTTTTGGCATTCAATTCCAAAGTTCATGTGGTAGAAGCTGTGGATCGCTAGAAACAAATGGATCTTCAACGATCAAGTAACGACCCCTCAGTCTGTGGCTTTTAAAGTCAAAAAGTTAATTGCCAAACTCGCAGGTCGTATGAAGTCTCCTTCATCTCTTCCTTCTGTGATTTCATCATGGCTGGGCTCCACTATAGCAGGAAAGAGGAAATCGATTTGTGTAAAACCTATCAGCTCCTCTCCCTGGTGGTTTCGTGGCAGTATTGATGCTCTTAAGTCTTTGTGGATGAGCTCTTCGTCAGCGACAATTTTTTTTGAATGTGCATCCAAGGGAAATCCTGGGATCTTAGCAGCTAGGGGTCTGGTTTTCTCGCCAGATAATCTAATTGAATCCAGTTTTAGGGGGACTTGGAAACATGTCGAATAATCAGGTTGAATGTTACAGCCTCCTCATGGTGTGCTATATTTCCAAGGAGAAAGGTTACAAGTCAATTCAAATTTTCAGCGATTCTGAGTTGTTGATCAAAGCTTTAAATTCAGCTAATCTTTTCAACAATTCTGCTTTGAATTCAACTTTGTAGAAAATCTGGAATGTTTTGAAAGACTTGGATAGGGTCACAAATTTTCACGTTCTTCAGGATATTAATAATCTTGCAGATGCCTTGGCTAATAAAGCATGGCTGCTGGCTCAAGGGACCCTTTGCATCATCGGAGAATCCAACTATTTTCATCCAATTCCGTAATTCGTTTCTCAATAAGTTGTAATTTGCTAAATTTAGGAGATTAATTATTAAACTGTAAGAATTTGTACATATTAAGACCTACTTGAAGTATTCCTTCTAATTGTGTAATTGGTTGTTTGGAATTTGTCAAAATAGACCAGTATCCCTCCATTATCAAAAAAAAAACTACCCATTTTAGTTATAAAAAAAAAAGAGAAGTATAAGCCAATTTCTTGTAGCCATTGTTTTTAGCTATTTTTATGTGTAGAGTGGACTTTGCTCTAATTTTTTATCCCTACTTACAATTTAAATGTAATCATGATTAGTATGTATTTCTACATAAAAGCTATGTTGCATAATTTATATTTAATGTAGACAGTGCCTAGGAATAGAGGTCTCGAAGAAAATATGGAGTTAGGTTGAAATCATAATTAGTATGCCTTAGCTATGATGTTTATGACCCTCGTTATTTATAGTTGTACTTTTTTTAATGTGTGGAATAATGATTTAGGTGTGCAATGGCCTTTGCCTTGAGTGAATGTATATATGTTTTGAATTTTACCTAGATTGACCATGTGGTCTAGGATGAGGCCAACACTTCTGCATTTATAACAATGTTTATTTTATTGTGCATATGTCTATATCATACATTTGTTTCCTTATGCACATAAAAAAAATCGGGGTTAAATCGGGGTTGTGTTTTTAAGTAGAGTAACGTAAGGGTACATTACAAATTGGTATCAGAGCTCGGAAACAACTCTCAAACTTTTGGGGGTTTTAAAGTGAGGTTGAGCTTAAAATATTTATAATGCAGAAAGTTTTGGTGACGAATGTGTCGAGTTGTTTTTCGTTTGATCATGAAATTGCTTGAACTAATTAAATTTATAATTTGTCGAAATTATAACTACAAATAAAGTTTTGTGTGTCAAGATCAAGTGAGTGCTTGACTTCCTACGGAATGCTACAAGCATTCATTATGGTTATGTTTGTTCATAAAGGCAATGTGTCCATGGCAGGTGATCCAAATCATTGTAGATGTGGATATTTTATGTGGTGATTGTTTTTTTGGAGAGAGTGTAAATCTACAACGAAATTATTTGTTGTTAGTTGTAGATTCCTGTGAATGAGAAACTTATTGACTTGTGTGTGTTCCATAATCTCGAGGAATTTATTATTTACCACTTATAAAATGAATCTCTGGAGATTGCTTTATCTCATAAAATAAATTCTCGCATGGAAATTGCGATGCTACCAAATCAAGATGGAGAATCAGCTCAAGACTATAAATTTTGTATGAATAAATTATGTTGTTCTCCTCGGAAACATGTTGGATTTAGTTCAGAGAGGGAAATCACCATAATCTTGTTTTTCCCTTTTAAGTAAGATTGCTGTATTCCCTTTTAGGAATTTAGACCAACTTTATGTGTTGGATGCTAAGCATATGGGTGTAACTCATTTTGTAGCTCTAAGTGAAGAGTCACTTGTTAATGAGGTGTATATATAAAATTGAAATGCTTGTTTAGGCCTCAGAAACTAAGTCGACGTCTATAAATAATGGGTGAGTCGTTGTTTGTTAGTTATATTTAATGTATGATCAGTGGAAATATTAGACTGTGAATGGCTACGGAATGTATGGTAACTGATTGATTTATTGTGTTCAAATTTATCGAGCGTGCTAATGCATGAGGTTGTATTGAGTATGTTAATGCCCAGGTACGAAGAGTAGGTAGATGCTTGGACGTGTAGAACATGTGAGTTCTTATGTATGTTTGTATAATGGTTTAATTTCTATTGTGCCATATTGTGGACAGGAATGGCTTGAGTGGGCTAATATAGGGTAATCATTATAATCGATTTTTGTCGGGAGTAAGAAAACAAACCCATGAAACCAACGGAGGAACGCCCAGCCGACTGGACACGAAAGTTGGTAATATGATGAATTCAGATATTTAGTGAACTAAGTCCCGAAGCTCGCGCTAACAAAAGAGCCATATATGAATAATGCACGCGAACTTGTAGCTCTAGGCGCACTACAAATAGGTCTAAAGTAGATATACTCCAAGAACACGCCGCTCTGATATGGAAACAACTATAGATAGTTGCTTGCCACTGAATTGATAATTGGGCTAGAACGCACTGTGGCTGAAGCTCAGTTAGATGCGAAAGAGCAGGCGCCGACTCGACTAGAAATAATTGTTTGGGAATAATTGTTTTGCTATGAAATGTTTTTCTTTTTATTCAAAGTGATTCAACTTGGCAACTGCTTAACCGTAATGGGTTATCTTCCATGTGCTCTAGTTCAAAGCTAGGTCAAAGTTGTGTAGTGGGTCTGGAAGGTGCTAAGTTGTTTATCCATGCGTTGCATGTTGTTTGAAATTTTTGATATGACCTTGTTTATGTTTTCTATTAGGATGGATTGTCGAGTGGTGAAACCTCTCTGAGTGGCTAGTTCGTAATAAATCTCGGAGTAACGCCTCTGAGGTAGTGTTCGTAATCGATTGTGTATAGGAAACATAATGTTTCCTTGTTTCTAGATATGCTTGGTTATTGTGGCATGATGTGAATCTAAAATATTAATTTATGATTGAATCCCATGATGATTTGGTTATAGTATTTTGTGGGTAGACTATTGTTTGAATCCATTTTTGTAAAATATGTGGTTGGTTCTAAGCTCTAATGAATTATTGTCTTGAAAATGGAAAACTAAATGTATTTGTGAAACTGGAAATATTTTCGGGTGGAAAATGCACAAGTTTGGGTTAGCTTTGAGCTTGAAATAAATGAAGAATGTTCCTTTAAGATATGATACACTCCCCTATTCATGCAGTACAAGTTGAATTACCTTATGTTCAGAGGATTATTTGTGAGCTAAATAGATAATTGTTGAGAATTCCTAAATTTCTGAAAATTATAAAAATAAAATAAAAATAAACCATGACTATGTTGCTGGTAAAAATTAAAAGTAAATTGCTTATAATATGATAATTGTTGCTAGTTGATTGTTACTTGGTAAAGTTAACAATCGATTGTAACTTTTTGGATATGGATCAATTGGAGCTAACTGATAATGAGTATGTAATATGATAATTCTCTTGGAAGCATCGGAAAATCCATGTGTAAACCATGGTGTCCTATTAAAGTCATAGTGTCAAAAAGGCTAAATCAAGGCTGCGCCGAAAGAATTAAGAATGGGAAAAGGATTGAAAATTTGTTCTAACTGCAATAAATAAGAGGAGACTCTTTACCCAAACCTCAATTTCATTTTGAAGAGTTTTATTTAAACATATCTATATTCAAATAAATTGGAAGACAAAGATCTCTTAACTTTTTTAAAATTGGGAGACATTTGAATGCAACTTTTATGCTGGCACTAACAACACCTCAAAGAGGATGGGCGCATTCCTAGTGTTGTGTCTAGGTGGAGAGCATGGTGATCTGATAGTTTCCAAGTATTAAGAAGTAAAGTGGTTCAATGTCGTGGTAAGATGTTTATGAATGATATATGTTTATCATGATAATGATGAACTTTACTTGTTATCATGTGTCCGTCATCTAACTCATGCAAGTCAACCATTTTAAGTGTTTGGGACCAGGTGAAGTTCCAATCGGATTTGTTGCAAAGAGGTACCCTCCACTTACAACTTCTTATCCAAAATGTTCATCCTTAAAAATTGTAAGTCAACTACACTTCATTTGAATCATTGTAAGTTGGGAAAGACATGCTTGACATGTCACGATAAGAAGAATCCATTGTGAAGAAAGAAATCTAATTAAGTGGTCTTTGCTTACATATCAAAATGTTGTTTATTTTTTCTCTTTTTACCATTGTTCTTTCTATAGAGAAATTAAACAAATATAACTAGTAGGAGGTAAGAGAAAGAAATAGTTTTTATTAAAAACAAAGCCAAGTGATATATGTGTATATGTATGATGACTTTTAACATAATGAAATTCTCATAGTTTTTTAAGTGTATCTTATTGAGTTTATGTGAATCATATAAAGAAATTGCTCAAACTTTGTTAGATTTATGTCACTTCTTTGAGCCCGTAATTAGTGAAAACTACTTTAAATATTCAAACTTGGACAAGATCTCAATTGTCTAGTTCTTGTGACAAAATTTAAGAGGTTACCTAATCTTCATATGGTTTTGTAGAAAAATTGAATCTATCTTAAAGTAAATTTTTATAGTTCTCACTTATTTTATACCAAAGGTGGCAGAACCTATCATAACTCAGTTGTCAATCAACAGTGAAGACAACCATCACTGGCTTCTATCTGCGAATGTTTGTTGACTCGTCATCATTATTCAAGGAAAACCTCAAAACCTAAAATGACCCACTCTTGGTCTGTAAGGGGGGGAACTTCCGCTCATGCTAGATGCCTCTAGCTCTTGGGTTCTTAACCTCATTCCTTATTTCTAAGGAAGGCAATCCTTGAGCCAATCAAAAGCATTTTTAGGTCTTACTCTAGCACCAAAAGGTGCTTTCAACCTTGATATTATTCACAAGAAAACCAATGTTCCCTTGTGATAATCATTGATGCTACCTCTTATGGGATCATATCCTTTTTAACAAGATCTAACCTTAATTCCATACCTGAAACCAAATACTCTCCTAACTACAGTTTATTTTCCATGTATTTTCTATTTTTAATATATTTCAAATTCTATAACTATTTATTATTAAAAATAAAAATAAAAGGTTCGATTATCTTACAAAGTTACGAGTTTTTTTTTTTTACTTTTTAACTTTAAAGATCACGAATTAAAATGTTTTTGAAGTTACACTTAATTATAACTGGTATAATGGATTATTTGGATTCTTTACTTAGATCTTAACTATGTGCACTTTTATGTCCTATATAATATATTAGTAGGAGTGTTTTTTTTACATTTACATAATAAATGATTATTAAAGCTAAATTATCAAGTAGGTGATCATATTTAATATCCATTTTCATAACCATTTTTTGATAGTTTAAAAAAACTTCTTTATCATTAGTTCATTCTAATGGAGTCTTATAAATTCCATGTGTGGTGATCATATTTAATGTCCATTTTCATAATCTTATAAATTCCATGTGTGATGATCATATTTAATGTCCATTTTCATAACTATTTTTTGATAGTTTAAAAAAACTTCTTTATCATGAGTTCATTCTAATGGAGTCTTATAAATTACATGTCCTTGGGGGATTTTTATAATATAGAAACTTGTAAAAGATCTCTATAGAACTTTTGGTTGAAAAGTTTTGAGATGTTTGGATAGGGGAGTTAAGATAATGTTGACATAAGTTTTGAGATGTTTGGAGAAGGGAGTTAAGATAATGTTGACAACGTTTTCCTTTTTTGTATGGGTTTCCCAAAGATTTTCGCGAATTAAAAAGATTTATTGATCTTTATGGTTTGGTTGCAAGTATGAAGTTCAATCTTTCTAAGTGGAACCTTTTGCTCAATGCTTTGGTTGATGAAGCTTTAAGTGAATTAGACTTGGCTCTTCCAATTCCTTAGGATTCCATTGATTCAAGATTCAAGTATATAGGGTTTTTCCTTAAGTCAAATTCTTACAGGTTTGTTTATTTCCTATGGCTCTTTAACAAAATTGAGGCTCGCATTTCGCTTTGGGTAAACATGTGGCTCTCCACGGATGGTCGACTTATCCTATTGAAGTCTATTATGGAAAGCAGCTTTTCCTTTGGTTGCAAATTGGATAGCTTGGTGAATTGGTGATGGCAGGAAGGTATGTCTTGGTGAGTCTCCTTGGATTGATGCAAATGACAATGTTTGTCTTTCACACAACCTTCTCAATGCTCTCCATGGACAAGGCATGTGTTTTCTCAACAATGGTCAGTCTTGATCTCTCCAAGAGTTTGGAGGGAAGCGATGGAAGTATGTTCTAAGTTGGTTTTATACGGTGTCCTAGCAGTTGAGTGGAAAGGGTATGTTAGCAATTTAGTGTGATAATTTTATTAATCTCTCTAATGACAAGCCAGATTATTTAGCTTGGTCAAAAAATCCTTTAATGAGTGGCTATATGGTGAAATTGGGATACTCTTCCAAGTTGGAATCCTAGTTTCAAGGAGATAAAAACTAGTGGTGGGATTAGTTATGGAAACTTCTTGGGCAGCTGAAATCCAAGATTTTGTTATGCCTAGATTCAAAGAACAAGGTGCTCACCTAAGATAATGTTCTTAAAAGAAGATGAATAGGACCAAGCAAGTGTTCATTATGTAGGTATGATTCAGAATATGTCGATCACCTTTTCATGCACTCTGTATATCTTAAGGAAGTTTGGTTGATTATCTCTTGTAAGTTCAATCCAAAGTCTAATTGGTCCAAGTCAGGGTTGGTTGATTATGTATTAGATTGGTTAATGGATGCTTCAATGGTGTGTTTCAAGTCCCTCCTTTGTCATTTGGTGTTTGTGATTCGGTGGGCTCAAAATATCTGTATTTTCAGGATAAATTTATCCCAGTTGTGGTGACGGATGGTCTTGCTAAAAAGTTCCATAATGAGTACAAATCAGAGTCTAAAATTAAATCCCTCAAGATCCCTATTATTCCTCTACTAGATTATGGCATTCCTTAAAGGTTATTCAATGAGGCTAGCCAGGGATTCCCCATAAATGTGGCATTGGGGTGGTTCTTTTCCTCAACCTGTCTAATTATTTTTGTGTTAGTTATGTCCTTGGGAACATTTGTAACATGAAGGTTGAATCCTCAGCCTTATGGACTCTCCTTTATTTCACTTCCAAGCATAATTTCACGACTAGGATTCAAAGCCAATTATTGAATGGAATAACAGAAGAAACAATGTTGTTGTTGTTCGTCTAAAGTACTTAATTCAAGAAATCCATGCCTTGCTTCAGTGTTTCGATGGACATCCTTCATGTAAAGAGCTCATTAGGAAAAAAATATTATTGGAAAACACAAAGCCAATATAGGAAAATAAAATAACCACATAAAACATAAAGATAGGAGTGAAAGCTCATTTACTACTCATTAAACAATGTACATATATACATTAGAAGTGACCCTTGGAGTTCATATTCCAAGTGGCCTCTTGGACACCCGGATAACTCTTAGTCTCCCCCATGACACATCATTTCATTTTCTCATGAAAATGAATAATAATAATAATAATAATAATACAATATGGGAAAATGCTAACCTAGAGGATTAGATTCCCAACAATTCCCCCCTTAATATGAAGGGTGTAGAAGATTCCAAGAAAAGAAGAGAGTTTTGGCTAACCACCAACCAAAATGGCTAGTGGAAGCTAAAATATTCTACAATGTGAGTGGTTTGAAGATGACCACAAACTATCAAATTTGGCGCGGACGCTCAGAGGTTCTATTTGGTAGAAGCAACATGAGGTTGAATTCTTCTACTGAAATGGTGGTTTTAAGCTGACCACAAACCATCTGGAGCACTGAAATAGGAAGTAAACAACTGAATCTTGTTGAACATCTCCAGCTTGACAATATTTTGCCAAGTAAGTTAGCTAGAAGCTTGTACTTGATTTTGCTACATGAAGGTGCTCTCAATACTGATGATTTTAGGATGACCACCAACTCTCGAGCTCTGTCAAACATAGCTCTTCACATGCTTTCTTGTTCCGGCTTTCTTGATCTTGCTTACTTGTTACTGACGGTCTTCATTCCCCCCTTGTCAAGAACAATGTCAGGAGAGGAGAGTCTCAATGTGTCGCAACTAGACACAAAACACATGAGAACTCTAAAAGTGAGGAGAGGCTCAAGGTGTCACAACTAGACACAAAACACACGAGTACTCTCGAAATGGTTCTCTTCTGTCTATGTGGTTATATCATTGAATTTGGCCTTTGAAACTATTTTTCGCTCATAATCGCTTGCTCTGGCTTGAACAAGGTCGTGGCTGCTAGTTATCAGAAGAAGGCTTCGAAACTTGAAGCTGGCATAATGCTCCCCCATGTCAGGTGCAAGAGGATAATTCTGGGTAGAGTAGAATACATAGGGCTTCTTACAACTCCACCCTTTACAAATACAACTAAGCAGATTCAAACCTTAAAAGGTGAGGGGTGTCGGTCTCAGCCGAAAATCCACCCATATACAATACACAATTCAACTTATTCCTTTGATTTTGATACTTACATAACACGAGCAAGTACCAAAAAAATACACAAAGAACTTACAAACAGACATAATTGCAAATTACATTTATGATGGTTGAATTGAGGAATTTGTTATAGCTGAATGATGTGGATCTAGTTCTGCACTTTTCTTTTGTTGAAGCAATTGCACATTTGCAACTCAATATGTACAATCACTCCTAATACTACCATTCAACAGCTAGACAGTCAGCCAACAATTGTAACTTCCCCATACCCCATGATGCGGATTAATTAAAAAAATTGTCTCAAGATAACTTGTTCTCCCTTCAAACACATGGCATGGACGTTAACACACTCTTCAACATTCATTCTCAGGCTAAAGAACCCCTATACATCATTGTAGCAGTCGTTCCACCATTGACATATCCGTTCTATGCATTGAAAACCTACTTCCGCACTGAACCTATTCTTTCCGCACTTGGCCTTCCGCCTTCCGCACTTTCACTCTCTGCCTTTTCGACCTCGGAACTCGGGATCCGAAAACTCAAAGGTTCAATGAAGTGAATTGTCAGCCTTCCTCCTTTCGCAATTCCACTTTCTACCCTTCCGACCTTGGAAATCGAAAATCGAAAACATAATGTGTGACGAGAACATTTGAACACTCTTCCTCCTTTTGCCTTCCGCACTTCTGTTTTTTTCCTTCCGCACTTCGGAACTTGGAAATCGGAAACTCGATGTGTGACGGAACACTTAACGACTCTTATGTCTTCCTCCTTCCGCACTTCGAAACTTGGAAATCAGAAACTCGATGTGCAATGGAACACTTAACGACTCTTCTGACTCCTGCCTTCCGCACTCCCACTTTCCGCCTTCTGCACTTCGGAACTCGGAAATCAAAAAAACAACTTTCGACTGAAACATTTCATCCATTTTCCATCTTCCGCATCTCGCCCCTCTGCCTTTTGCTGTGGAACTCGAGAATCGGAAGAATAAGTCTTTACCTTAACCTTTTTCCGGTTTCCCACCTCCCGCCTTCCGTGGGCAGATTTCAGCGTGTGGAAAACCCACCTTTTGCCTTATCTTTTCTCCCGATTTCCACATTCCGCCTTCTGCATGCGGATCCTCGAAGTTGGAAATCCCACATTCTACTTTGATTAAACTTCTTTTTCTCGCCTCCGGCATTCTGCCTTCCGCTACGGATCCCAGGGTGCCGAAACACTTAAATCAGCTGTAAAATGACTCTTTAACTAGGATTTTCTAGCCTCAAATGACTTAAGCAAAATGCATTGAACATACAGGGCAAATGCAAAAGTAAAATGCAGGAAAATATACACAAGTAAACCTTTACTTAGTCATCATCAAGCATCCAACATGAACATAGTGATTCATAGACAAATGCATGGCATAAACAAGCATAACATAGATACTTATGCAATAGTGAATCCTACTTCATTCATAGCAAGCATTGTTCTTTTTCAATTCCTCATATTCATTCATAAGCAACTTCAAGACATAAACAAGAATAACAGAGAATACTTATCTTGATGATTAAGTTGTCCCGCAACTAGCTAGGTGACTGCAACGTTCCACCCAACCATAGGCCAGTGTGTTCATAATCTCTCAACACACTGCCACCCCCGAGCTGGGCATGATTTCCACAAGGAACTAAGGAACAACAGGCTTACACACAGGCAACACACATCAAAACAACCTGCATTTGGGTTTCTCAGACTATCCAAGGCAACAAGCCAAAACACAACAAGACACAACCAAACCAAGTAACAGTTGGGCTTATCAGGCTGCTAATGCAATGGAAAGGTAGAATTGCTAAGATGGTGAGCTCAACCATAGAGCCATGGGCACCTACACAAGATATGACTTGGCCTCCTCAATACATGCACCACTCAACACAAGGAAGTATTCCCTTCACTGCTATACGATCCTTCAGGCCATACCTTCCCTTCTAGTGCTCTTCCAGGTGTGCAAACTGGATTTACCAGCCCTCTTGATTTGTCTGTGAGGTTCCTCTCTTCACTAGATTTAACAACCAATTTTGGGCCTCTTCCACTCCTTGGTCTTTAAACCAAAACAAGGATGCACATCACAGCAATCCACAAGGAAAACAAAGCACGTAGGCTTCACTCTGTAACACAGAGAAAATCACTGTGGAACCACTCGTCAGCGACTCGGGCTAGCAAAACAATGCATAATCGTGACTGAACGACTCCTGCATCAATCGTGAGTGAACAGAATGGTCGAAAATGAACAGAATGAACCACTGCACAACAGCACTGGGGAGACCATGAACGACTATACTCTCATAAAATCGAGTGATCTCCACTGCCCATTTACTTAGCAATACCACAAGTTTCTCAACCAGGATTGAATAACCAACATGAACAACCCAAAACAGAAACACGACTCTCCCAGTCGAATCTACCAACAGCACGAACGAACCCAACATTCAATGAGACTCAGGGATGAGGGAACGGGCACGCATTCCCACGATTGCTTGCTTTAGAAGCAAGAACGTGGCTTCCCATACTGCAGACTTGCAGGCTTGCTCAGTTAAGCCATCAGACTGCCATGCCTTGCTTTGTCCAAGGCATTAACTGCCTCATCCACCTTCTGGAAGAATTTAATGATTGAAGACAGAGGACAAAAAGGTAGCTGAGGGTTTCATGTGTTTCCCCATTGACATCTAGTCACACCCTAATGGCTGAGGGGGTTGACTAACTCTCATCCCTATCCCTTTGTGGAATCATGCCCCCATCTCTTTATAGTTTGCAGTCCCATAGCTAGGTGTGGTATTATATTAATTTGTACATCTCCATGATATATCAAAATATATAGTGTCTGACTCAGCACCAAAACCATAGCTATCAGCCTTGATCACCTATCCACAAAACATCAATCAATGGCAAGGCCTTGGCCTTGAGCTCCTCGCCATTATTTTCATACAATATTTACATCATGTACAATTAAATACCATGAGGTCAAAACTGGGTTTTACAACAATTTCTACAGTGGTTTCAATCTTTACTACAATGAGCTTAATCTGCAAATTAATCAACTTAAATCTACAGCAGCTAGCAATTAATCTCATTCAATTCTACAACACTTAATTAATTCTGCAACATACAAATTCAATTCTGTAGCAGCATGCAAATCAATTCTGCAATAGCATTTTCATTTCTACAGTTGTATATAAATCAATTCTGCAGTTGTTACTGTTACAATGCTATACACAAGAAAATACAGTCATGCTAAGCTCAAATCGTCTATGAATATGAAATGATGGACAAAACATAAAAACAGTTTTGTAACAGGATGATGTGATCCTTCAATGGCGAGAGGAGTCCACACGCTGCTTCTGCAATACAAGGTTTCTCTAAAATTACAATCTTTGCATTTCAAGCACATTATTGGTGCAAATACAATAGGTTCAAGAGTGTAACTCAACTCTGCAATACTCCAACAATATTAAAGGAATGAGTGCCAGGTTTATCAAAGATTCAAAATATCCTGCTCACATAGTCATTGTGAATGACACATATACCATACCATAGCTCAAAAGCAGTCTCCAATGTGCAGTTTGATGAGAAGTAATACCTTAGCAACTTGAAACTCTCCATGCACAATGCTCAATACACCAGTTCATCATCAATGTAGACATGTTCATCTTATGATCATGCAGGTAGATTTAAGTACACAACGGTCTTCAAGTTTATGCGGTTCAATGCAGCTCTTTGAGTCAAATTGGGAAGAGGTCTCTGCTCTTTCATGAAAGGGCAATCTTCACCAATGATGTGCAGCTCCACTGTTTTCAATTCAGATTGTTCTTCCATCTCTAACGGGATTTACCACATGATCTTCTTCACTATTTCAATGTACAAAAAATGCAGCTCCAAGATTCCTTCAAATGTGAGAAAGCCCATGCAGTCTTCAAGAGGAGTCTTACGGACAATATTCAACCATTCACCAAAATGCAGCTCTGCAGCAGCTTTGTTTTTCAAGGGATAAACACACTATGAAGATAACACATGTACCTACAATATACACAGCCAATGCACACTATTTATCACGAGCTACAGGCTTCCACGAGCCACACCCTTCATCCTCCAGGTAACAAGAGGAATGAGGTCGTAGCTCTTTAACTGAGTGGAGTCAATAAAGTTTCTCAGTGCATAGAAGTTTAGGTTTCTGCCAAAAATAAACCATCGGCTAATCAACACAGTCTTCAGGCGAGCAACCGCATCAAAGAAGGCAAGCTTCCAGCTTCATAGACTCTGCAGCTTCATTTAAATGCAGTCACCGAGGAGGTCACAGCAGCTTCATTCTTCAATTATCTCCACGCAGTATATTTTGCAACAACAATAGCTTCCAAGAGCAGTCGCAAGTCTTCATATGGTCTTTACACAGTGACAATACATTTACCTCGACAGTTTCACATTCAGCAAAAATAAGCTCACAAATGCCTTCATGGTTCCAATGCACAGACAAAAAGTAGCAATGGTTATATTCAAAACAAATCTCATCCACGGCCCAACCGATCTCATCCACCCACGTGAATCTGTATTGTTGAACGACCTGTTGGTGAAGAAAGTCATAGTCATTAACGTCTGCATCTTTCTCCATGAATTCGCGAGGATTTTACTCTCCGCTCGAACATGATACCCAACATGCTTGTCTTGAGGAAGGTTCGTTTCAAAAATACAGAGTGGAATCGCCATGTGTAATGGTGTAGGGTTTTCTTGGCCACGTCTTGAAGGTAAGGCAATCTGGTGGTGTCTGGCTCATTTAAAAGAACGCCCAAGCCAATAATGGCATCCAGCTCAATGTAGATCTTATACTGAGTCTTTGGGTCGTTCACGACTACCGTGATTCCCAATTCCATGGACAATAAACTCATCTCGATTGTTTCAATCTCATTGAGATCTTCCAAATAACACTCTTGTATGAGAGAATAAAACACCTTTTAGGCAAAAACTGAGGTTCTCATCCCAAAAACCTCTTGAAAAGGGCGACTGCGACGGTAGACTTGACTTACTGCTTATTTTACTTTTGGAGCTGCGATAAAGAACCTTTGAGAACGGCGACAAATACTCTACATGCAGTAGAGCATTTAATGCGACGACGGTCGCACTGTCTACCGTCGAATCTCACTTTGGAAAGAATCCGACGGCGGACAGTTCGACCGCCGTCGCATTAAATACTCTACTGCATGTAGAGTATTGAACGCCTTTGAGAACATCACCTTTTACTTGGATCAAACAAAAATTTGGCGGGAATTACTCCTACAAACTTTTTATTGCCACGACTTATGTCATAGGCTTTTTATCTTAAAAATACTTGAAGGGATAAAATGTGACACAATACTATATTGTGACTCACAATATCATATAACAAAATATTAAAGAATGCCCAATACTATGTAGATAAAAACTAGAACTTTTACACTGAAATTAATATGAGTTTTTTTGTCTCTTTTACTAAACCCTAAATATAAACAGAGTGTTTTATTTTTCTTTGCACACTTACACACTTCTTTTCTTCTCTATGTGTCTACAGATTTTTAATCTTTTTCTTCTTCATATAGACAGACAAAAAATGCTTCTTTGTGAAGCTATCGACTTAACATTAAAGGTTGTAATAACTATCTACCTAGAAAATTAACTTGACATTAAATATTGTAATAACTATCTACCTAGAAAATTAACTTCAGAATTTTAATTCGACTACTTTATATATGAAAGACATGAATTCTTCATTATGTCAAAGTGTCTAACAAAAACTAACATGCTACAGACTCTGACATAGTCAACTGATATGCTATGTGGATCAGCGAGTAATTAATATTTCCAACACTCCCCCTAAATTATGAACAGATGGAGATTTTAAAACAAAATATTACAAAATATTTCAAAGCTTAAACTTGCTATGTTCATGACAGAGTTTACTGAGCATAACTTGTCATTCCTAAATAACTTCGCAAATACTGGAACTTATCCCTTCCCAATGGTTTTGCAAAAATGTCTGCAAGTTGATCTCCAGACCTGCAAAATTCTAAACAAATTTCTTTATTGTTCACCAATTCTCTTATGAAATGATACCTTGTGTCGATGTGCTTGGTTCTCTTGTGAAACACATGGTTCTTTGACAATGCAATGGATGAACTATTGTCGCAGAAAATCATTGTTGGTTCTTGTTGGTTATGCGACAGGTCTTTTAACATTTTTTCGCATCCAAACGGCTTGACATGCAAAGCTTGTAACTGCGACATACTCTGCTTCTCCTGAAGACAGAGTTACAATGGGTTGTTTCTTCGAAGCCCACAACACAACACCTGTACCAAAATGAAATGTATACCCATATGGGTGTTTCATGTCATTTGTGTTGCCTCCATTGTCACTGTCAGTGTATCCAATGAGTTTAAAATTTTCTAAGGTTGAATACATTATGTCAAGGTCCTTTGTGCCACTTACATACCTCATAATTCTTTTACTTGCTTGCCAACAAGAGTCTTTTAGTTACTCCATGAATCTTGAGATCAGACTTACTCCATACATGATGTCTAGTCTTGTCGCAGTTAAATACATAAGCTTGCCAACCAGCCTTTTAAACAGCGTAGAATCTACAGTTGATCCATCGTCGTCCTTGCTCAATTTTAAACTTGTTATTACTGGTGATGGGGATGTCTTGCAATTAGACATATTGAATCTTTTTAAAACTGCACTTGCATACTTTGACTGTGATATAAAAATACCACTTCCAGACTGTTGGACTTCAATGTCTAGAAAAAAATTCATAAGCCCCAAATCAGTCATTTCAAATTCGCTTTCCATGACTGTTCTAAAATCCTTTATGCCAAAATCTTCAGTAAATATTAAATCATCTACATACAGACAGACAATTAACATGTTACCTTGCTCATTAACTTTGGTGTACAATGTTGGTTCACTTTCACTTCTATGAAATCTTTTTTCAGTGAGATAGGAATCAATGTGACTGTACCAAGCTCTTGGAGCTTGCTTCAAACCATAGAGTGTATTTTTCAGCTTGTATACTTTGCTCTCTTGACCTAGAACTTCATAGCCTTATGGTTGTTCCACATATACTGAACTTCATCTAGATAGTCATTCAAAAATGTCAATTTAACATACATTTGATTGCGCCGAGAGGCGCTCTACAGCTCAGTATGGGGGAGATCTTGTAGTATTACGTAACGTTACATAACGTTATGTCAGCTATAAATAATATTGCCTATTATGACGGAGATGTTGTAACGCTATGTATTGTTATGTAAGTTATGTCGGCTATAAATAATATTTCCTATTATGAAGAAGATGTTGTAATTGTAACTTTATATAACCTTATGCAACATTACTTTTTACTTAAAAGTAATAAATATAAATTTAAAAAGTAATCCTTGATATATCCTCATTCTGCAAGCAAGTTGAGTTCGTGGGTTTTCAAAAACTCTTCGGCCATCTCCCCGGAAGAGACCACCACGGTCGGCACAGAGCCGAGATGCAAGAACATGAGGGGACCATATTTGTGGGCAATGTCGTTATTATCGACAACGCAGGAGGCCCAGGGGTAGCCGCTTTGTAGGCATTGGGCGAATTCTGAGCATGAAAAGCCATGTTGTCACAAATAGCGTTGCAAGAGTGAACAAGCTGTAAGCATTAAAGCCGCATGAAACTACTCCCTCAAAACCCATTTTTGTGATGGTAGTAGGCTACTGTAATTGCTATTCCTCTCTCCTCCCTCCTACCGCCGCAGCCTCGTGTGGCCTATCGATTGACTAAGTATTTTTTTTTAACTTGTGAAGTTCAATTGGAAACAAAAAACAATCTACAATGTCTCGAGTTTTAAGTATATGAATGAAGGTGTTCACTTAATTTTATAGGATCACGGGTAATGTACGTTGAATTAAGAGACTGAGCATAGGATCACGGGTAATGCACGTTGAATTAAGAGACTGAGCATGATGAAGTTACGCCTATTCCATATCCGTTGAAGTCAGACGAAACTGAATTATACACAACAACCATTCAAAATCAAACTAATCTGTTTAACATTAAAAATCTTATGGGAATCAACTAAATGAAATCTACAGTAACCGACGACTTAATAAGAATCCAGATATATTTCTTACTGTCTATAAAAAGGTTAAGCATTAATATTCACAAGACATAAAACAACATCCTACAGGAAGTGTACCAAAATATACAAAGCGTTGAATGGGATTTTTTTAACACATAAAATAATGCAAGTTTGAAATTTCACTAAATTTTTCTAAACAATTATTTCTACAACAATTAAGATAATTCTAATAACATAGTGACATTTGCAAAAATAAGCAAGATACTAAAGAAACAGCGAACAATGAATTATAGGTTTGGAAAAATAGTGACCATTGAATTATAGCCATGCTAACAAATGAGATATTGATATTAATTATATTGCTAAAAGTTAAAGTATGATATTAATTATATTGTTAAAAGGTAAAGTATTATTGTCAAGGAATGAGACATTGATATTAATTATATTAGTAAAAATGAAGTACTATTAGTATTGCAAAAGAGTTTGTCATAATGACTTATTGAAAGGAACTTTTTTAATATCAATATATGATAAAGAAATTCCATAATACTAACATTATTATATTAATATCATGTATGGAAATTTTCTTATTATATGAATTTTACCTATTACGTAAGTTTTCAAATACAACATCCCATACGATAAAACATGGTAAAGCATTGATAACATTATTTCTAATCTTTCTATACATTTGTTTTTATGTAAATTCACAAATAAATAATGCATGTTTTAACTTATTAATAAAATCATTTGCAATATTTGTTTTTTACTTAAATCTTAAGTTTTGCACTCAAGGAGGCTTGCACATCGAGAGATTTGATCCTTCTCGGATTTGGATCCAGGTTGGTGCTAGTAAACATACCATTTGTTTTGTGCAGTAATAGCCAAAATCGTTGTGACATTATCCATGCGTGCGACAGGTGCAAAAATTTTATTGAAATCTATGTCGAGCTGCTATGTGAATCCTCTTGCAACCATTCTTGCCTTGTGATTCTGCACATTCCCATCAGCATATTGCTTGGTCTTGTAATTCCATTTGACGCTAATTACTTCGTTATCTTTCAGTACATCTAATAGCTCCCATGTTTGATTCTTCTCAATGCACTATATTTTTTCATCCATGGCTTGTGCCCATACTTCTTCTTCAACAGCTTCCTCAAATGTTAGTGGATCATATATTTGAGAAAATAATGCAAAGAGAGAGAATGAATTTGGTGTACAAGCTTCATATATTTCAAGCAGACTTCTTGTCTTAACTAGATCTGTCGATGTCGACCTCGACGAGCTGCTTGATGGAGTACGTTGTCCTCTTGGTGTGCTTGTTGGTGTAGCTTCAGATGCGACTTGTGTCGACATTCCTTGAGCTGAACCATGTCGCGGTGTCATGGGAGTTGATGGTGTTGCGACATTTTGACTTACATGTGGTGTTTGAACGACTTCCTCTGCCATGTCATCATGCTCGACATTCGACACAATCTTAACATTATTTTCGTCGGTTCCATCCCATGATTCATTCTCAACGAATTGAACGTCGCAACGGATGATTACTTTCCTTGTGACAGGGTCATACTACTTGTATGATTTTGTGTCTTCAGAGTAACCAACAAAAATACATTTATGTCCCTTCTTGTCTAGTTTCTTTCTCATCTCATCTGGCACATGAGCATATGCGACACAACCAAAAAAATTTAAATGAGAAACATTATGATTCATATATGTCCATGCATCTTGAGGAACGTTGTTCTTCACGCTCTTTATTGGACACCGGTTCATAATATATATAGTAGTTGTGACTGCTTCAACCCAATATTCATTTGGAAAATGCTTGGTTTCCATCATGTTGTGCATCATCTCCATAATGGTTTTGTTCTTTCTCTCTACGACACAGTTATGCTGAGGTGTATACCGCGCAGTGAATTGTTTCTGTATGCAAAGCTTTTTGCATAAATTTAGAAATCCATTCAAAACATATTCACCGCATTTGTCCGTCCTTAAGATTTTGATGCGGTGTCCACTCTAGCTCTCCACGAGTGCCTTGAACTACTAAAAACAACTAAATGCATCAAATTTATGTTTCAGAAAATATACCCATGTTTTTCTTGAGTAGTCATCAATAAAAGTAAGAAAATAATTGCATCCTCCTATGGATGATGTTTGCATTGGACCACAAATGTCAAAGTGCACAATCTCAATTGGTGTGCGTGTTCTGTATGACTTTTCGACTGGAAAAGTTTCTCTATGTTGCTTGCCAAAAATGCATCCTTCACAAACTCTCTTTGGTTTGTCGATCAATGGAAATCATTTCACCATATTCTTCGTGTGTAGTAGCTTTAGCTCACCAAAATTTAGATGTCCAAATCTGAAATGGCAGAGCCAGGAATCATCCTGAACTTTTGTTTGAAACGCTGCTTGAATTTCAGTGTTGTTATTTTCTTTCTTGTCGTTATGCATGTCTACTTCTTTACTTTCTACCTTGAATGCAACTCTTGTATTTTTCTTTCCTTTCATGTTTGGAACTATCCTCAATGGGAATAAGTGATTGCTTGTCATTGGCACTTTTGCTATCAGTTGGTTTCTTAGACGTATGTCTTTAATCACATAGTGATTGTCCTCCATGTAGATTCCGTAACATTTCTGTATCACTTATCCAATACTCAACAAATTGTGTTTTAGACCTTTGACATGATAGACATCAAGCATAATTTTACACTCCCCCTATTTGGTTAGAATACCAACAGTACATTTTTTCAAAATAGTGACTTGGACATTATTTCCAAGTGTAACATTAGTTTGAACTGAATTATCTAGACTGGAAAACAAATTTAAATTACCAGTCATATGATTGTTGCATCCTAAATCTAAATACCATATGTCACATGGAATTTCTTGGACGGTATTGCAGTTGATTGGGGATGCACATGCCATCAACATTGCGCTCAACAAAGTGTTGGTGTTCGTCGACTGGTTCTGGCTTTTCCTTCCTTGGTCATACTACTTCTTCCTGCATTCATGTGCATAATGACCAAATTTCTTACAATAATGACATTGAATTTTTCATTTATCAAACCTATGACCACTTGGATGACTTGGGTTTTGATTATGTCCTCTACCAGTGACATTCGTAGGACTGTTGTCGTGTCCTCCTTTGGAAGAACTTCTTCCTCTGCCTCTAGAATTATTTCTCCCACTGCCTCTACCACGGCTTATGGATGGTTGTGCTACAAATGCACCTTCCAATGATGTGTTTGATCTATTTATTTTGTGTTCATGATTTATGAGTGAAGCATGCAAGTCATCAATGTTAAACACTGACATGTCTTTGTTTTCTTCCAAGGTCACAACCAAGGATTCAAATCTTGTGGGAAGACTTCTAAGCATTTTTTCAACATCCCTTTTTTCTTCTATGTTTTCTCCATGATACTTCAGTTGATTTATCAAGCCAACAACTCTAGTGTAGAATGAGTCTATTAGCTTTGTTTCTTTCATTGACAAAGATTTAAAATATTTTCTCAGAATATGCAACTTGAAAATCTTTACCTTGTCCAAGCCTTGATTTACAGTATCCAATGTGTCCCATGTCTACTTAGTGGTCATTGTTGTTGCTACTCTTGGGAGTATGCTTTCATGCATGGCTTGGTGTATGTAGAACAAAGCCTTTCCATATTTTTTCCTATGTTCCCTCACGAAATCATTTTCAGCTTGCATAAGATTATTATATGTTGCTTGATCTGCTGGTTCTGTATAACCATTCTAGACTATCTCCCAAACATATTGACCTTTGAACAAAGCCTTCATTGTTAGAGACCAATACTCATAATTCTTTCCTGTAAAAATTGGATTTTGTAACTTGACATGTGTGAGCCAGAAGTGGAAGCCATTTTTAATTTTCCTTAAGAAATTACTTTTTTTCCTTTTAAGACAAGGTTTCTTTCCTAAACCCGCTCTGATACCAAATATTGAAAACGACGGCTGCGATGGTAGACTTGAGTTACCATGTAGTCATAAACTTATCTTTTTCTTTTTCTTTTGGAGTTGCAATCAAGAGCCTTTGAGAACAACACCTTTTACTTCGACAGAATTACTGTGACAGACTTTTTACTGCAATATAATTATATGTGACAGACTTTACCTACTTTTCACTTGACACACTTTTACCTCGACAAATTCGCCTTATTTCGACCAAATTTTACTGCGACAGGAATTACCCCTACGGCCAACTTTCACTTCTACCAAACAACTTTTTAGTTGAACTTTATAAAAGAGTATTTCTTAGTCTAAAGACTTGGGATATGAAAAATACTTTTCACTAACCCGTAACTTGGATAAACTGTGACACAACTATATTGTGACTCACTCACAATACCATATAACCAAATATTAAAGAAGATTTGTGTCGAGCACTCTACGGGTAAAAAATTAAACTTTTACACTGTGAAATAAATATGAGTTATTTCTGTCTTTCACTAAGGGGTAAATGTAAACAGCATTTACTCAAGTAAATTTGGAGAAGATGTGCACATAAATAAAACATGCATTCAACCATAAACTTATGGATTTCTATATTTTGACGACATACCAAAGAACTATTGTCGCAAATACTAACTTTGAAATTTACAAGGATGTTTCACCTTTTACAGAGTTTCAACTCTCAACACATTCCAAAACACAGAAGCTTGAGCTTCGAACTCTTCACAGAGTGGCTATTTCTTCTTTTCCGCACACTTACACACTTCTCTTCTTCTCTTTGTGTCTACAAATTTTCAGTGTTCTTCTTCTTCGTATAGACAGACGAAAAATGCTTCTTTGTGAAGCTACTGACTAAACATTAAAGACTGTAATAACTATCTACCTAGAAACTTAACTTCATAATTTTAATTCGACTACTTTATATATGAAAGACGTGAACTCTTCATTCTGTCAAACTGTCTGACAGAAACTGACCTTCTACAGTCTCTAACAGAGTCAGATGATATGCTATGTGGATCAGCGAGTAATTAATCTTTCCAACAAAACCAAGCGAATAGAACACCTTCACGCACAAACTCCACATATCATTAGGTTTAGTACAACAATAATCTTCAAAAAATGATAGCCCCACACGCACCTCCTCAAGGCAACACTAAAAACATAGAGAGGGCATTCATCAAGCACCAATATGGCACATGACAAGAATTAGGGTTAAGTCGCAGCTCACAAGTAGTTACACATCAACGCTCTTCTAGGAAACTTCAACATGTTAGGGGTGATTTTCCATGAAGAAATGGAACCAATATTCTACACGAAAGTATAACATATGAACTCAATATGCAGAGAAGATAGACATCATTGAGATGGGAGACTCACTCAGTATGGAGAGAATGAAACACCTTGAACAAACTGATTTTAGAGTAGTGCTAGGTGGAAAAAATGCCTTCACAATGATAAACCTGAGGAGAAAAACATTTAGGGTTCTGCAGAATAGGCAGAGAAATATCGAAAGAATGCAAACACTCGCATGTTGGAGGAGTAGAGGGTAGACATTGAAATGTGTGTGCATTGCAGATAAATTGTTCACGCATCATTGGATCATTCAATTGTTGTCACAATATTTTTAATGTATCTCCTCAAATACAATCTTCGCGAGATTCCATGTTGAATCAAAACAATGCTTGTTCCGGGAGAGAGATCTTCAAAGTTCATAAATGGAGGGGCACCTCATTGGATTCACTGAAATGTTCACTAAGAGAAATTTGCAAGAGGACGTAGAGGACAAAGAAACCAAGCTTATGGAGAAGAATTTGTAGGCTAGCGGACTAAAAATAATAGCACAGGTACAGGAATCTTTTGAGGAATAATGATATACACCAAAAATAGGATTATCAAAACTAGCAAGTGCACAAAAGTAATTATGAACGCACAGAAAAATATGGTAGGTAAGATGCAAAATAATTAATAAGCCATAAATTATGGTTTCCAGCAGTGAAACACATGGCAAAAGCAGCTCTAATACCACTTTAAAGAGCCCATTAGGGCATAAATATTATTGGAAAACACAAATCCAATATGCATAAATAAAATAACCACATAAAATAGAAAGATAGGCGTGAAAGATCATTTACTTCTCATTGACTAATGTATATATATATATATATATGAAAAATGAGCCTTGGAGTTCATATTCCAAATGGCCTCTTGGACTCCTGGGTGACTCTTGGTCTCCCCTATGACACATAATTTATTTTCTCATGAAAAGGATGCATAATAATAATAATAATAATAATAATACAATATGAAAAAATGCTATCCCGAAGGATTAGATTCCAAACACTTCACTCACATCTATAGGGAGATAAAATCTCAAGCAGACACACTCTCTAAACAATCTCTATTGTTAGAGGAGGGAACCCTTGCTTTTTATGAATTTTATGATGGTGTCGAGTGGGAAACTATGGATTTTTGTTTCTAGTTTTGTTTAGTTCGACTAGTTTAACTTTCATGTATTGAGGTTGATAGTGCAAGTTTTGTAAGGTTTTTTTATGTTTTGTATCACATCATGGTATATGGAGTTCATTATCCATGATGTAAGTGTAATCATGATCAACAATGTAGAAATTATTTTAAGTTGTTTCACGACCCGACCTTTGGATAACTTAATGTGTATTCTCATATTTTAATATAATTTTTTTCTGTAAAAAAAGATATATTGAATTTAGAGACAACATGATTGATAATGTCATGGTTGCATTTTAACGTTTAATATTTCAATAACATATGTACAATCACAAGGTTTAGCTCCCTCAACATTTTCTATAGGAATCACTACTTGGACACCTCTTGTTGAAATATTGTAACTTCAAAGGATATTCTAAATGTATTTTACTGATGTACCCCAAGGGAGATGTTATCATTCCTCCATCATGATGTTATTATTATAATTGGTCATCATAGAGTCATGAGGTAAAACCTCCATTGTAAGTCGGGTCAATAGTACTCCAATTAATAATATATAATAATGTTTTGAGTCTTCTTAGGTAAATTCGTCCCAGTCAGTTTAGTGGGGCCTACTTGTGAGGGTAAAAGTCAAGTGACTTAAAGTGTATAAATAGAGGAGTTGTGTTCCTCATTATAACACAGACTCACTCACTTTTGTAGTGCATAGGAGATAGAGAGAGAGAGAGAGAGAGAGAGACCAGAAAGGAGGAGAATACCTATTTTGGGGTTTTATCTTATACATCTTATGCAAAGGAAGTTTTGTTGGGTTTTCTTCCCCTTGAGGGTTTCCCAGTATAAATATTGTGTCTACCTTATGATTGTATTTCTTTCAATGATTTTGCATATGCTACTGTTGTGAATTTGGATTAAACACTAATAATATCTAGCTAAGCATATGAAATATTAACATGGTATCAGAGCTAGCTTGAATAGAACAACTTTCACAAGGTGAAACTCTCTCTCCTCTCCCTCTGGAATAAATTAGTGTTTTTGCAAAGTTTGGAATTTTGAAGATCTGCTTGCATAGAAATTTGTGCCACCCTAGAGCACATCTATTGAGCCCGAGATCAAATTTTTTAGGTGGTTGAATCTCCAGGAAATTCAAACCCTAGTTTGGCCCTGAACTAGAAAACTACAGAAGACCAGAACCATAAATTCTGCAGAAATTGGAACCTTGCAAGTAAGATTTGAAGGGTGAATATTTGGGATCTCCATAAATCAAGTGGACCAACCAGCTCGCCTCAGTCAAGTGCATCTCTTGGTAAGGTCAACATTTCGTTTTGAGAAATTTCAATTTTTAGTGACCTCTTGGATAGGATGGCCCCAAGCACTAAGCTTGAGGACAAATTGGAAGGCATAGAAAACTTCCTAGCATGGAAGTATAGGATTGGTCTCATTCTTAAAGATAATGGTCTTGAGAAGTATATAAAGGATGAAGTTGTAGAACCAAAAGAATATGAAGCTACGAAAAAACATGAGCAAGACCTAATCAAGACAATAAGGATCATTGTTGATTCTATCAAATATCACTTGATCCCTCAAGTGTCATCTAAGAAGACACCAAAGCAAATGTATGATGCACTTCCCAGAATGTATGAGGGAAGGAACATCAACAACAAGGTGAATTTGAGAGCTCAATTGAAGGGCACCAAGATGAGAAAAGGAGAATCAATTCAAGATTACTTCACAAGGGTCTCTGAGTTTAGGGAACAATCAAGTGCCATTAGAGACACCCTTGATGAGGATGAACTAGTTATGACTGCTCTCAATGGTCTCACTAGACCTTGGGATTCATTCATGCAGACTCTGTGTGGTGGAAAAGAAAGTATGAATTTTGAGATTGTATGGGAAGATTGCATTCAAGAAGAAGCTAGAGTAACTAACAGAGAAGCTCTACTTAGAGAAGATGATCAAGCTATATCCATCCATACTAAAGCAAGAAAACAATCAAAATTCAAGAAGGGTAGTCATAAACCTTCAAAGAAGAAGTTTCTAAATAAAAGAGAAAACAATCAAAAGAAAGATAACTCAAAGTATCAATGCTATAATTGTCATAATATAGGACACCTTTCCAGAGAATGTCCATCAAAGAAGAACAACAACAAAAGACGGCATGCTCATCTAGTTGAAGACGAGGAAGAAGAAGAAAGACCTAGAAAGAGACTAACAAAAGAAGTGTTAGGATTTATAATCCTCCCTTGACCAAACTGTCTATTATATTATTTTAGTCTAACTTAGGAGTTTTATTTAATTATTTGGGTCCACTAGTAGCATTGGGTCCACTTGGCGTAATTGGGCCACATGTACCAGTTACTAGAGTGTGGGGAACACCAATAGAGGCTAACTTCCACTGACTTCACGTACATGCATCAGTTTAGGAGCCTCCTACGCCAATCCCTACATTTTAGGAGCCACTCAAAGTCTAGGCACCAACCTCCTTCAGTCAATTGGAGTTGGAACTAGTTAAGCTTAGTTATTCTTCAGTTAGTTCGCTTTCAGTTTAGTTAGCGTCAGTTATGCATGCATGCATGTGGATAAGGCGCCTTTTCTCACCTACCACTTTAGTTAGACTGAGTTAACCGATTATAACTGATTGTGTGACTTAGTTAGACATCTGGAGTTAACCACTTGGACTCTGATAGTGATTTAGACATCTTTAGTTAGCCATGCAGTCAGATATAGTCACATCCAGTTGGTAGATTCAAATTCATCCCTAATGATTTGAATTCTTTCCTATGTAACACTATTGTAACACCAGATTATGTAATAAACATGATACTGTAATTATCTTAGCTATGCTCATATGTTTCATGTGAGATTTGTTTTGTTCAGTGTGTATTGTCATTCCTCTTTCACTGCATAATAATTTGGACTCATTGCTTGATTATCTAAATGGCATAGCAATTCTAACATGGTATCAGAGCCATCTCAAGCAAGCTTCAATACTTTCTACTCTCCATTGAACACCAGAAGCAGCTGAGTTTCTACAGAAGTCCCACAAAAAGTGCCTTGCTTCCTCTGAATTTATTCAAAATGGCGGTGTGGGCGTGACGAGCCCTGAGAAAGTGTTCATGTCAATAGGGAAGGCTTGATTCTAACGTATTTTGAATCATTTTGGTTTTGCAGTGAAATTTCTACATGTGCTACGTAGCTTTTGTGAAGATATTGCCTTTTCCAGCAGGAGAATTATGGATTCTCAATCCTCCACGCCTCGGATCCTAACACCCTTCAATTATATTGATTGGGGGGGAGATATGCTGGTTTCCTTGCGCAAACGGGGCTACTTCAGGATAATACTTGGAAGGGAGGTCGAGCCCCATCAACAAAAAGAGAAAAGCAATTTTATGAACCGCTTAGATGAAGCTTTCGGTTATCTATGTACTCACATATCTAGAGATCTCCTCTTTCACCTTGAAGGCTTGAGAACTCCCAGGGAAGATTGGGAGAAGCTTTAAGTCTTGTTTGGAAATAATATGAGCTTCTGGGACACATTCTAGAGAATAAGTCAATATCCTTACATCCCATCAGTTTCGATACTGTGCAACAATTCTTTACTAAATTGAAGTCTCTTGCACTTCAATGCAGACAGTGCAGAATAGAAAGAAAGGATGAGAAGCATGTGCTCTGCCTACTCAGCAAACTAGGTATTGAGTATTTTGTATTTGTCTCAATATTCCATTCCAGGAGAGCTTCCATTCCCAATTAGAATATTCCCTCACTTGATTCCTTTGTCGAGTCCTTAATATAGGAGCAAGAGAAGTTGATCCAGATGGGAGTCATCAAGACTTCCAAAGATCAATCCCTCCTAGTGACAGACTCTAACAAAGCACAAGATAAAGGGAAGTCTAAGGGGAAGGAGCATAAAACAACTTATTCAAATCCTAAAGAGAATTAGAAGAATTCTGAAGGAGCTTTGGGATCTAGTAAAAAAAAGAAGTTCGAAAAGAAGATGTGTCCCGATTGTATGAGGGGTTTTCATCCAGAAGACTCTTGTATGAAGAAGCAAGTAGACTAGTTGACTTCTCTCCTCAAGCAAAATAACATTTCTCTCCCACAAAGAGCAAAGAAGTATGATGATGGACATGAGAGGTGCCATGCTTTGAAAGCTGTCCTTCCTCAGTCGACGGCCTATTTGATTAATTTTGGACCATCCAACCACATGGTTGCCTCCAAGGATTTATTCTCCACTCTCAACCTCACAAAAGGGCCTACTATTCACATGGGAGATTATTCCAAAATTCCAGCAGTATGAAGAGGCGCCATCAAAATCTAGCCTGGTGAGTTCAGAAATGTCCTCTATGTGCCCTCCCTTGAAGCTTATATGTTGTCTGTATACCAGATGACTCACATTGGCTCACCGAAGCAAGTGGTGTTTGGACCTGACTCAGTAGAGATCACAAATATCTCAACTGGGGAGATTGTATAGAAAAGAAGTGATGATCATTCCTCCAATGCATATACTTTCTCTCATTTCATGCCATACATAGTTCCAACACAACCACAGCTTCTATTTGAAGCAGATAAAGGTATAAAAATTCATTTACTTCCTATTGCATATACAGTTTTATTGCCTGACATTTTAGATTTAGATTCAGAAGAGGAGGAACACCGACATGATCCATATATTGAGCTTACACCTCAAAGAAATCTAGATCCATATCCAACATCTACCTCGTTTCAGTAGGCTAAATGGGTTCAACATCTCATAGAAGCAGCTGGAAATTGTGTTGGGGATCCAAATGATAAGAGAAGAATGAGGTCCCAGTCTCAGAAAGAGATTTGTTGCATTGTCCCACACAGATCCACTTCTCCATGAGAGGTGTTTCATGATGTTGGGGTCAGATCCTCAAACATTTAAGGAAGCTTTCCATGATTCTATATGGCAAGCAGCTATTAATGATGAATTTCATTCGCTACATGACAATAAAACCTAGGAACTTCTCTCCTTGCCTCCAGGGAGGAAGCTTGTTCAATGCAAATGGATCTGCAACACCAAGATAGCTTCTGATGGAACCACAACCAAGTACAAGGCTCGACTGGTGGCCAAAGGATACTCTAATGTTCAAGGTTTGGACTACAATGAGACATTTACTCCAATAGCTAGAATGGATTCCATCAGGCTTGTCTTGGCTATTGCAGCTTCCAAAAGATGGGAGGTACATCACATGGATGTGAAAAGTGACTTCCTCCATGGTGATTTGAAGGAAGAGATATACATGAAACAACTTGAGGGGTTTATTGATGATCCTTCCTTAGTCTATGTACTAAGGAAATCATTGTATGCACTCAAACAAGCCCCAAGGTCATGGTACTTTGAGATGTATGCCTTCCTACTATCTCATAAATTTGAAAGATGCAAATCAGATTACAATGTCTACATGTAGAAGAAAGAGGGGTTCTTGCTTTTGATTGTATTGTATGCGGATGACTTGCTCATTACTAGCAGCTCTGCTGCTGGATTGAGAAGCATCAAGTCTACTCTAAACAAAGGATTCGCTATGACTAACCTAGGACTGTTAAGACGGTTCATTGGTCTCGAAGTAAGTCAAAAGACTTCAGGAATCATGATCTCACAATCCAATTATTCATCAAACATGCTTAGGATATTTCACATGGAATATTGCAAGGAATCCCCTTGTCCCTTTCTATATGGCATCAGGCTTGAAGAAGGTGGCTCCACACCTTTGGTAGATAGCACTCTCTACAGAAAACTCATTGGGAGCCTTTTGTATCTCACACATTCGAGACCAGACATATCCTATGATGTGAGTGTTGCTACCAGGTACATGCAGGAGCCACATGGGTTGCACTTGAAGGCAGCAAAGACAATCTTGCACTATGTGCAGGGTATTATAGATTATGGGATTCACTATGCAGCTGGAGCACAGCTTAATCTCATAGGCTTCACAGACTTAGACTATGAAGGAGATGGAAATGATAGGAAATCCACCTCAGGTTTTGTATTCATGATTGGATCCGGGCTAATTTGTTGGTCCAGAAAGAAGCAAGCAGCGCTTGCACTCTCTTCAATGGAAGCAGAGTATCAAGGAGTTGTGAATGCGGGTATTCAAGCAGTTTGGCTACATGGCATCTTGACAGAGTTCAAGATTCATACTTCATATACAGTGGATATCTAATGTGACAACTAGAGTACTATCAAAATTTCTAGTGATCCAATTCATAAGTAGAGGACAAAGCACATAGAGGTTCACATGCACTACATTCAGGAACTGGTGCATGACATAACCATCACACTACACTATTGTCCTACAAAGGATCAGATTACAGACATTTTTACCAAGTATTTCATAGAAAAGATATTTTCCTTTCTCGGGTCTCTTTTAGGTGCTAAGGCCTGATTCTCAGTTCCTATCTCTACTTATCTTGAGGCGGGGGGGGGTTTCCCATGAGGTTTTCCCCTATTTCCTCGGTTTATTAAGCAACATTTTTTATGTTTTATATTGTATATGGGTGACTTATGGCCTTGTTGCCAAGGCCCACAGTTGTCCAAGTTAGGATTCAATGAGGGGTGTTAGGATTTATAATCCTCCCTTGACCAAACTGTCTATTAGATTATTTTAGCTTAACTTAGGAGTTTTATTTAAATATTTGGGTCCACTTGGCCTAATGAGGCCACATGTACTAGTTACTAGAGTGTGGGGAACATCGGTAGAGGCTAATTGCCACTAACTTCACTTGCATGCATCAGTTTAGGCAATTCCTAGGCCAATCCCTACATTTTAGGAGCCACTGGGAGTCCCAGCACCAACCTCCGTCAGTCAGTTGGAGTTGGAACTAGTTAAGCTTAGTTATTCTTTAGTTACTTTTAGTTAGTTCACTTTCAGTTCAATTAGCACCAGTTATGCATGGTTGCATGTGGATAAGGTGCATTTTCTCACCTACCACTTCAGTTAGACTGAGTTAACTGATTATAACTGATTGTGTGACTTAGTTAGACATCTGGAGTTAACCACTTGGACTCCGATAGTGATTAGACATATTTAATAGCCATGCAGTCATATACAATCACATCTAATTGGAAGATTTGAATTCATCCCTAATTATTCGAATTCTTTCCTATGTAACACTATTGTAACACCAGATTATGTAATGAACATGATACTCTAATTATCTGAGCTATACTCATATGTTTCCTGTAAGATTTGTTTTATTCAGTGTGTATCGTCATTCCTCTTTCACTGCATAATAATTTGGACTCATTGCTTGATGATCGAAATGGAACAACAATTCTAACAAGAAGAAGATGTAGAAGAATATGTAATATTCTATGCACTCTCTTGGTCTATAAAACCTAGAGAAGATAGATGGCTTATTGATAGTGGTGGTTCAAAGCACATGGCAGGGAAGAAGCAAACTCTGTCAAGACTTGAAGAAAAGAGTTCTCCTCAAAAAGTATCATTAGGATATGACTATCACTATCCCATCAAAGGTATTGGTGAATCAAGATACAAAGCTTGACTTTGGAACTTCCGTGAAGATGAAGGAAGTACTATATGTACCAGGTTTGAAAAAGAACCTACTTTCCATCTCAGCACTAGATAAGAAATGATATAGAGTTGATTTTTTAGATGCACAAGTACTTGTGTGGTCCAAAGGAAATACACTTGAAGATGTTGTGGTCATTGGTAAAGAAGAAGGAGGATTGTACAAACTCAAAGGACATCCAGAGACATCCCTCATCCATGAGACCACTAGTTCAAAATAGGAGGCTTTCTCACATCAACTACAAAGCACTACCCTATGTGAGCAAGGCGGTAACAGGGCTACCAGATATGAATATTGATCATGAGGGAACTTGCAAAGGATGTGCAAGAGGAAAGAACATCAAGAATCCCTTTCTGAAAAGTGAAACAAAGACTAAAGGTACATTGGAATTAATTCATTCTGCATTGTATGTGGTACTATGCCCTCCACATCTTTAAGTGGATATGAATATTATGTCACATTTATTGATGACTATTCAATAAATACATGGTTATATTTCTTGAATACCAATATTGAAGTGTTCAGGAAATTCAAGGAATTCAAAGCCTTGATAGAGAACCATTCAGAAAGAAGAATCAAGACACTGAGATCAAATAATGGTGGAGAATATACTTCAAAATAATTTGAAGCATTCTGCAAGTTGGTAGGAATCAAGAGGGAACTAACCACTCCCTACAATCCTCAACATAATGGTGTTGCAGAAAGAAAGAATAGAACCATTATTGAAGCAGTGAAAACAATGATTCATGACCAAGACCTCCCCATGCACCTGTGGGCTGAAGCAGCAAGAGTAGCTGTGTATGTGGAAAATAGATTATCTCATGGTGTTCTTGGATTCAAGACTCTTGAAGAAGTGTACACAGGAAAGAAACCTGAAGTGATCCATCTCAATATATTTTGTTGTCCAGTATATGCACATATTCTGAAAGAGAAGAGAACCAAGTTGGATCCTTCTGGAAAGAAGGCAATATTTGTTGGATGTGAATTCCCTAAAGCCTCCAAGATATACATTTCAGGATTCCATCATATAGATATTATTAGGGATCTAACATTTGATGAAGAGGCAGCTCTTAAGAAATCCAGAAGGTGTCATCTTGAAGAATTACATGAAGAGGATGTACCTCCCAAAAAGGTAGAAGTTGAAACCTCTCCAAAAATAGTAGCATCTAAAGATCATGATATGCTAGAACCTCAAGACCCCCCTACTATGGATATATATCGAAAGAGAAAACCTGCTTGGGTAAGAGAAATCATACAAGAAGCAAAAAAGTATGGAGCTCCAGAAGGCTCCACAAGAACAAGCAAAAGATCAAAGCCATTCTCTAGTTATGTAGCTTTGATGTGTGACCTTGTAGATCAAGAACCCACCAGCTACAAGAAATTTGTCCAGAACAAAGAGTGGGTGGAAGCAATGACGGAAGAATACTAGTCAATAATGAAGAATGATGTTTGGGATATAGTACCCAAACCAGCAAACAAGAGTGTGGTATCTTCGAAATGGATATACAAGATAAAACATGTTGTTCATGGAAGTATTGAAAAGTACAAGGCAAGATTTGTGGCTAGAAGATTCTCTCAGAAAGAGGGGATTGATTATGAAAATACATTTGCTCCAGTAGCAAGGTACACTTCCATCAAAACCATCATGGCACTTACTTCCATGATGAAGTGGGATCTACACCAGATGGATGTAAAGACAACCTTCATGAATGGTATGATTGAGGAAGAGGTTTACATCAAACAACCACAAGGATTTGAAGTCGAAGACAGAGTGACTCATGTATGTAATTTGAAAATGCTCTGTATAGACTGAAGCAAGCTCCTAGAGCTTGGTATGGTAGAATATATAGATTCTTGGCAAGCTTGGGCTTTAACAAAAGTAAAGTTGATCCTAACCTTTACATCAATATTATGGATGATGAACCTATCATACTATTATTGTATGTAGATGATATGTTTCTGATTGGAAATGGGAAACAAATTACAAAAAGCAAGAAGAAGCTAGCCGATGAATTCGAGATGAAAGATCTTGAATTGATGCATTATCTCCTTAGGCTCGAAGTGTGGCAGAGCCCAGTAGAAATCTTGAAAAGATTTGATATGTTGGATTGTAAATCCATGGACACACCCATGGACACCAACCTGAAACTGTTATCTTATGAATCATCAGAGTTAATGGATATGACTCAGTACAAACAAATTATTGGGTCATTATTGTATCTGATGAATACAAGGGAAGATATATGCTTTGTTCTGAACACCTTAAGTCGGTATCTAGTTAAACCAAGACGAGTTCATCTTATAGATGCAAAGAATGTGATGAGGTACTTAAAAGTTATGATAGACTTTAGACTATATTATGTTAGAGATCATGACTACATATTATATGGATATACAGATTCAGATTGGGCAGGAAGTGTCGTAGACAGAAAGAGCACCTTAGGTGGATGTTATTGTCTGGGATCTGCCATGATCTCATGGTTTAGTAAGAAATGGTCCAGTGTTTCTTTCAGCATAGTTGAAGCAGAGTACATAGCAGCTTGCTCCACTAGTTGTGAAGCGATATGGCTTTGGAAACTGATGTCAGGACTATTTGACATGGACTTGGATTCCACAGTGATTCTTTGTGACAACCAGAGTTGTATAAAGATGACAGAGAATCATGTGTTCCATGATAAATCAAAGCACATAGAAATCTGATACTTTTATATAAGGGATATGGTACAAAAAGGGAGCTATAAAGCTCCAATATGTGAGTACCGATGAGCAAGTTGTTGATGTGCTGACCAAGCCTATGTCTCAAATAAAGTTTGAATATTTCTGTGACAAGCTTGGGGTAGTCAGAAAAGACTTTCCTCACAAGGAGGAACAATGATGATACTACAAACTTTCCTTGCAAGAAGGAATGATGAAGATATGGACTCTCTTCGAAAAGGAGGAACAAGTCGAAGATATGGTCTCTCCTCGGAAAGGAATAAAAGGTCGAAGATATGAACCCTCCTCAAACAAAGGGGGAGTAGGTTGATGATATGGATCCTCCCTGGAAAGGGGGAGTGATGATAAGACTTTCATTGATGATGGAATGACAGTGAAGCTCTCGTATGAAAGAGTCCTAGTGTGCCTGAAGATGCTGAGAAGGTTCGACATTCACTTGTGGACAATAGTATACTCTCTTGAGGATGGTCTTGTAGGAAAGAACACTATGTTAGTGAGAGTGGTCCTTACAAACTAAGGATGGCCCTACAGACATTAATCTCGCATGGAGAGTGTACCCACATTCATTTGTGGATGTTATAGAATAACACTCGCTTAGGAGTGGTCCTAGGATAAAGAAGATCGAAGTGTTGATGTAAAGGATCAAGAAAATCAAAGTGTTGTTGCAAAGGATTGAGAAGATCGAAGTGTTGCTGCAAAGGATTAAGAAGATCGAAGTGTTGCTGCAAAGGATCAAGCAGATCGAAGTGTTGTTGCAAAGGATCAAGAAGATTGAAGTAATGTTTTAAAGGATCGAGAAGATCGAAGTACTGTTGCAAAGGATCGAGAAGATCGAAGTGTTTCTACGAAGGATCGGAAGATCGAAGTATTGCTGCAAAAGGATCTAGTGATCATGTGCTGCAGAAGATGAAGACATTGAAGAGTAACTGTTCCAGTGACTGATTATTATTGAAAACTTCCTATGACGTGTAGATGTATTACCTTGATACTGTTGAATATTCTCTCTCTCGTTACTCCTATAGTTGATGATGATGTTGTTAGTAGAATACTCTTCTTGTTAAGGGGGAGTGTTGAAATATTGTAACTTCAAAGGATATTCTAAATGTATTTTACTGATGTACCCCAAGGGAGATGTTATTATTCCTCCGTTGGGATGTTAATATTATAATTGGTCATCATAGAATCATGAGGTAAAACCTCTATTGTAAGTCGGGTCAATAGTACCCCAATGAATAATGTATAATACTATTTTGAGTCTTCCTAGGTAAAGTCAGCCCAGACAGTTTAGTGGGGCCAACTTGTTAGGGTAAAAGTCAAGTGACTTAAAGTGTATAAATAGAGGAGAAGTGTTCCTCATTATAACACAGACTCACTCACTTGTGTAGCGCATAGGAGATAGAGAGAGACATACCAGCAAGGAGGAGTATACACGTTTTGGGGTTTTATCTTATACATCTTATACAGAGGAAGTTTTGTTGGGTTTTCTTCCCCTTGAGGATTTCCTAAGATAAATATTGTGTCTCTTATGATTGTGTTTCTTTCAGTGATTCTGTATATACTACTGTTGTAAATTTGGATTAAATGCTAATGGTATCTAACTAAGCATATAAAATCTTAACACCTCTTTCTCTTAGCCATGTCGAATACCGTACATTCATATTTTTTGTATTAAATTGTTCTTTTTAAATTGGAAGCAAGCACAAATAACCTCGTGATAAAATGAAACTTCCACTCTAAGCCATTTTTGTGCCTATAATCTTTTGTAACGTATTTCATTGTCATCTTCCTCAGTTGTCTAATTCATTAAAAATTGAAAAACTATTATAGCAACACCACATGTCGAGGCTATAGTGTTAGGCAATCATCTAGAATATATACTTTCATCTATTTTAATGATGTATGTTTTCCCCTGATCGGAGGTGATGTGGGGGTATTTCTGTCGTTTTATTGCAGTTTTTCAGGATGTTTTTTGTCGGATACCTGTAGTAGTTCGTTTCTCCATTCGTAAAGGGTTGTATTGCCATTTTGTGAGGTGGATTTTCGGGACGCTACTTTTAGTGCTTTCTGGATTAAGTTTGGAGCCCAATGATTGTGCATTTATGCAGAAATTATCTGATCTGATACAAATGAGGAATATTCCATGATGTCTTTATGTGGATTCAGGTTGTTGCTAGAGCATAGAGGGCGAGAATGGGGTTGCAGGTCGGGAGCTGACAGAGGGGGACGTGACATCCGATGAATGGTGGGAGCAGGAGGTCTCGTCCAAGCCGGGAGATATATTACCAACAACATTCAAAGATCCGTGGTGTTGTATTCAAAGTGAGGTTCTTTCTCAGGTTAATGTGGAAAATGTCGTGGCTCCAAAGGAAGCTGGGAAGTCACTATATCTGCAGACAATGGCTTACCTATGGAGGGGGGTAATAACAGACTATTGGAAGGTATCCCACATGAGAAGTTGAAGATTGGGGAGGGTGTGAACCTTGTATGTCATATTGGCAAAAAACATTAGGCTAGGGATTATTCCACGCTTCTGGGAAGAGGCAAGATCGGGAAGTAAAAAAGGGTTGATGGTCGCAAGATGGTTCTTGCAAAAGATCTTGGGCTTGAACATGTGGCCAGGCTCTCACTTACATCATTAGTTGGAAAATTCAGCTATAATACTATGAACCATAATGACATTGCGGGATGGGTTGATGAAGTATGGAAACCCCTCTTTGGTTATAGTCCAAAAATATCCATTCTATCCAGGGGCTATTACATCTTTGCATTCCAGCAAGTGGATCACACTACAACAATCTTGGAAAATACATGGTTGATAGGCCACAACATCTTTATGCTGAAGAGAAATGCATGGAGAATATCAGGTTTCACCACACATGGATCCTATTGCCAAATTTCTCGCTATCTATGTGGCATCATGAAGCATTTAAGGTAATTGACAACCATTTAGGGAGATTTTTGCATGTTGGGGAGGAATGATTAAAAGGTATGGATAAATAATGGGTCGTATGTTTATGGAGAATAACATTACCAAAGCATTTTTGGAAGAGATCGAGATCGAATGGTAGGATAGGAAATTATACCAGGCACTAGACTATTGGGGCCTCCCCTTCCGTAGCACAAAATGCAAGGAGGCATGCTACTTATAGAGAGCATATAAATATTCGAGCTCGGGCTTAGTAAGTGAGGACTCATTTGGATTCTACAAGGAATGGTCCTCGGAAGAATCTAGCGACACGGATGGTTCAGATGGTTCGGGTCTGTCGCAGCTTCCAAGCACTTCTTCCAACATTGATGCAGGTTCAAACGATATACCCTCCATCATATGTAAGCTTAAAGATTTGGATATGACCCTCTTTAATTCATTAAATTTTGATGATATAGAACACATTTCTAGTTGTTCCATTTTTTTAAAAATCCTTAGGGAAACCATGTCGGGAGGGAGGGATTCATGCTAACCGAGGGATGATGGAGAGTTGGGGTAAATGATGGTGGTGATTGTTTAGGTTTAAATTGGATGGTACATCAGAACCCCGCAGAGGTTATGGAGTCATTATCCTTAGATGTGAAGTATGTGGGGGATGTTTCATGAGGAAGAAGGACTCATGCCTTAAACAACTTTAGGGGTTTCATTGAAAGCCGAAAGGAAAAATGGGTTGGATGCCAACATCTTGTCATCAAGGGTGATACCTCTTCAAAACCCTTACTTCCTATATCCTATAGTGATATTGCCAAAAGGAAACCGATCCCATCATATATTGGCAATATTCCCAAGCAGGGTTTAAAGGTTATGTTGGATCGATCCTTCCAGGAGGAATTGGCCCCAAATAGTCCTATATTGGGAACAAAAATCCATAGCAGAGGTGTTATACAAGGAGGGATCACTATAGAGTTATCTCCCTTGAAGACTCGAAGTGCTGAAAAATGCTCATCTAATACAATACAAGGGACTATGGAGGGAAATGAATTTCGGGAATCCCTATCCATGAATGATCTCAGGGATCTTATAGTGAACAAATCCCTTGCTAGGGAAAAAAATGATGATTATCTCTCTGAAAATTCAAGGATCTGGGGGGGTTTCCAAAAAATTGTCCATTAAGATAATTTTTGCGACATATAAACCTGATATCATTTTTGTTCAAGATACCATGGTTTCAGTGGAGAAGGCAGATATTGTTTTGCACACTTACTACCAGGATGGAATATGACAACCATTGACTCATTTGGTTTATCAAGGGTTCTCCTATATTCTTGGAACCCCAAGAAGGGCATATTTTCCTCTTATGATACTTCGACATGTATTCTATTGTCTGGTGACTTCATTGGTTTTGATTAAAAGTTGAACTTGGTTAATTGTATGGCCTGTATATGGAGAGGGATCAATATTGGGAGAGGGTAAAAATGATGGCATTCTATAGTTCCCCTCCCTTATAATAGGGGGAGATATAAACTTTACACTTGGTGCCTTAGAGATCTCGGGGGACAAGGCTCGATTAGAACCTATGGGGGATTTTTTCAAGGATTTGTTTCTTTCATAGGGTACGATTGATATTGCTCACCCTCCCATAGGTTAGAGGTCGGGGGTAGAAGCGGTTATAAAAAGGTTGGATCGCTTTCTAATTTTTGAGAGCTTGGTGGAATCCATGGGCAGGTACAAAACATGGGTGCAAATTTCTCATGTGTATGATCACTCTCCCTTTTTAATGCAACTCAAACCCTCCATAGTAAAGGTTTTATATTCATTCAAATTCAATCATTCATGGATTAAAGAACAAGATTCAGAGATATGGTGAGAAAGGAATGGGAACAATTTCTATGATGTATCACCCCTCGGATATGAAAAAGTTGGTACTAAAACTTCGCTCATTGAAAGATGTTGTGATTAAGAGGGAAAGAGACTGTAAATAAGCATTGCATTAAGAAATAGTAGCAGCGAAATTGGAGATAAAACAAATACATGGTGTGTATCTGAGTGGCTCTTTCCCTACACATGTCCAGGATAGATTGTTTCAGCTGGATACCACTAGAATGCATTATCTCTAGTTGGAGAAGGAAAAATGGAGACTTAAGAGTCGTGCTACATGGTTGTCCTAGGGAGACCAAATACAAAACGTTTTCACCATTTTGCTAATGATAGAAGGTCGCAGAACTCTATATGGGAGATTAAGAGGAATGATGGCTCGATGACAAGTGATACTCAAGACACAGAGACGAAGGTAATTTTCCATTTCCACCATTTGTTCTTTGATCCGGGAAATACCTTTATAATGGATCATATGCACATTGTACAAAAATTCCCAAGATTTTTCACACCATAGGAGGTCTCTCTGGTTGAACAACTAGTCACTATTGAGGAGGTTGAATAAGTTCTGAAGGGATTTGCAAAATCTAAGAGCCTTGGAACGAATGGGTGGACAATGGAACTTTTCCAGGAATTTTTCTATATTATGGGATATGAAATTCTTTAAGTTGTTGAAGAATCCAGGTATAATGGAAAGGTATATCATGGGATCAATTCAACATATATAGCATTGATTCCCAAAACTCCAAAACATGTTTCTTTTAGTGACTTTAATCCCATATACCTTTGTAATTTGATCTATAAAGTCATAGCTAAGATAGTCGACAAGAGGATCAAGTATATCCAAGGAGCAATTTGGATTTCTAGAGAATAGACATATCCATGTTGTAGTTGGTGTGTCTAAATTGGTTTTCCACAACATACAAAAAGGGGCCTTCAATCTATGGTTTTAAAATTGTATTTGGTCAAATCCTACGACATGGTGGATTGGGGTTTTCTCATATTGATACTCCTTTAGATTGGATTAGACCTGGATTCTACAAACTAGATTATGGCATGCATTGAATCGACCAATTATGCAATATTGATAATTGGATCTCCTGTGCGCTTCTTCAGAGGTACTACGGGGGTGTGGTAGGGATTCCCACTATCTCTGCTTCTTTTTCTCATGGTCATAGAATGCTTCAGTAAATTGATTGAAAGCAGTAGGAATAGGGGTGATATCAAAGGGAGGTAGGCTTGTTCTAATAGATTATGTATAAGAAAATCTCTTGGTGTACTGGATCTCGCTGTGTAAAATTCCAAAAGTTATTCTTCATGCTATAAATCGCAGGATCTTCAACTTTCTATGGGTTGGCACAAAGGAGCATTTGGTACACTGGGATAAGATTTCCAGGCCTAATGAGATGGGCGGATGGGGAACCAAGAACATATACATGTTTGCCAAATATTTGGCAACAAAAAATATTTGTAGGGCCCTTTTCATATACAACTTTTCGCATTAGGTTTTATAGCAAAATATTTCAAGAATTTTACTGTGGAGCAATGGATCAAATGCGAAAATAAACCTACCGAATGTGTTTCAAACATATGGACTTGTCTTACATCCGCATTCGACATTTTGGGGCAGTGGTTAACATGGGTGCCTAGGAATGGACAATATCAGGCTATGGATTGATCCAATAGTTCGTGGACCAACTGTTTACCAATGCTCAGAAGAGCTCATAAATTCTATTCATTTTCTTGGGATATACTCTTTGAATCAGGCCTATGAGGGAAAGGGAACAAAGTTGATATTTTTAGAGTAGTTCAACGCAGATCAACTTGGATTGACTGGTGATTGTAGTGCTGATTGGAATAACTACATAGTAGGATTGAAAAGGGGAGGTATCCAATTATCAAATCAAGAAGATCATCTAATATGGACATGCAATAAAGAGATGGTGGAAATCACAACCAAAGAGGCATATTCATCATTATGGGTAGAACATATATATTATCTGAAATGGTGGTATAAAGATGTCTAGAAACTGCAAGTTCCTTTGAAATGTAGAATCTTCATTTGGTTGGAAATAAACAATGCAATGTCCCAATACCCACAATGCAGATAAATTAAAAAAAATTGGCTCGAGAACCCTTGTTCTCTGTAATGTCCTCTTATGCTTAGGCATTGAGGACCAACCCGCTAACCTACATGATTCCCATAGGTTCGAGCGGGCACTGACAGTCAGGGAATCAGCTGTGGAATGATGCCATATAGGAAGATCTAGGGCATTGATATTATATCATCATTAGGTAGACGGGGGCTACCTGCATGCATGACATTTGAGTACTATTTCATGATGCATGCACATGATTGAGTCTCCATGCACCTGGATGCAAGTCAACTGCAAATTAGAAGTTAAAGTGACCTAATTAGGTCAAAAGTTAGGTTATTCGCAGTTGAAAGTTATAAAATAAAGGTAAAGTGAATGAAGAAGGAAAGTAATGATTATTATTGATTTGGAGCTTTTGAGTAGCAACACAGCGTGCGACTGCGACAGTTGAGGTTGAAGACGACGTCTTCAGCTAACGAGGGTTCGACAGTGGAATATCTGCCCTAGTCTCCTTCAGGGTAGGCCATCCAGGTCCACCATCAGCTCTTCATCTTATTTATCGATATACAGCTATCTGGCACCCATCCGAAGATTGTTTGTAGGGACACATGTGCAGTTGTGGAGGTTTTTAGTTGGAAAACCCCAAAGCGTTCATTGGGTCTCTAGATCTTCATTTATCTTCTGAACACTGGCACCATTCTCATCATCAATATCATCCTTCAGTACCAAGTAATCATCAGCTTCCAATTTGATCATCTGGAGCAGTTCTCGTCAATTTTGTGTACTTGGGGGCGTGAGCACCTAAACTAGTAAACCAATTTGCTAGCCTGGTTAGAGTGGTCAGAACCTTTGCATGCTCTAGTCAATCTCTTTGGCACTAGAAGACCTTCATTCCTGCAAATCCTCACCTTCATCAGACAGCTCCTTCACCAAAAATGTCACCTTTAGTTTATTGAGGGGTTCGTGCTGCTGGGCGGTAACACCAGAGTAAAGGAGCACCAGTTCTTCACCTGATCAGTTCTCGATGCATGCGTATTATCTTTGGAGAATTATCACTCGGATTATCAGTGGCAAGTGTTGATCTGTTCTCTGTAAATATCTGCCCTAGTTAGCTATAAAATAGGGCCATTTTCCCTGCACTTTGCATGTGAGTTTATTTCAGTATTATTGTAAATCGAGAGGCTTAAGCAACCCTAGAATAGAAAATAGTAGAATATCCATATCTGGGATATTACAGTGGTTATCATAGCTATTTTCCTTGCCATCTGTGGGCATGCAAAAATTATAAATGAATTCAGAAGACCCATACAACATTACTTACTGGAGACAGAGGGGTAGAGACAGTAATAGAGGAGAAGAGGAGTTAGAGGACATAGAGTTGGGAGACAGACAGTATCAATTTGGAAAGGGAAAAGAAACAATGGTCAAGGATGATAAAACAACTTTCAATAGTCTCATGTCAGCCATAAAAGAACTCACTACTGGGCAATAAGAAATGATGAGTACCTTCGGGCAAATGACAGAGAAAAATGGGCCCACCCCACACAGTCCCTTGTTTCCCAATAATGATAGGGTATCCACCAGCAGTAGAAGGGAGCACTTACATACCAACATGCAGAGCCATCCCCATATATACAACAAGCCTTCCCGACCTACCATGCCTCAATTCTTAGATAGTCCAGCTGCAGTGCCTCTAGCACAAGCATAACCAGAAGAATCCCTGAGTGCCTATCTAAGGGAGTATAGAGCCTTAGGAGATGACTTCCATTTAGCCATGACCTTCAATAACTTCTGCCACTTTAAAAGTAAGAACAAACCTAGAGCTTACAATAGTCCATTCACCTAGAACTATGAGTTACAGCGCACCATAGGGAAATTGACTATCCCTACCTTTGAGGATACTTGGGGTGGCCCAGCCCGGAATTGGGTGCAGAAGTTGGATACATACTTCCAGCTCAACCCCATGATTGAGATAGATGCCATTAAATTGGCTACCTTGCATTTGGATGGAGAATCACATGAGTGGTGGTACCATGGGTTAGTGACAATGGGTCACAATACCATTACATAGAGGCTCATTGAGCGGTTTGATCAGAAGGACCCTAAGGTACACTTTTGAGAGGTGGCACAGCTTAAATAGACAGGTAGTGCAGATGCATTTATTTCAAAGTTCCATAGGATAGCAGTCATGGTGATAGATATATTAGAGAGCAGGTTAATTATGTTGTTTATGGAGGCTCTCACTGAACCCTTATGGGGATGGGTCAAGTCCTATAGGCCCGCCACCCTAGCAGATGACATCAGTCGGACTAGAGATTTACATGATGCAGTACCCAAAAATAGATTTTCTCCCAGAACCAATTTTCCTATTAAAGATAAAGAGAGGAAACCCTTCCAGAAAGAATGGATGGAAAATGATACTCGACGGGACCTTAGTAGAAAAAAGTTACGTTTCACTTGTCAGGAACCATGGGTACCAGGTCACATATGTTCTGGAAAGGGAAAGGTCTACTACATAGAGGCCTATTCCGACAGTGGGGATGATGAGGATTATTAGGATCTAGAGTAGGGAGAGACACCATAGACAGTTGATGAGGGACAACCCTTAGGAGGTACCATTGCTACCATGACAGGGGTTCCTAGATTCCACACTCTCCGGATCTGAGGTACCTTATAGGTCCATAGAGTGGGAGTGATAATATATGGTGGGGCATCCCACAACTTTATTGATGCTGCATGGGTTAAAAAGAGAGGCATTCAGACTGAGAGTTTTTATGGGTTTTTCAGTAGCTGCAGCAGGTCACACCATGGAGTGTAGTCAGAGGATTCCTAAATTAAAAGTAACACTTGGGAATTATACAGTGATAGAGACATTCTATGTGGTAGATGCACCTGACATGAATGTGGTACTAGGATTTCAGTGGTTGTATTCCATAAGGAAGTATTCCACAAACTACCAGACCATGGAGATGGAGTTCACAGGAGCAGAGGGACATAAGGTAGTATTGAGAGGGATGAATACCTACCCTCCCACAGCGGTGGAATCACACAGGATGGAGGTAGTACTCCAACAGGGAGATATTGAGTGGGATGTAGAGTGTTTAGTTACCTTCAAGGAACCACCAAATGAGGCCACACAACATCCAACATATATAGAGGCTTACTGCAGAAGCACAAGGCAGTATTCGGAGACCTTCCTGCAGGTTGACCTCCACATAGGGATTTGAGCACATTATTGAGTTAGAGGAGGGCACTCAAGAAGTTATCACCACTCCTTACAGACATCCCAAGAGGCACACATATGAGCGAGAGATTACAATCAAGGAACTACTCAAGCTAGGGTACATCAAACCCAGCTCTAGTCCCTTTGCATATTCAGTAGTGCTAGTAAAGAAAAAGGATGGAACCCTACACATGTACATTGATTACAGGGCACTCAACAAAAAGACCATAAAGAATAGGTACCCCATCCCCAGGATTGATGAGTTGATGGATGAACTATAGGGGGAAAATTTCTTTTCCAAGATTGACCTTCGCTCAGGTTACCATCAGATTCGGGTCATGGAACAGGATGTTCCAAAGACCGCCTTTCATTTCCACTATGAACATTATGAGTTTCTTGTGATTCCATTCAGTCTCACTAATGCACCAGCTACTTTCCAGTCATGCATGAACAATATCTTCAAATCTCAGTTACATAAGTATCTTCTGGTATTCTTCGATGACATATTGATATACAGTAGAACTTGGGAAGAACATTTGAGACATCTAGATGAAGTACTTGGCATTCTACAGGAGAAGTCACTATATGCCAAAATGTCCAAGTGTGAGTTTGGCATGCAGGAGATGTTATACTTAGGGCATGTGATAGGGGCCAACGGGGTCCAGGTGCACCTAGAGAAGATTCGGGCCATATTGGATTGGCCTACACCTAAAAATGTGTGAGAACTGAAGGGATTTTTGGGCCTTTGCACCTACTACAGGAGGTATGTCAGTGGATTCTCATAAATGACCGCACCCCTCACAGATCTTACAAAGAAGGGGGAATTTAGTTGGTCGGAGACACAACGACAAACATTTGAGAAAATGAAAAAGGTAATGAGTTCATGCCCAGTATTATCTCTACCAGACTTTTCTCAACCCTTCGTGTTGGAATGTGATGCTTCAGGAGAGGGAATTGGGGTAGTTTTGATGCAGGACAACCACCCCATTGCATTTGAGTGCAGGAAGTTCAAAGACTATGAGCGCTACTATTTGATATATGACAAAGAGATGTTAGCCATTCTCCATGCGTTAACCAATTTTAGGCAGTACTTAGTGGGTGGCAGATTCAAGGTTAAGACCGGTCACACTAGCTTGAAATACTTCCTAGAGCAGAAAGAGCTAAACGAGAGGCAACATAAATGGGTAAGCAAAATTTAGGCCTATGAATTTGAGATTGAGTACGTGAAGGGAAAGAACAATGTAGTGGTTGATGCACTTTCCAGAAGACCAGCTACTTTACCCCTTATGAGTATCTCATCTTTTGGTTGAGTACTCCAAAGATAAGTTTTCTTGCGAGCTATTGGATGGACAGATTCAGGATGATAGGTATCGGGTAATTGATGACATCATATACTACAAGAACATAATATTCTTAGTTCCAGAGTCTTCCCTGAAGAAGAATATTTTGCAGGCATCGCATGATTCACCATTAGCAGGGACTCAGGGGTTTCTCAAGACCTACAGACAAATTAGAGAAAGGTTCTCATGGAAGGGCCTCAAGAATGATGTGATACAAAATGTGAGAGAGTGCAGCTTGTGCCAACATAACAAAATAGAGCACACCCACCCGGCTGGTTTACTACAACCCTTACCTATTCCCGAGCAAAAGTGGGAGAGCATCTCCATGGACTACATTTCTAGGTTTCCCAAGGTTCAGGGTAGAGACTGCTTGGATGTAGTGGTGGAAAGATTGACCAAGTTCGCTCACTTCTTTGCCATTCCTTCATATTATTCAACAGCATAGGTAGCATAACTATTTTTCAGAGAAGTATTTAAACTCCACAGGTTACCAAAGACCTTTGTCAGTGACAGGGACAACAAATTCACAGGAGCCTTTTGGTAAGAGCTTTTTCGGTTAGTGGTGACCAAGTTAGCCATGAGCACCAGTTATCATCCACAGAGTGACGGACAAACAAAGATTGTCAACAAGTGGATTGAGGGATACTTGAGAAATTACGTAGCAGGTCAGCAGAGGACATGGATCAAATGGCTACACTTGGATGAACATTGTTACAACACCACCCACCATATGACCATTAGCATGACCCCTTTCCAATCTTTGTATGGATATGTTGCTTCCACTTTCGCAGACCGAATATTTGGTGATAGCAGGGCCCCCAAGGCCAAGGAGTGGATTCAGGAGGGTCAAGATATCCTCAAGATACTCAGGGAGAACATACAGGCTATTCAAAATTAGTAGAATATATATACGGACAAGAACAGGGTTGAGCGCAGTTTTGAGGTAGGAGACTTCATTTATTTACACCTCCAACCTTATCGACAGTCATCTCTTAGAAAGAAAGGAGAGGAAAAACTCAAACCTTGCTTCTATGGTACATACAAGATAATTCATAACGTTGGAGAGGTAGCATATGAGCTAGAACTACCCACAGAGAGCAAGATTCACAATGTATTTCATGTCTCCAACCTCAAGAAGGCAGTCGGTCAGCATATTGTTACATCTTCTGAGCTGCTCCCCCTTGATGATGAGGGGCAATTTATTCTGATTCCTGAGCGCATCCTAGAGGTGCTAGAGCGGAAACTGAGGAACATAATCATCAAATACTACTTGGTTCAGCAGAAATATATGCCTATAGAGGAGGCCACTTGGGCGGGAGAACAAGTATTACAGCACCCAGCTTTACAGTTGCTTGAGGACAAGCAAACTCGAGCAGGGAGGACTGTAATTTCCTCTTCTGCTTAGGTAGTAAGGACCAGCCCGCTAACCTACATGATTCCCATAGGTTCAAGCGGGCACTAACAGTCAGGCAATCAGCTGTGGACTGATGCCATATAGGAAGATCTAGGGCATCGATATTATATCATCATTGGGTAGACAAGGGCCACCAGAGCCAAAGGCCACCTGAATGCATGACATCTGAGTACTATTTCATGATGCATGCACCCGATTGAGTCTCCATGCACCTGCATGCAAGTCAACTGTAAATTAGAAGTTAAAGTGACCTAATTAGGTCAAAATTTAGGTTATTCACAGTTGAAAGTTATAAAATAAAGGTAAAGTGAATGGAGAAGGAAACAGATGATTATTATTGATTTGGAGCTTTTGAGTAGCAGCACAGCATGCGGCCACGGCAGTTGGGGTTAAAGACGATGTCTTCAGCTAACGAGGGTTCGACAATGAAATATCTGTCATAGTCTCCTTCAAGGTAGCCCATCCAGGTCCACCTTCAGCTCTTCATCTTATTTATCCATATACAAATATCTAGCACCCATCAAAAGATTGCTTGTAGAGACACGTGTGAAGTTGTGGGACTTTTTAGCTGGAAAACCCCAAAGCATTCGTTGGGTCTCCAAATATCTGTTTATCTTCTAAATATTGGCACCATTCTCATCATCAGGATCATCCTTCAGTACCAGGTAATCATTAGCTTCTAGTTTGCTCATCCGGAGCTGTTCTCATCGGTTTTGTGTACCTGGGGGCGTGAGCATATAAACTAGTAAACCAATCCGTGAGCCTGCTTAGAGTGGTCAGAACCTCTGCATCCTCTAGTCAATCTCACCAGCACGGGAAGATCTTCATTCCTGCAAATCCTCACCTTCATCAGACAACTCCTTCGTGAAAAACATCACCTTTAGTTGATTGAGGGGTTTGTGCTGCTGGGCGGTAACACCAGAGGAAAGGAGCAACAGTTCTTCACCTAATCAGTTCTCGATGCATGCGTACTATCTCTAGAGTATTATCAGTCAGATTTTCAATGGTAAGTGTTGATCTGTTCTCCGTAAATCTCTGCCCTAGTTAGGTATAAAATAGGGCCATTTTCCCAACACTTTCCATGCGAGTTTATTTCAGTATTATTGTAAATCAAGATGCTTAATAAGCCCAAGAATAGAAAACAATAGAATATATGTATATGGGATATTACATTCTCTTCTCAAACACTGAGCATGGACTCTAACTCACACTTCAACCTTCATTTCCAGGATTAGGAACCGCTGTACATCAATGTAACAGTCGTTCCTGCCTTGAAAAACCCCTTCTGCGACCGAAATGACTTCTTTCGCATTGATCCTATCTTTCCGCATTCTGCATTTCGCACTTTCGCCCTTCCTACCTCGGATATCGGAAATGTAAAGTTCGGTGGACAATGCTGAATCTCTCTTCCACCTTCCACCTTTTGCCTCCCACACATCCAATTTCCGCATTCCGTACTTCGGAACTTGGAAATCAGAAACTCCAATGTGCGACAGAATATTCAATGACCTTTCTGCCTTCCGCACTTCCGATTTTCTCCTTCCACACTTCGGCACTCAGAAATTGGAAACATAACTCTTCGACGGATTCTTTCAACCATTGTTCCTCCTTCTGCACATCGGAACTCGGAAGTCGAAAAACTATCAAATGACAGAACCTTTATCCTCGTTTCCACCTTTCACATTCTGCCTTTCCGCCCTCCAGTGCGGAACATGGGAATCAAAAGACCAAATCTTTACCTTAACATTTTTCCAGATTTCCACCTTCCGTCTTCTGCAGGTAGATCCCAGAAGCTGGAAAACTCACTTTCTGCTTTATCTTTTCTCCTGATTTGCACCTTCTTCCTTCCACCTTCCGCCTTCCGCAAGCGGATCCCAAAAGTTGGAAATCCAACATTCTGCTTTGATAAAACTTCTTTCTTCCGCCTCCTGCATTCTTCCTTCTACTACAGGTCCTGGGGTATGGAAACACTTAGATCAACTGCAAATTGACTCTTTAACCAGGATTTTCCAGCCTTCAAGGACTTAAGCAAAAATGCATAAAACATACAAGGCATAACAAGCAAATACAGGGACATTCATACACAATTGAACCTCTACTTAATCAACCACAAGCATTCATAATGAACATCGCAATTCATCACATTCATAAGCATTCTACATAACCAGTATAGTCATTCAGAAGCAAATACATTGCATAAATAGAATAACATAGATACTTATCTTGATGATTAAGCTGTCTCGCAACTAGCTAGGTGACTGCAACATTCCACCCAACCATAGGCCAATGTGTTCATTAATCTCTCAACACACTGCCACCCCCGAGTTGGGCATGATTTCCACATGGAACTAGGGAACAACATGCTTACACACAGCCAACACACATCAGAACATAGTCAACCGACTAACAGTTGGGTTTATCAAGATGCTAAGGCAATGGATAGGCAGCACACATTGGCAATTATGTCTTTGTAAGACTGGGGCAACCCATGTGCATCATCCATGTTGTAGGTTGTCATGGCTGAGCCAAAACCCCACTTTTCCAAACTTCACTATGACTCTACAAAATGTGTTAACAACATCATTTGTTAACTAATCTCATAATCTAAAAATAACTTACCCACTCCTCACGGTAGTTTTCTATTTTATGCAGCTAATAGTACGTTGAAACCAATAGCTTCGGAAACTATTAACTTGGCCCATTAAGGCCCAATGCTACAACCCGTAGCTTTGATACCACAATGTAGTGTACTACAATGTTGGTATCAGAGGGTACTCTTATCTCTTTCTGGCCCATCCAAACCCAATGCTGCAACCCGCAGCTATGATACCAAACTGTAACGTCCCCATACCCATAATGAGGATAAATTTTTTTTTTAAAATCCTCTAGAACCCTTCTTCTCTTTTCAAACATCGTGCACGGATGCTAACTCACAGTTCCACTTTCATTTCCAGGCTTAGGAACCCCTTTTACATCACTGTAATAGTTGTTACTCCCTTGACAGACGCCTTCTGCGACCGGAATGACTTCTTCCGCACTGAACCTGTGTTTCCGCAGTCTTCATTCCACACTTCCGCACTTTCGACCTCAGAAATCAGAAATATAAAGTTTGATGAACAATACTTAATCTCTCTTTCGCCTTCCACACTTCGGAACTCGAAAATCAAAAACTCCAATGTGCGACAAAACATTCAACGACCTTTTCACCTTCTGCACTTCGGCACTCGAAAATCAGAAACATAACTCTTCGACGGAGTCTTTCAACCATCGTTCTGCCTTCCACACTTCAGAACCTATAAAATGACTATAAAAACTATAAAATGATGGAACCTCTATCCTCGTTCCCACCTTCCCGCCCTTCAATGCGGTTCTTGGGAATCGGAAGACGAAATCTTTACCTTAATCTTTTTCTGGATTTCCACCTTCCTCCTTCTGCCTTCCGCTGGCGGATCTCGAAAGTCAGAAAACTCTCTTTCTGCTTTATCTTTTCTCTTGATTTCCACCTTCCGCCTTCCGCCTTCCGGAGGCGGATCCCGGAAGTCGAAAATCCCACATTCTACTTTGATAAAAACTCCTTTCTTTCGCCTCCCGCATTCCTCCTTCCACTATGGATCATGTGGTACGGAGACACTTAGATCAGCTGTAAACTGACTCTTTAACCAGGCTTTTCTAGCTCCAAGGACTTAAACAAAAATGCATAAAACATACAAGGCATAACAAGCAAATACAAGGACATTCATACACAAGTGAACCTCTACTTAATCATCCACAAGCATTCATCATGAACATAGCAATTCATCATATTGATAATCATTCTACATAACCAATATTGTCATTCATAAGCAAATACATTGCATAAACAAAATAACAAAGATATTTATCTTGATGATTAAGCTGTTGTTGTAATCTCACAGATGTAGAAGGAGCCAGTCGACGAAGTCGACTTGAACGAAGGCCGACTCAGTCGATCAGCCGACTAAGTCGATGGGCCGACTTAGTCGATCAGCCGACTAAGTCGGTCGGCCGACTAACTACAAAGATTAGGTCGGCTAACTAGCAGTCGTGTCGGTTCACCGAACCGACAGGTAGTTATTTTGTAACTGTTTGTAAATTGTATATATTAGGCTATTGAGCCAAGCAAGAACTCAGTTCAGTTCTTTGCCTTGTATGAACTCATTACATTAATATAATTTGTTATCCTATCTGTTCTTGTCTCTTGTTTCTGATTTATAGTTATGTTTTAGTATGTATTATTGGTAACTTTATGTGATCTGTGAGATTACAACATTGGTTCCGTTGCCGGTAGTACATGTCTGAAATATAAGCTCACATATGATACCAGAGCAAGAGATTAAGGACTGGTGGGACCATAAAGTTGCGAACTACTTGCAAAATTATGCAAGAAGAAACAGATTAACAGTCGCCGAAGCCAAAGCCAGATTTTTCACAAAAACACATGAAAATTTCGTCGAATCAGTGCCACAACTCCTGAAGCAGCTTCTGGATGAGAAAGCCAGACGCGACTAAAGAAGAACAGTTGCTAGACAAACTGATCCGAGGAGGCCGGACAAATTTGTCGAAGTGGTTCGAGAAAATCGTCGACGACTTCTGTGAGGAGAAAGCGGTCGAAGACAGGACGTTAGTGGAAACTGTCAAAGCGAAATTCTACACAGACTTCACCGAACAATTCCTGTGCTCCCTACCAACCTTGCTGTTCAAATTCTTGATAGAGAACGGAGCAGGCCACATCGTTCAACCTCGTCCACCGCTGTGCGAACCACCATCAAATACCAACTGGGCGGAGAAGCAGAAGAAGTGGGAGAAATTCATTGCAGAAAGAGAGTGGGAATACTTTCTGAGCAAGTAAATTGAACTATCTGGGATTTCTCAAAGCGTCGGGTAGGCTATGGGGGGGTAGTTCGTCATGTGTCGGAGGTAGAGTATAGTGGATCCTAGTTGACCTAAAGAAGATAGCCGTCACCAGTAATGAAAAGTCGACCGTAGAGGACCCGAAGAAATAGCATTGTATGAAAGTATGTCGGACATTCAGAAACAAGAAAGGGACGAAAGACAGCATAGAAGGGAAGCAAGACGCGAAAGATCCGCAGGGCTGCGCAGAGAACAAAACCCTAGGGAGAACAACCGTGAAGAGAATCCGCCAGAGTCGGATCATGACCGACAGGAAGAGGGCGTAGAACAAGAGGTGTCCCCTACGAAGGAAGAAGTATGGATAGAGCAGCCAGAAGCTCTCCAATTAAAAGCTCCCAGTGAAGGAACGACCCTTTCCCCATTAAATCCACATACCAGAATATAGACTATTATCGAAGACGACCTCTGACTAAGAGCTGGTGACTATAGTATCTGGAGTCGACTAGGCGACGACACGTACACCGGACGACACCTTGTCATACGTCGACCATTCGAAGGGAACTGGGTGATGATTCAAGCGGCACCCTCCCTCCGAAGTATCCACTTACTCTTACCGACACATGAAGGAGCACCCCCCCGCCAAGTATAGCTTTAGAAGAAATCAAAGAATCAGACCTGCGCACACAAAATTGCAGTGGATCATCGACAATAGAAATCCACAACAACCAACTGTACGTCAAAGAAGAATCGACCACCGACGGAAGCACAAGTTCCATCGACCAAAATTCCGCAAGTTCAACTACATCAATAACCCCACCATTTTCACCACCACCCCCACCTCCAACCCCGCCAACTTCTGAGAGCAGTGAAAGCGATTCAGACATGGGTCACGAATCAGCTCGCATTCCTCTCTACGAGGGGGATGAAGACCCCAGATGACATTGGTTCGCCTGTGAGTCGACCTGGGAAGCAAACCAGGGGACAGATGAAGACCGACAAATGGCTCAGTTCGCGGGAGCCTTACGGAAAAGGGCCCTGACCTGGTACATGACCTTTTCGGAAAGGAAACCCAGAGCAACGAAAGCCGATATTAAGGCGCAGTTCCTATCATTCTTCAAAACCCCAGACGCCAAACACTTGGCCGCCAAAAAGCTGAAAATGACACAGCAAAAGCCAGGGGAGACAGTCCGCGACTACGACAAACGTTGGAAGGACCGATTAAGCCAACTAGGTTATGTTATTGATGAACAACTACTAATTCAATGGTTCCTTGCAGGATTATCACAGAAAGTACGCCGATATATCAGTCTGGAAAAGTTCAAGACATATGAAGACGCGCTAACAAAAGCTCTGCAGGTCGAGATGGATGAAGACATACCGACCTATCCGACGGACCACAGGTTAGAGGAATAGCTCGAGAATGTGCAGAATTCTTTGAAAGAACTGACCCTCAAGAATCAGGAAATCTGGTGTTCCAACTGCTCCACGGCTGGTCATTCGAAGGATAATTGCCGACAACAATATAGTCGACAAGACGTCCGTTTTGTACAAACTAAGTTGTTTTGCGACATCTGCCAAGAACACGGAGATCATCCTACGAAAGATTGTCGGTTTAACATGAAGAACGCAAAGGCTTCCCGGTGCACCATCTACGAGACCAAAAGTCACAATACCGCCGACTGTCAGCTAAATTTGAAAAATCGACAGAACTACCATGCGGTATATCAAACCAACGCCGTGGCATAAAATCCTGAGCAAAACAACCCACCCAAAGAGCATAATGGACAACGACATGATGGCCGACGATATGAACGCCGGTACGACAATCAACGACAAGGATATGGAGGCAGAGGTCGATTCGTCGGGAATCGTGACATACGACCGCGTCGATCCTCCCAGTGCTTTATATGTCATAAAGAAGGGCACCGATACGCCGACTGTCCATACAAGGACAGGACTGATCTTAAATTCTGTAACCATTGTGGAGTAGGCGATCACTCTCTGGAGGATTGTCCTACCATGTTAGAGAAAATCAATAATAAGAAAAATGTTAATGTCTTGTCTTGTGTACAAAAGCATGATGTATTAACTACTAAAAATATGCATATTGTCACTCGCCAAGGCACAAAAGCAGGCCCTGATAATCCTCAAATTAGTAAGATTCAAAACACAAATGGTTATCCTGATCCTATGAAGGAAAAACAAACATATCAAGAAACCACCAACATATTTCAAGACAATGCACAGCAAGAAGACATTATTAACAGTCGACCTAGCACGACACAGCAATTAACCCAGCTCATTCAAACAGATAAATCCATAGCCCAGTTCATTGATTTATTACATGAAATAAAGAGTACTAACTTTGGGAAACAAACTAAGAGCATTTGCATCCTAAACCAAAAAGACAAAAACGATGTCGACCCACTTGTCGACCTGGAAATCGAAGGGTATCACGTCCGACAAGTTTTTCTTGATTTCGGGTCTCAGGTAAACATCATGACCCAAGATACATGGGAAAAGATGGGAAGACCTCGACTCTACGAGTCTGGAATTTACCTAAAACTCGCCGACCAAGGCCTCATTGAACCCATTGGGATTTGGAAAGATGTCGACACAACCATCAAAGGAATCTCTACCAAGGTTGATTTCGAAATTATTGACCCAAAAGAAGGATCTAGCTCCTTCCCAGTGCTAGTTGGTCAACCTTGGGGACGAAAGATGAAAGCATCCATATCCTTAGATAAAGAACGAATCAAACTAAAAGGAAATGGTCAAAAAGTCATTGTACCCATTAATCCATCCCAAGGACAACCTTGGACAGAACCGATTGATCAGGAAGTCGATGTCAGACAGCTTTACCAGATTCATAACAATACAGACTACACAGAGCCAAATATCTATGGGGAGCTTAACTTAGGTAACCAAGACTCAATTGGTTATTATTCAGATGCTGAATTATATGACTGGGAGATCGAAAATTACGAAACACAAGCAAGAGGGTGCTGGACTATACAAAAAGTACAGAAAAAACCCACCCGGCAGTGTTTCATTGTATCCATTATCCCCAAAATCTTTGAAAAGAAATTAAGGGAACGACCTACCTTACAACCAACCAGCTTACATAATACACAACTACCCAAGTATAAGGAGAGGGAATCCCCAGTCATGCACATTGAACAAGTCTCTAAAAATATTGGAGAACATGGCCGAATCCAAAGCTTAGTCGAAACATTCACAGGTCAAGCAGCTAGATGGTGGGACACCCATCAGACCAAATTACAGATTTGGACAACTGCTTCGACTTTCTTTGTCGAACGGTTTGGTGGAAAAAAGTTAACCCAGGGAGATCAAATACCTAGCTTTATCCAAGGACAAGACCCAGAAGAACACATTAAGACTTGTGAAAAGGAGTGGAGAAGACTTGGATATAAAGATGAGAAAGCCTGGCCACATTTGTTCCCTTCAACCCTAGCCGACTTACCCAATAAATGGTATAAGATGGAGGAAGCTAGAGGAGAAACCTTCTTTTGGTATGCACTTAAAGAAAAATTTATTAAGGACTTCCAGTTCATACCTCAAAATGAAAAATTGGTTGGGACAGCACAATAAATCAAACAATTTCTTCAACCGACAGAAAAACAACCCTCCCAAGACCATCGACAAATCAAGGACTGTAACAATATACAAACTGAATCAACATCACAGTCGACACGTTTACACTTAGAAAATGAACACACCGAAGGCAAGAGCTTCATATGGAAGACCGACCACATTGAAACAACCAAACCAATCTACTCAATCTTGAAAGTCGAGACCACCGACAAACCAGACCTTGACAGAATGACTGCAGTCGACTTCCCTGCTACATTCTCACAGTTCAAAGAAGGAAGTCGGCTGATCAATGAAGCTAAAGCACCAGAGTGGCTAGATGCCAAAGTGAAAACTAAGGAGGTCGATATATCAAATGACGACCGACCAAAAATAGCCAAGATTGGTGACTACTGGAATGAACAACAGACCACCGAAATAGTGAACTTACTTAGAGAATTCCAGGATGTCTTTGCAAGGGACTATAAAGACTTAAAAGGCTTGGTACAAGAGATGGGAGAAATGAAAATAGATACTAAACCTGATGTTCGACCTGTGAAGAAAAGACCCTATAAACTAGCTCACAAGTACAAGGAGATAGTTAAAAAGGAAATTGATAACATGTTAGCAGCAGGGATCATTTACCCCATTGACCAATCTGAATGGGCAAGTCCAATGGTCGTCCAACCCAAGAAACATGACCCGACAAGGTTAAGAATTTGTGTTGGCTTTAGGGAGCTCAACAAAGTAACATTAACAGATCCATTCCCAACCCCCTATGCTGATGAAATCTTGAATGAAGTTGCAGGCCATGAATGCTATTCATTCACAGATGGATTCTCAGGATACAACCAAGTACCCATAGCAAAAGAAGATCAAAAGAAGACCACATTTGTCTGTGAATTTGGTTCTTTTGCTTACAGAGTTATGCCTTTTGGGTTAAAGAATGCACCTGCAGTGTTTTCCCAAATTGTTGTCAAGACTTTCCAAGAATATATCTATAATACCATGGCAGTATACTTCGACGATTGGACTATATACTCCACCTTAAAAGATCACTGTGCATGGCTCCGACTCATGCTGGAGAGATGTCGACAGATTCAACTCTCCCTGAACATTAAGAAGTGTATCTTTATGACTCCTATAGGAATACTCCTAGGGCATATTGTCTGTAAGGGTGGTATCAAAGTCGACTTTGCTAAAATTAAAATCATCCTTGACCTGAAACCACCAATAAACCCTAAACAAGTTCGGGTACTACTTGGCCATACAGGCTATTATAGGAAATTCATAAGACACTATTCAAACATGACCTACCCTCTAGAAGAATTACTAAAAGAAGACCAAGAATTTAAGTGGACAGAGGAATTCCAAATCTCCTTCGAGAAACTAAAAAGAAAACTGGTCGAAGCCCCCATACTCAAATTTCCAAACTGGTCGACCAAATTTCATGTGCATATCGATGCATCAGGAATCGCAATCGGAACAATCCTGACTCAACCAGGGGATGACGGGATGGATTACCCTATAGTTTACAGCAGTCGAAAATTAAATAAAGCTGAAAGGAACTATTCGACCACTAAAATAGAAGCCCTAGGTATGGTCTTTGCCCTCCAAAAGTATCAACATTACCTATTGGCCAACCCCTTCACATTTTACACCGACCATCAAGCTTTGAAGTATCTTGTTAATAAACCCCTTCATCATGGAAGAATTTGTCGATGGCTACTCCTTTTTCAAGAATTTGAGTTTGAAGTCGTTGTCCGACCAGGAAATCTAAATGTCGGGCCCGACCATCTATCTCGCATAGACACATGGGAGGAATCGACCAGAGTCGATGATGACTTGTTGGATGTACATCTATTCCGCATAGAAGCAGTCCCCGAAGAACTAGAAGAAATAGCTCAGTTCCTAGAGACAGGTCAAGCACCAGAAGGTCTGAACACCAAGAAAAAACAAATCTTAGCTATGAAGGTTGCACCCTACAGCCTCATCAATGGATTTTTGTACAAAATGGGGTTAGACGACATTCTCAGGAGGTGTGTACTCGACCATGAATGAGACCAAATCATGCATGAAGCACACTATGGACCGGCAGGAGGACACTTTCAAGCAGATACAACTGCAAGAAAAATCCAACAGTCAGGATTATGGTGGCCAACAATCCACAAAGATTGCAAAAACTTTGTTAGTCGATGTGATAGATGTCAACGACTTGGTCGACCTCTGCCGAGCACAGAAATGCCCTTAATATCTGTAAACCCTAGTCTCACATTCAAAATCTAGGCCATAGACTTCATAGGACCGTTTCCTATCCCAGCCAAACGATCAGGTGCAAGATATATTATCACTGCAGTAGAATATGTCACCAAATGGGCAGAAGTTGAACCCGTCGATACATGTTCAAGTGAGGTAGCTACTAATTTTATCTACGAAAACATTATCACTAGATTCGGATGCCCACTCACATTGATCAGCGACCAAGGATAACACTTTATCAACAAAACCATCAAAAAGTTGACCGACCAGTTTCACATCGACCCCAACGAAGCACCACATATCACCCTCAGTCGAACGGTGCGATTGAAGCTTTCAACAAAACATTGACAAAAGGGTTAACCAAAATATGCAGTACCGACAAAGATGACTGGGATGAGAAAATCCCTATGGTCCTCTGGGCATATAGGACAACATATAAACGGTCGACCGATCAAACCCCTTTTCGACTAGTCTACGGGTAAGAAGCAGTTGTCCCCCTACATTTCTGACAGCAGACACCTATTATCGCACAACTACTACATGTCGATGTCGAACAGGTAAGAAAGGACCGACTATTCCAACTCAGTAAGCTAGAAGAACATAGACTCATGGCTATCCAACACCAGGAAATTCACAAACAACAACAGAAAGCATGGCACGACCGTAACATCAAAAACAAAAACCTGTCGGTCGGCGACCTTGCTTTACTCTATAATAGTCGAGTCAAAAGAAAACCCAAGAAATTGGACACATAGTGGATGGGACCGTACGTTGTCGAAGAAATACATCCCAATGGCTCAGTACGACTAAAGACATTACAGGGCCTAGGATTTTGGAAGCTCGTTAATGGATCCCGACTCAAACGTTACAGAAACTATAAAAAAAAAATCAAGTAACGGCCTTAACCATCAATCAAAACCCATGAAAAGCTAAAAAAGTCCAAAACAAAACAATATAATCAAACACAACAAACATGACAGCAACTCACTACTTCGATAACTGACATCATCACCTTCGACCAGTCCGACCGACCATTTTCCCCACCGACACCGACCGACGACCTTAAGAGTCCCATCACGCATTGATGGCCTCGAGCGCCGCACACATTCCACCATTAAGTCCCATTCAAGTATTACAGCCGGACTGTCCAGTCCGCCATTAATATGTCCATCCCCGCACGCAAAAACACCCGCGCCTATAAATACAAGACAGTCGAAGGTTCATCCACCACACCATTTACCCACAGAGCACCCACAACCTCAGTCGACTAAAGCCCAAGAACCCTGTGACACCTTCGACCAACCCGACACAATGGCACCCAAACTGACCCGAGCAGCGACTAAGGCAAGAGAGCTGCAGGCAGAGGACACACCCTTAGTCCACCGGTTAAAGAACATCAAAAACGCTAAAGTCTAAGACGGCCAATGGCAGAAACTCTGGATAGAAATCCAAGAATGGGCCTATGTCGACAAAAAGATGACCCAGGCCGCTGAAAAAATACAGAAGAGCACCATCTTCAACTACCCTAACACACCACTAATGGCAAGCTTCGGAGGGTCGGCCAAAGAAAGAAAAAACGACACCGACACCTGAAAACATCGTCGACCTTGTGTCGACCCCTCCACCCCCATCCTCGACACTCGTAGTCGAGGAGCAAGCATCAGTACAACAGTCGGTCAGTCCCCACAACATATATCAAAGAGCAATCCCGGACACAGTCAAAGCGAAGGTCGACCAGGACGCTGAGCTTAAAGCTTTCTTCGCGACGTTGCCTGCACTGTTTCAGTCGGCCCACAAAATACAAACAACAGCTCCTCTCTATGCAAGCAAAAATCCCTATGCAAACATTACGACAATATTCACCTGAAACCAACAAGACGACGTAATTGGAGCATCACAGTCTGTCATGGAGCCAATCAACCCCGACGCCCAGGACGACCTACCCACCACACCTTCAAAAGTAGGTATCTCTTCTGACGGAAGCCCACAACACACTTCAGCCAACCCATCTACCCCTGTACATTCCCCCACCCCACCGCCACCACCACCACCGGACTCACAGCCAGACCTGCCATGACCACCTACATCTTCACAGCCGAAAGTGGTCATACCACCCCCCCAATTAGATAAACCCTCGACGTCCATACCGCCAACCACAGACCCACCCTCAACCGCTGCAGATACACAGGAGAAAGTGACAAACACACATAAGAAGAAGAAAGAACATCATCCACGGACGTCCAGCCTATAGATCAGCTTAAGGGATGCCCGCTCGTTGACCGACACTGAGGTCGTCCAACTCCTCAAAACCGTGGCCAAAGAAGCAAAGCTAAGGACGGTTCGAAAAAATAAAGAGCTTACAGCAAAAAATGCAAAAGAAGTCGAGTTTCTCGGCAAATGCAGAGCTCTAGCACAGACCGTGATACCAGGCCCTGTCGAAGTCGACACAGATCGACCACTTGAAAGAGCATACCAGCTCTTCGAGACTAGGGTATTGACCATCCAGGCCCGGATGCAAGAGACTAAGGAAGAACAAAAGGAGGAAACTGCTCGACTACTCCTAGCACATCACACTGCCTTCTCAGAGGCCTACAAGGTGCTCCAGGACCACATGGAGGAATCTGTCATCACAGAAGAAGTCTTACGCGACTGGCCTACTCATTATGGGCAGGTCTATCAGCAGACAAGGTGCTCCTTCTACAGCTGTCCCGCAACTAGCTAGGTGACTGCAACGTTCCACCCAACCATAGGCCAATGTGTTCATTAATCTCTCAATAGACTTCCACCCCCGAGCTGGGCATGATTTCCACAAGGGACTAGGGAACAACAGGCTTACACACATCAGAACATAGTCAACCAACTAACAGTTGGGTTTATCAGTATGTTAAGGTAATGGATAGGTAGAAGTGTTGGGATAGTGAGCTATAACTTAGAGCTAAGGATACCTACACTAGATCTGGCTAGGTCTCCACAACTCCACCCTACACAAGGAAGTATTCCTTTCTCTGCTTATACAGTCCTTCAGGCCATACCTTCCCTCTAGTGCTCATGTGGGTGTGCGGGATGGATTTACCAACCCCTTTGATCTTTTTGTGTGGTTCCTCTTTTACTAGGCTTATCAGCCAATTCTGACCCTACTCCACTCCTAGGCCTTCAAACCAAACAGGGATGCACTACACAACAATCCTCATAGAAAACACAACCATACAGGTTTCACTATGTGACACATAGAATCACTGCAGAGCCACTTGTCTGCGGTTCTGGCTAGCAGAACAATGCACCATCGTGAGTGAACGACTCATGCGTCCCTTGTGCATAATGATATTGAACGATAATTAACAGAATGCCCTCTTCCTGAACCAAATGCCCAGAGTGTCACTCAGACAGAACACTGCGGAGCTATACTTCCTTATGCAAGGTAGTTGAACCACCACACTGCATGTCTCCAAAGAAAAACAAATGATCCAGGAGTGAATGAATGATAGAATGAACAACAATGCATAGGTCAAAACTCGATAATGGATTGGGCACACATTCGTGTGGGTTTTCTTGTTGCATAAGCAAGAATACAGTGTCTGCAAAGTGCAGACTTGTAGGTTTGCTCAGACACACAATCAGATTGCCATGCCTTGCTCTGCCCAAGGCATTAACTTTCCCAACCAACTTCTGGAAGAAATTGATGATTTAGGACAGAGGACAAAAGTAGCTAAGGATTCAGGGGTTTTCCCATTGACATCTAGTCACACCCTACTGGCTTAGGGGGTTTGACTAACTCCCCACCCTATGCCCTTATGGAATCATGCCCCCATCTCTTTCACGTTTCAGTTCCATAGCTAGCTATGGTATTTTATTAATTTGTACATTTACATGATATATCAAAAGATATATACTGTGCTTGGCTCAGCACTATCACCATAGGTATCAACCTTGATCACCTATCCCCAAAACATTCATCAATGGCAGGGCCTTGGCCTTGAGCTCCTAGCCATGATTTTCATATAATATTTACATTATGTACAATTAAATACCATGGGGTATTACAATCCCCTCCCCTTCAATTAGCATTGTCCTCAGTGATTTACAACTTAAACAAAAATGCTACACCGGCGTCGCCCTCAATGCTCCACAAAATTGAACAAAATTGGATGTGTCAATCGCATGGCATCCTCCAGCTCCCAATTAGCCTCATCCGAACTATAGTGCTCCCATTGTACCTTTACCTCTTTAATGGCTCGATTTCGGAGCATGGTGACCTTCCCGTCGAGGATGCACAATGGTTCGGTTTGGAACTCTCCCTCCGGTTCCACCTGAATCGCATCCCAATCAATCACATGGTTAGGATCATGTACATATTTCTTAAGCAAAGAAATATGAAAAACATTATGAGCTATAGTGCTAGTAGGCAGTGCAAGTCTATATGCAACTGGACCTATTCTTTCAAGCACTTCAAATGGCCCACAGTATCTAGGATACAACTTCGCACAACTTCCAAGCTTCAAGGAACTCTTCCTTGCCCTCACTCTAAGGTAAACATGATCCCCAACACTGAACTCTTTGTCCAACCTATGCTTATATGCATACCTCTTCTGTCTGTCCTGGGCTGCTTTCAAATTCTTCCTGATCTTTGCAACCTCTTGCTCCATCTCCTTGAGAAATTATTGACCAAGCACAATCATGTTCACTAGATTATCCCATGTCACAGGTGTCCTACACCTTCTTCCATACAAAGCTTCATAAGGGCTCATCCCCAAGGATGCTTGTTGTCCATTATTATAAGCAAACTCTACCAAGTGTAAGTAATCTTTCCACTTGGATGGTTTGTCCATCACATACATCCGAAGCATGTCTTCCAGCACTTGATTTACTCTCTCCTTCTGTCCATCGGTTTGAGGATGGTAGGAAGTGTTGAAGTTCAAATTTGTACCCAAATCGGCAAACAAACCCTTCCAAAAAGTGGAAGTGAACTTAGGATCTCAATCAGAGACTATTGCCTTAGGCAATCCATGCAATTTGAAAATCTCCTTCAAGAAGATTTTTTGCAATGGGATCAGTTTTATAAGTAGACTTGACTGGTATAAAATGTGTTTCCTTTGTCAACTTGTCCACCACAACCATGATGGAATCATGTTTCCTCCAAGTCATTGGCAATCTTGTAATAAAATCCATGGAAATCATTTCCCATTTCCATTATGGAACTAGAAAACGCTGCAACAAACCTGTTGGGTGTTGATGCTCAACCTTTACATGCAGACATTTCATGCACTTTGAAATATACTCAGTAATGTCCTTCTTCATTCCTGGCCAAAAATACTGCTTCCTGGCTGTAGCAATTGTCTTTTGATATCCTAGGTGACCACAATATGGAGTTTGATGGATCTCAACCATAACAATTCTCCTCAAATCTGCTACACTTCGAATATAAATTCTGTTTTTATAAAGAAGAATCCCATATTCTTCCAATTTATATCCCTCATACCTCTTATCAAGACTTTACTACTACAATTTGTCTTTTACCTGCTCATACAATTCATCTTTAGCAGCATGATTGACAATATGTTGTCTCAAATCTGATTGGTAGATACTAAGAGATGCTAAGTGCATTTCATGCACCTTCCTACTGAGTGCATCAGTCACTTTCTTCTCTTTCCCTTTTATGTGTTTGATCTCAAAATCAAACTCACATAAAAATTCCAACCATCTAGCTTGCCTAACATTCAGAGTAGGCTAATCAAACAAATACTTCAGACCATAGTGGTATGTCCTCAACTCAAACTTTATGCCCAATAAGTAATGCCTCCACATCCTTAGAGCATGTACTATGGCTGCAAGTTCTAAATCATGAGTGGCATAATTTTTCTCATGGTCCTTCAACTTTCTTGTCTCATAGCACACCACGTGGTTGTCTTGCGTAAGAACTCCTCCAAGTCCTTGACCGCATGCATCAGTACACACCAAAAAATATTTCTCTGGGTCTGCAATTTTCAAAACTAGTGCACTTGTGAGAAGATTCTTCAACTGCTGGAAGCTTTCCTCACACCTCAGTGTCCATTCAAACTTTATTCCCTTCCTTTGCAAGGAAGTGATGGGGTGTGCAACCCTGGAGAATCCTTCACTGAATCTCCTGTAGTAACCTGCAAGTCCCATAAAAGATCTTACATCTGTCACATGTCTTAGGGTAGGCCAATTTATAATGGCCTCAATCTTCTCGGGGTCTACAGATATTCCTTCTTGTGAGATGATGTGACCCAAATAGTGAATCCTATCTTTGTAAAAGTCACATTTGTACAACTTTGCATACAACTTATGCTCCCTGAGCAATTGCAATGTCAATGTCAGATGTTCTTCATGCTCTTCCTCATTCTTAGAATAAATGAGAATGTCATCAAGGAAGACAAGAACAAACTTATCTAGATACCTGCTGAAAACACTGTTCATAAGGCACATAAATGTAGCTGGTGCATTTGTGAGACCAAATGGTACCACCACAAACTCATAATGTCCGTACCTTGTTCTGAAGGTTGTCTTATGAATGACTTCATCCTTGATTCTTACCTGATCATAACCAGACCTCAAGTCGACCTTAGAAAATACCTTTTCTCCTCTCATTTGGTCAAAAGGTCATCAATCCTAGGCAAACGATATTTATTCTTCATAGTGACTTTGTTCAGTTGTTTGTAATCAATGCACAACCTGAGTGTACCATCTTTCTTCTTAACAAATAGCACAAGTGCTCCCCAAGGGGACACACTTGGTATGATATACTTCTTCTCCAACAACTCTTGCACCTACATCTTCAGCTCTAGCATCTCTGGTGTACTCATCGTGTAGGGTGTCTTGGAAACTGGTGCTGCTCCTGGCATAAGTTCAATTGTGAAATCAATATCTCTCTTTGGAGGAAGCCCTAGAATTTCATCTTGAAAAACATCCCTGAATTCCTACAACGTATGAAAGTCCTCCAACCTAGGAGTTTCATTATTTGTCGCCTCCAGCACATGAGCTGCATACTCTCTGCAACCTTTCCTACAAAACTTCTTCAGTTGCATGGCTGAAATCTGCCTAACAAAAATCACCTTTGGAATACCTCCTACAACCCTTAGGCTGCCTTCTTCATTTATGCATTCAAAAGTATTGTTATAACAATCAAGCTTTACTATGTGTGCTTCCAACCAATCCATTCCAATGAGAACATATTAGGAACCAAGGGGTAGAACATTCAGATTTACACAAGTGATTCGCCCATTCATGACTAATGGACATTGCTTTACCATTTCACTAACCTCTCTCTTGATTCCAGTGGCTAGTTGGACTAACCATGACTTGTTATGCTTTAACTTCTTAAAAGCACAAACCTCAACTACTATAGGATTGATATAACTATGAGTAGATCCATGGTCAATAAAACAAAAACAGATTGCTCAACAATCTTTCCTGCAACCTCAACCACCGTAGACTGATGATTTGCTTGGCAGTCCTCCAGTGTTGCATAAATCCTAGGGATTATCCTTGCAACTTGATCCATGGTTTCTACTTCTTGAATGTTGTAAGTTGGCCTTACATACCCCTCCTCATGAGGACAGTTCCTGCGTGTGTGGGGTCCTCCACATCTCCAACATTGGAGAGGTTATCTGATTTCTTTTGGATCTCTTGGCTTTTCTTCCGTCACCCTGGCTGTCTTAGCCTCCGCTTATGATGGCTGCTTCTGTTGGTTTTAGAAGTTAGAAGGTTTGAAACCTTTCTTCCTCTTATCAGACTTTTCATCCTTCTTTTCCTTCCATGTCGTATGTTAACCAGGCTTACCTTTGCTTTGATCATAGCAAAATTTAGCTTTCCTAATTGCTTCTTCTAGAATTCTAGGCTCATAGAACTCAATTATGTCTTTGTAAGACTGAGGCAACCCACTCAGAAAATGCTGGATTTTTACCTTATCATCCCTGATATACCTGACATACCTCAATAGTTGCAAGAACTTATTGGCATACTCTTCCATGGTTTGCTGCCCCAATTTCACCTCATGGAATTCTTTAATATTACCATCATAGTACCTATCAGAGAGGTACTTCTGCCTGAAAAAACTTATGGAACTGTTTCCACACAATCTTCGTTTCACTAATATTCTTCACTTGCCTAAAGTGCTCCCACCATATGGATGCTCTTCCAGTCAAATTGAAGATGGCTACCCTAACATTCATATTTCCAAAGTAGTCTTGGACTTGGAAATATTTTCTCATCCCAAGAAGGCAGGCTTCAGCTTCTTGGTCGTTCTTTATCTCACCATTAAATGTAGGAGGCCTTTCCTTTCTGAATTCATCATGTGAGATGTTCTGGTAACGCCTCTTTCTTTTGTTCCTATGAAAAGAAGAACTTGAACCCCCACTGGATTCTTTAGAGTTAGATGACCCACTAGAAGACCTCTTTCTTCATCTAGCGTTGCTCTTACTTCCTTCTGAATTTTTTTCCCCACGCCCAGGGTGTAGCCTTAACTGGATATCTGTCAAACTTTGCAACATGGCTGCATTCAACTGTTGTTTCTCTTCCTGAGATTTCAACATTCTTTCATTATCTGCTCGGTAACTTTGCATCTCCACCCTTAGGATTCTCATGGTGGCTGCAAAATCTGGAGGAGTCTGTTGGAATCTTCTCCCATTAAACTCTGTCTCAACATTCCCAGCACGAACATTTCCCCCCATGACATCTTCCTCATGCTCATAGGGATCCTGTGCATCATCCATGTTGTAGGTTGTTATGACTGAGTCAAAAACCCACTTTTCCAAACTGCACTATGAATCTACAAAATGTGTTAACAACATCATTTGTTAACTAATCTCATAATCTAAAAATAACTACCCACTGGTCACGGTAGTTTTCTTTTTTATGCAGCTAACAGTACGTTGAAACCAATAGCTTTGGAAACTATTAACTTGGCCCATCAAGGCCCAATGCTACAACCCGTAGCTCTGATACCGCCCTGTGTAATTGTGGAATCATGCCCCCATCTCTTTCACTTTGCAGTTCCATATCTAGTTGTGATATTTTATTAATTTGTACATTTACATGATATATCAAAAGCTATGTATTGTCCTTGGCTTAGCACTATCACCATAGGTATCAACCTTGATCACCTATCCACAAAACATTCATCAATGGCAGGGCCTTGGCCTTGAGCTCCTCGCCATGATTTTCATACAATATTTACATTATGTACAATTAAATACCATGGGGTCAAAACTGGGGTATTACAAACAATCACATTTTGACATGGGATAACCTGTTAAGGAGGGGTCACACAGGTCCAAGAATTTGTGTTTTATGTTGGCAGGAGGTTGAAGGGATTGTGCATCTTCTCATTCACTTTCCTTTCACACAGGAGGTATGGAGGAACATGAAGCGGTCCATGGGATATGACGGACATTGGACGGGGTCTTCTCTAGGACAATGTATGGACAATTGAAGATGCATGAATAAGGCTAAGATGGACCTTCCAGTTTCAATATGTTGGGATATATAGAAGTTGAAGAAGTAATATATCTTCGAAGGGAAACATGTTTGTGCTCATCTAGTAAGTTAAAGAATCAATACAACAATGGGTGGGTTACCAGTTTCTAAATCTTGCAGAAAGATTAAAATAAAAACCCTCTAATCTTCCTCAAAGTTGTTATAGGGATTAATTTGATGAGGCCTCACAAATGGATGCCACCTATGCGGGGGGGCGGGGGGTTGGTGCCATCATTTGGATAAACAACTAGGAACTATTTAATTTGATTATGAATTGTGAAGGAGGTACCAATACAAAATCAAAATTACTAGCACTCTGGATGTTACTTTTTTTTTGCAAAATCTATAGGCATTCTTCTTCAACGAGTGGTAGGAGACTCAAAAGTCATTATAGATTGGGTAAAAAAAAAAAAATTATTATGTGTGATTCGTATCAAGACATGGATGAGAAAGATTAGGGACATTATTATTAATTTCTCGGGGATCGCTTTTGAGCATATATATAAAGAGAATTTAATCAAACCGCGGATTCTCTATCCAAAGTAGTTGTTATGGAGGAGGAAGGTTTTATTTCTTTCCAATGCTACCAGGAATTTGTTATTATGGATCAGGGGCATATATACATTTTTTAAGTACTGGCAGTGGTTTGCTTTAAGGCACGTTGGGAGGTTTTCTCTTCTTAACAATTTGTATACCCGTCAGATCAATTTTTGGAGCAGCAGAATGTGAAGGATATTTTTTGTTTTTGCAGGTACCTTGTAGTTGGGATATGGTACAGGTACTTATACTATCCTGTTGGGAAATACGCAGGTTTTTCATGATGACTAATTTCAGATTGGCGGATAGTGGATGGGGGATTCAATGCCCTCGTTTGTTTCCCAATGGGGGATTCAGTTTTCCCATGCGCAGAGCACCCCAACCACGCAACAAAATCGTGAGGAAGAGGAGAATTTCTATGGATGTCTGATTCTGATAAATGCAAGTTCACTTTGGAATCCACGTCACTTGGGTTCATCTTTCTGTCAGAAAAAATGAGGTCATTACGCGCAAGCCAAATCGACCACCAGATATTCTTTGGAATGGAATGCCATGCATTTATCCATCCTGTGTTTTTCCAATTAGAATCATTGATCCTTTCTTTCCAAGAGGTGAACAAAGTCAAGACTGACATACAAGAGGGAGAAGTGATCTTCAAATCTCTTAAAACCAATTTCCACACTGAATGTGTGAACTCACAGTCCACAAATAAATGATCTGACGTTTCAGAAGCTTATTTGCAAAAACAACAGCAGAAAAGGTCCATGAAAACCACGTTTGATCAAGTTTTCGCTAGTCAAAACCTTCTTGTGCATAAAGAGCCAAGTAAAAAAAATTACCTTTGGAAGGCTGAAAGGCGACGATACAATCTTCCACTGCGCTGAGGAAAGAAAGGAAGAATGAGGAGATTGTAAGGCCAAAAAACCATGGGCAGCGAATTAGACTCATGTTCTTCCCCAACCCCAATTGTCTTTCAAAGAACTAGGAATAGGAGCCATTCCAGACAGAGCTAAGATTAACACTCTTTGAAAAGGGATGAGCAGTTCTGGTATCTCTGGAAAGGTCCATCCCACCCAATTCCCAACGTTGTCCTAGGAGCAGATGTCTGCTAATCGAAGAAAACCTTTGTTGGAAAGCCATAATTTGATCTCACTAAGTAAATGTAAGGAGGAGAGAGGTGGATGTCCAAGAATTTTATCATCCCAGAAAAGAATCCTTTTCCCATTTCCAGGGATTCTATATAGATGATGTTGGAAATGATTTATTCCTTTTTTGCACAGTTTCCATATAGTTGAACCTGAAGGAGTATTTTCTGAGTTTATATTTCTCAAAGGACCACCCTTAAGATATTTCATCAGTAAAAGCTTGCTAACATGATGGTTTTTATCAACATATAGCTTCCAAACCAATTTACCTCCCAAGGCCAGATTAGCCAATCCGGGGTCTCGAATTTGCAATGGAAGCTCTTTTGAGAAGCTCCCAATTGACCAAATGAATCTTATTTTGAGAACCTTTACCACCATTCCAAAGGAAATCCCTGAAAATCTTGGAAATCTGCACAGTAATGGACTCGGGAGCTAGGATCATAGAAGACTGAAAAAATAGGGAGGGAAGAAAGGACCGCCTTTATCAAGACCAACTTACCAGCCTTTGTCAACCAATGTCCACCCATGGATACAATTTTGGCTTTTAATTTGCTTATTACTTCCAGCCAAAGAGAAGGGGGGCTAGCTCCCAATGTCAAAGGGAGGCCCAAGTACTTGATCTTGTCCCACTTATCATAATCAGGAAAGCCCAAGGAACTAGCAATTTGGAGCATTTTTAGCTGGTCAACATTCCAACCATAAACTGCACTCTTTCCTTTGTTGATCAAGGCTCCAAAGATTGAGCAGAACTTTTGTAAAATTTGTTTAAAGGCACGAGCAATATTTATAGAATCCCCTCCCGGAAGAAGTGAATCATCTGCAAAGAGAGCATGATTAATTGGATCAACTCATCTTGTTTCCCTAATTCCTGGAATGGCACCAACAATCATATCTGCGGAAATTTTTCTACTTAAAGCTTCAGCCATCAAAATGTATAGGAAGGGTGATAGAGGACACCCTTGTTGCAGACCTCTCGAGGCTTGAAAAAATTATGATGGTCTACCATTGACGAGGGGAGCAATCCATGGTATATTTGTACAGGCTTTAATCAAACTAACAAACTCACTCAAACAAAAGGAGGTGAGAACTTGATAGAGAAAAGAGAGTTTAACACGATCGAATGCATTTTTCATATCTAGTTTAATGATCATACCATTCTCCTTCCTCTGGAAACTATAATGACTGGCCTCTTTCACTTGAATCACATTGTCTACTAAATGCCTACCTTTAACAAATCCCCCCTACATAGGAGAGATTAGAGATCCTATTAATGGCTTAACTCTATTAGCTAAAAGTTTGGCCAAAATTTTGTAAGAGGCGTTGCAGAGCGAGATAGGCTTGAACCTATCGAAGGATGCAGGATTGAATTCCTTAGGAATTAAGGCTAAAAAGGTAGAATTGGTACAACCACCAACTTTGGCTTTCTTACTGAAAAAAAGAAATCATGCGAAGCAAATCATGTTTTATAACTTGCAAACAAGCTCTGAAGAAGTGGATGGAGAAACCATCCGGCCCAGGAGCTTTATCTGGATATGAGCAGCCTGCTGAATTTCCAAATGTCCTTTGATCGCTACACCCTCATTGGAATAAATTTTTGAAATATGACTGCGGGAAAGTCTAACTCTGCATTAAAGTAGGCAGAGTTTTTGTCACCAGCTTGCAACCATAAACTCCATGACTTAAGACGCAAATATTCTTCCTCTTGGGGAAATGAGAGAAAGGTATTTGCTTGAGCTCACTTCTCCCTGACCAAAATTGGTTTTTTTATTTATGAATCCTCCATACTGAGTTGTAAGTATGCTAAAACTTTCACATTTGCTTTTTAGCTGCTAAAAGGAGTCATGAGAGGTTGCTTTATCCATGCTTTCAAAGCATATTTAGTTCTCTTTAATTTTTGTTCCCAAACATAGCTGGGAGAACCATCGACGTATTGGGACCAAGCCTCACTTACAGTTTCCCAAAAGCCTTCACGCTTTATCCATAAGGGGGTGAATCTAAATGGGATGGGGCCCAAGTCAACCTCTTCTTCAACCAACAATGAGATAGGATGATGGTCAAAAGATAACTTAGGAAAATTTTTGGATGATATAACAAAATTATACTCCAACAAGGAGATTTGAACCAAGAATCGGTCCAAACGCGCTAGAATGCTAGCTGCCCCAATTCTATTGTTAGACCAAGTAAAATGACCCTTCTTGGGTTTGAAATCCAGGAGGTCCCATGAGTGAATCAAGGAATCCACATATTCCAGTAGAGGGTCTTTTCCAAGAACACCTTCTTTTTTCTCATTTGGAGCTAATGTAATGTTGAGATCCCCTGCCACGATGATATTTCTGAGAGAGTGGGATTCCAGAAATTTTGACAGAGAAATCCAACATTCCTTTTTCTCAACTAGATTAACTGGGACATACAGATTAAAGAGGGCAATAGAGATCTTACTTACTGTGGAAAAAATTCTGAATAGATTCAATGTTGAGTAAGAAAAGAGAAATTCAAAGAAAATTTATCCTCAACCAAATTGTTGCCAGGCCCCCACAAGTGCCCCGAGCGCTGACAACAATACCAATGTTCTTTTTCCACGAAGACTTGTTTAATTCTAATAATGCATCCTCATCAATCTTTGTTTCTTGCAGCAAGAGAATGTCTGTAGGTTCTATTCTCAAAAGGTCTTTCACTGCTTCCACTTTTTTTAGATTTCCCAATCCCCTACAGTTCCATGAAACTATTTACATTATTTACTAGCACAAGAGGGAATTGATCCACCCTTTTGGGGTCTGTTCTGCTTGCTTCGGCCCATAGACATCTCAATTGTGGCTTGGCTTCCCTGCATCTTTAAATGCTCTGCTACTTCCTCTCTAAGCTCCTTACGAGACTTTCTTCCAGCCTTTTTTGCGAATTGCTCAATAGAATCTTCATCCGAGGAACCGGAAGAATCACCCAACTTTTTCTTGAGTATTTTAGTATAAGAAGGAGAAGATGAGGATCTTTGAGGGGATTTGAGAATTTCTTGGACGATTGGTTCAGCACAAGGAGATTCGAAATGAACAGGGAAGTTCTCTTGAGAGCCAATTATTACTTCACTTTCAACAACTTATGAAGGCTGCACCTCACCCTCTTTAAGAGCAGGGAAAGTATGATCATCTGGAGGACATAAGGCAGCAAAAGGGTTTGCTGAGACTTATGCTTTTTCTACAGCTTGGTTTGGATAATTCTTCTTCTCAACAGCAGTGGCTCTATTCCCTGTCTGTTTTTCTTTTCCTTTCGATATGGGGTCTTGCTTGGAGGAGCCTGGTTTCTGCACATGAGTCCATTGCTCATCCTTCTTTGTTGCAGGGTTTTCTTCTGATTTTTTCATGCAGTTTCTAGTAAAATGGCCATAGCCATGACAGTGGCAGCATTTGAAAGGAAGTTGCTCATAGTCGATCTCCTGAATATGATACCAACCTGCCACAGATAAATTTATCGCCTCTGGCAACCCAGTCTCTAAATAAAATTCAACACAAATTCTTGCACATGAGTATTGTTCTTTTATTTCTGCCCTGTCAATATACTTTCCAAGCTTATTACCGATGGCTTCCAAAGATTCAAAATTCCAGCAATGGAGAGGCAGATGAGGGATCCTAACCCATTCAGGGACTGTTGAAGGGACATCCTGAGTGGGGTCAAAATCAGGAGTCCATTTGTTCAAGTAGAGCCCCTGAGGACCCATAAAATAGGGCCCATTTCGAAAGATGAGGTCTCTATCTTCTACTGAGTCAAACACAAAGACATAGAATCCTCTTCCAACAAAATGGTTACGAATTCCTTTGGTGACCAGAGGCCTCCAATTACACTGCACCCAACCGTCTATTACCTTCGGAGAGGGCCAAAGCCTAGTAAATTGGCTAATTAAACAACATTCAGAAAGATTCAGAGCACTTCAACATGGTCTCTCAGCTGGCAGTTCAACTATTGGAATATCCACCTTCTTCACAAATTGGTGCACTAAAGAACTGCCCTTCCTCTTTCCATAGGAAGCAATGAGTCTTTGAAATGCAGACAATTCAGGAGGAAGAGGGAGGGGATCACCTCCAGGATCCATGAAACAGTACCCTAGGCGATATCCAAAGAAATATCCCTAATGCACTCTCAGAAACTCAAGAAGGTTGAAGACTCCCAAGTCCACGCTGGCTCCAAGGGACCTGCAAAAAACAATCCTCCAAGGTAACACTGAATCGATTGATTCACCCATAGAACATTCCAAAGGAAAGAACGACAATGCATTAGAAAACCAAAGCAAATCACGGTTCTAGCGAGAAACCAAAGCCGAGGTCTGGGGAATTCTTTGAAGTGGATTCTCTGTTTCTTCCCCTAAAAAGACAACCGGCCTTGGACCACCAAACAACTACTGCAACCAGGCCTTCAATGAGGAAAGAACCAGGCGAACAAGATTAGAATCGAGCCTCCAACGGAAAAAAATTAAAATGCTTCTTGGTTCATAACTTTTATTGAAGAAAAAATAGATAAATGGAGTAAAAAATTTAACTCAAAGATATTTTTGGTCCTGCCAAAAGATTCCATGTAAAAGTAGAGAAAAAAATGGTAAAAGAAGAATAAAGAAGGAAAAAGAGAAGAGAGAAAAACAAAATTACTTAGTAAGAAGATTAAAAAAAAGAAGAATTTTGCCGTTGTAAAAAGTGAAAAAAGAATAAGTAACTTAAAACTGAAAGAGAAGTAACTAAAAGACAATCCACTTAAAAGTAAAAGTATTAAAATGACTAAAAATTGTGGGTGAATGAATTCAAAATTAAAAGAGAAAAAATAAATTGTTGTTATACCTATACTTTCACAATTAAGTGAAGAGTTCGTGACTTTTAATTTAAAATCAAAGTCTTTTATATAAAATTGTTGATTAATAATTATATACAAATGGATCTTAAGTATTGACTCTTACATTTAGCTGTGTGGGCTAGCTCAAGTGGTTGAGAGCTGTTTATGCTAGCAGAAGGTCTCGGGGTCAAATCCCATAGCCGGGGCCTCACTCGATGTAAACAAAAAAGAAAAATTTATTTATGACATTTAAGTTTAATAAAAACGCACATTAAAGAATTGAGCAAATCTAGAAGCGGTTTATCCTACTCTCCTCATAGAAGTGTGTCTTTCTCCCATCTAGAGCATGGCTATGACTAGACTTCCTAAAATTGCTTTTAATTCAAGTCAAAGCCAACTACGCCTCAAGCAGTGTTGGTGTGAAGATGGGGCATTGGGGCATTTTTGCATACATGTATTGACTAGTTGAAGATGATATTATCTTTTGAAAGAAACGGAACAAACGGAGTTCCATGGTGAAAAATAATGAATGATCCCTTAAACTTATAAAAATATGTGGATTTGGTATTAAAAGTTTAAGGGATTATTCAAGGAAAAGATATCAACATCTCTATTTGCTTGACCACAAAGAAAAATCACTTAAAAATTGACCTAATGAACCAATTAAGGGTTTCCAAACCAAATGTAATTGAAAATGACACAATTCTTTCTGATGAGAAATATGATATTAAGAAGCTACAACTATCTATTGATGATTACAAATTCATAGCGTAATTCAATGTCATATCAATGTATCAAGATAAAGTTGATATAATTCTAGGTTTAACTTGTATGGATACATTGTGTACCTTTATTTTGAACACAACAATAAAAAATTTAGAATTTTCTTATAAGATGAAGAAAATCACATTGCAACACATTACAATGAAGTTAGATTTAGAAGTGTTAGATTTTCTTAAGATTATAACAGTATATCTTAAATGCATTTGTCAATAGGATCACTAGAGAATAGACAAAGCAGAGAACAATAACACAAGTATTTTTCACCCAGGAAACCTAAATGGGATAAAACCCAATAACCTTCGTCTAGAGATAATAATTGTGAGATCAAAGTACAATGAAGAAAGAAAATGAAAATATGGAAATGCTTTCCAAAGATTGAAACCCAGAAAACACTATTCTTCTGTAGTGTATGCGAACTTCTCTGAGTTGTTGTGTTGCTACACTCTCTCCCAGAAAACTGCACACTTCACTTGTGTTGTTGTGTGAAATAATGAGGAGGGGCGCCTCCTATTTATACTATTTTCCCACCCAGAATTTAACTAGGGCCGACTTCACATAGGCGGGCAATATAATTTTATATTTCATAATTTATATTTTATTCTTTTATTGCTGGATTTTCACCCCAAGGCTTACATTGTTATTTCTAGGGTTTGTATGAATGATTACAACAAGTTCAACTCCCAAAGGAGGATAATTAGAATAGCTTCTAAAGTTGCACAAACTCCAACACTCCCTCTCAACAAGGAAGGTATTATTTGGTCATCATCAACATCATGATCATTTGGGTTTCATCTGTACATCTATATTGTCTCTATCATCTCTAAACGTACTAAAGGTTGTCTTTATGAATTTGTTCCATTTGGATGTCTGAGAGAAAATCGTTTGCTAGCTATCTGTCTCTACTGCCGATGGAATACTTCCTGCCTGGCTATAGATCCTGGATGAGAAAATATGTATGAACATCTACTACATGTTCGTCTCATCTGTCGATGGGGTACTCCCATACCAGGTTGAGAACTTGAACGAGTAAATGTGCACGACCATCTATTACTTGTTCGTCTCATCTACTTATGGGTTACTCCCATACGTGGCTAAGATCCTGAATGAGTAGATGTACTTGTGCAACCACACGACCATCTGCTACCTGTCTAATTCATCTATCGATGGGATTTCTCCCATACCTGCCTGAGCACCTGGACGAGCAGAGGCACATGTGTGAACCTGACCATCTACTACTTGTTTGTCTCGTATGTCAATGGGATTTCTCCCATACCTGGATGAAAACCTGTACGAGTAGAGGTACCTGAGAAAAAGTATGGTAAATGTCTCTCAGTCATCTCTCCCTCTCAATGAGGGATATGTTCTCTTCTACTCCAATTCTTGCGCAAAAGTAGTTAAGCTTCATCCTGGGAAGAGGCTCGGTGAGAACATCTACATTCTAGTCATCTGTCGGAAGATACTAGAGCTCGACCACACCTTTCTGCATCATATCACGTATGAAATGATATTGAATCTCTATGTGCTTCGACTTGGCATGAAGTACATGATTCACTAACATCTGCACACAACTATGGTTATCACAATGAATCACAGTTGTCTCTAGAATCTGGCCAAACAGTCTTGCAAGAATTTTACAAAGCCAAACTACTTCTCGGGCTGCTGAACTAGCAGCCATATACTTGGCCTGAGAGCTACTGAGTTCTGCTTCCTATTGTACTAGGAAATTAATCCAGAACCCAAACTGAAACAACATCTTGAAGTGATCTTCCTATCTATAGTGCATCATGACCAATATGAGTATGTAAACCCTTGCAATCTCAAGTCACAACCTGAATTATATCGTAGATCATATCCCACATTACCACGTAAGTATCTGAGCACATGTTTTGTAGCAGACCAATGAATCTGCCTCGATTCACACATGAACTGACTGAGGGAATTCATAGCAAAACAAATATTTGGTCTGGTGTTCGTTAGATACATCAAGGACCCAATCATCTAGCGATACATAGTGGGAATTATCAAATTTGAATATGAAGCAAAATCTCTCAGCTTCTTCAAATTTGCATCCATCAGAGTAGCTATGAACTTGCAGTCCAACATTCTGAATCTCTTTAGTATATATCCATGGTGTATTTTTCCTTGACCTAGGAAAATCTTCTTTTGCCTTTATCATACTTCTAATCTCAAGAATTAATGTATCAATAATGTCATTGAGAAAGGTTTTCTTGATATCCATCTGATACAACTTCCATCTCATAGCTGAAGTAATAAGAATGATTTGATGGAAGTATATCGAGCGATAGGAGCTACTGTCTCATCATAATCAAATCCCTCTTTCTAAGAGAACCCCTTGGCAACAAATCTGGACTTGTATTTTTCAATGCTCCCATCTGCTCCATGTGGAGCTTCATGCTCCTCTGCATTCTGCAAAATCTATTGTTCCCATCTGGGTCTTTTTCGGCTTACTTGCATATCTTGTGGGAGCATCATCTAGCTCAACTGGATCAATGGAAATTTATCGGTTTATTCATTTCTTTAGAATCCCTCCTAATGTTTGGAGGGGTATATGATCTCATCTCTTCATCATCATCGATCTCCATATCTGATCCTCTTGCTTTTCTGATAGCCATTTCTTCTTCAAAGGTTGCATCCTGCCTGACTTCGATTTGAATTGATCCTAAGATGTATATTCTGTAATCCTTTGAAGACTTGCGATATCCCACGAATTTTTCCTTATTGCCCGAAGGTTCTAACTTGGGCACATGAATGTAGATTGGAAAGTAATTATCCATCCTAGTGATGACCAAGTTCATCAAGGATCATTCAATTGTCTTGTTTGAGTCACAACATCAGTGTCATTCGGTTTCTATCATATGTAATAGACTAGAATCCTTGTCTTTGAGGTTATAACTCCCTCTGTCTCTCATAATTCAGTTGAGTAAATCTTGTTGAAGTAGCAGATAGACCGACATTCGTAGAAGCTCTCTACTTATAATCACCAAATATATGCATGAGATTATTCTGGGTCTGGGAGTCATAATACATGATTCTAGAGGCTTTCTGCTTCCATTCCATTTGTACATCAATGGAATCACTTGTCCTTGTAGATCATGGCATTCCCTACAAGTCAAATCCCGTTAGATGGCTACCAATATTTCATAATTAATGTATAAACAAAATAATGTAGGCACCCTTTTAGTCAATGCTTCGACACAACACACGTAAGGCCATTATTTGGATGCTTATGGTCTCCATTATAACATAGCATCAAGAGTGTGTACTACTCCAATATGTTATAAAGGAGTCCTCATCCTAGATGGGTTGTGCAGCTTGACAGGCTATTTAACTACATGAATTTTAGAAATGTATATTCTGTAATCCTACCTGACTTCGATTTGAATTCATCCTAAGATGTATATTCTGTAATCCTTTGAAGACTTGCAATATCCCACAAATGTTTCCTTATTGCTTGAAGGTTCTAACTTGGGCACGTGAATGTAGACTGGAAAGTAATTATCCATCCTAGTGATGACCAGGTTCATCAAGGATCCTTCAGTTGTCTTGTTTGAGTCACAACATCAGTGTCATTCGGTTTCTATCATATGTAATAGCCTAGAATCATTGTCTTTGAGGGATAAATCCCTCTGTCTCTCATAATTCGGTTGAGTAAATCTTGTTGAAGTAGCAGATAGACCGACATTCGTAGAAGCTCTCTACTTATAATCACCAAATATATGCATGAGATTATTCTAGGTCTGGGAGTCATAATACATGATTCTAGAGGCTTTCTGCTTCCATTCCATCTATATATCAATGGAATCACTTGTCCTTGTAGATCATGGCATTCCCTACAAGTCAAATCCTGTTAGATGGCTACCAATATTTCATAATCAATGTATAAACAAAATAATGTAGGCAACCTTTTAGTTAATGCTTCAACACAACACACGTAAGTCCATTATTTGGATGCTTATGGTCTCCATTATAACATAGCATCAAGATTGTGTACTACTCCAATATGTTATAAAGGAGTCCTCATCCTAGATGGGTTGTGCAGCTTGACAGGCTATTTAACTACCTGAATTTCAGAAATGTAGATCTGTGTAACACATATTCAAAAACAACCAAATTTAATCGACTAGAGCATGTAAAATCAAATACTTATCTTTTGTAGTTTTGTGGGCCGAATCCCACTGTCAAGGTCCACTGGTCTTCGTATGCTTGTTTGACGACCATCACAATCTGTATATTCATATCATTTCTTAGAAGAATAACTATGAATGATCATCCTTCCTTAGCTCCTTGTGCAGAGGGTCTTCATCTACATCAACAATTGAAGCTTCATGTTTCCTTTTGATTGAACTTCGACTACTACTGGCATAATGACTGTATTTCTTGCACCTGTAGCACTATATCTGAGACAATTCCTTCTTCTCTTGTTTCTTGGGAGGACTTGATCTAATATCTTGGTGCTTGTGATCGAAATACTTCCTTCCCCTTCCCTTACCTTTCTTGGCATGAGATATGAACGCTTGGTTCTCTTAAGTTTTAGCGCCATGAAGTCTTTGGCGTGCTGTGATTCTTGTTTCTTCCTGAGTGCATTCTTCCCATAGCTTATCAAATTTGGGCAGCTTGGTTCGAGCACTTATAGTTTGGATGAAAGACTCCCAAGATGGTGGGAAACCATTTAGGGTGGTCATAACGAGATCCTTTTCTTCAATATTGTCTCCATTGGACTTTAACTTGTCCCGGATCTCGGTGATCCTCATGAAATATGAGGCAATATTCTTGGACTTCATCATCATCATATTCGACAGATGATTCCTCAATGTGAGAGTCACATTGATGCTACTGTGTTCAAATAGCTTCTTTAAGGTTTTGAACATCTTCCTCGCTTCCGTCTTTTCCGATATATGAGGAACCAAGTGGTCTTTAACTGAGTCCACCAAAATCCTTCTTTCTTTGGCATCATCCTTCCTCCGGCGAGGTTTGTCTTCTCCAGCTTTTGGTTCTGGGACCTTTTCACTTACACACTGTAATAGTTCATTTTCTTCTAGTAGGATAAGAACCCTAGACTTCCAAGGAATGAAGTTGGAAGCTCCTTCCAAACGATCTTCAACCTTCATGCTGATCATCTTGACTGTAGATATGGATCTAAAACCCTAGCAGAGACTAGGTCAAAAGTGAGGGTTTGAGTTTTGGAAAGCTATCTCCACAGATAAATGTGCCCTAGAGAGGCGAGATGAGAAGAGGTAGAGTCGAGCCAAAACTGTGAAGGGAGTAGGTCAAAACTGGAAACCCTAATTTATGTTGTAGCTGTAGAATTAGGTCAAAATTGAAAAAAATCTCAGAATTGAATTATGTCTTCACCAAAAGATGTGCCCTCCTTAGGAGAAATTCCCAAGGCTCTTTTTCTTCCAAAAGGTTGAGTGAAGACCTTGAAATATGAAACCCTAGTTTCGATAGGTTGCCAACAGAGTTCCAACAATGGCTTCCTCTAGCACAACTCTAATACCATGTCAGATTTTCTTAAGATTATAGCAGTATATCTTAATTGCATTTATCAATAGGATCACTAGAAGATAAACAAGGCAGAGAACAATAACACAAGTATTTTTCACCTGGGAAACCCAAATGGGAGAAAACCCAACAACCTTCGTCTATAGATAATAATTATGAGATCATAATATAATGAAGAAAGAAAAGAAAAATATGGAAATGCTTTCCAAAGATTGAAACCCTGAAAAACAGTCTTCTTCTTTAGTGTATGTGAACTTCTCTGAGCTACTGTGTAGCTGCACTCTCTCCCAAAAAACTGCGCACTTCACTTGTGTTGTTGTGCTGTTGTTGTGTGAAATAATGAGGAGGGGCGCCTCCTATTTATACTATTTTCCCACCCATAATTTAACTAGGGCCAACTTCACTTAGGGGAGTAATATAATTTTATATTTCATAATTTATATTTTATTCTTTTATTGTTGGATTTTCACTCCAAGGCTTGCATTTCTCTTTCTAGGGTTTGTATGAATGATTACAACAAGTTCAACTCCTGAAGGAGGATAATAAGAATAGCTTCTGAAGTTGCACAAACTCCAACAAGAAGCTCCAACATCTGAAGGCTTCAAAGAGGTATTAGAAGTGATCTTTCAAGATAGCCAAGATTCAATACAAAGGTTGCAGAATTGACATAAAGAATATGACAAGGTCATCACCAAAAAAGACGAAGGGTTTTCCCACCCAAGGAATCATAACTAGAAACTACTTGCAAAAATCATGAAGTTTAAGGAGAAGAAGCAGTCTTCTCAAAAGTTAGAACAAGAGAATCAAGATCTTGTGAATAAATTCAACAAGAAGTTATTAGATAAAGATCAAGAATATTCTATAGTAAGAAACCTTAACCAAAAGTTGCTCAAGCAAATCAATAGTTTACAAGAGGCACAATCAATCAACCAATGCCTTAAGGACAAATTTGAAAAGCTAAAGAACAATGAAGAACTTTCACACTTAAGGAGTCATAATCAGAGTTTACTTACACAAATTAAAAATCTAAAGCATGATAAAAACATATTTACAAGAAGAGTCAGATCGTAAAGGATCATTGGTTGACAAATAAATGATGTTTGGCCCAATACATAAGTTATCAGACACTCGAATTCAAACATTATAAAAGGGAACTAATGCAGACTCCAGAGTCAACCAACACTCAAATTTGGAAGAATGCTTATATTGACAAATCGCTACAAACATCAAGGGAAGATGGTTTCGAAGAATAATCATAAAAGGTTAGGACGCCTTATCGTCATCCAAATCACAGGAATTGATATAGACAACAACAAGATCAAAAGATATATAAACAATATTTTTCTTTCAAATAGACAAGCTATAATTGTAAAAAAATAAGAGAGACAAAATCGACAACTTGTGTGGAAGACGAAGATCATAAGTTTCATCTAAATAGTTGATCAACAAAAAGTTATAGTAAAGATCATCTTTGGTTGGATCAACTCTCAATCGATGTAACAATCTTTCTTAGGAATTCGAACACCACATCATCGTGTTTCATCATGTATCGTAACTAGAAGCACATAAGATTATGAAAATACATTATGAGCTATAATGAAAGTTAACGAAACGTCTTTGAATACTTATGCTTTGAGGACAAAGCATTTTTAAGTGGAAGACTATATATATATTCAAGGGACACAACCCTTTTGAACAATCATCAAAGGTGTCTGTTAAGATTGTATATAAGGGCCCCATCATTGTATCTCAAAGCATATCATTCATTTTATTCAATATATTTTACTGTCTAATATGGATTATAGTTACTTGTATTATTCTTGTGGATAATTCATGTATGAACCGAATTGGTTCCCCATAGAGTATAAACCAATGTACAATTTTAACAATTCTCTCATTTCATTCATTTGCTTACTTTTATATTATTTTTTCTTTTGAATTTTTTACCTTTAATTACACTAGAAGGTGTTTTCTCCTTCGAGCACTATGTATAATTAGAACAAGTAAATCATCCAACGACATCTAGATTCCTTAACAACCATAAAAAATACTTGTGACCATGGGGATACTTGGTCACATGATTGCTTTGCTCCAACTACCTTTGCTTTTGGATCTACTCCTTCCCTTAATGTCTCTCCTCCCAAAACAAAAGGGTATGAATTTGCATCTAAAACTGTATCTATTGGTGGTGAATTTGCCTCTACCATTGGCAGTTCTTAGTAAAAGGGTCAAATAGTGAACGGTAAACAACTGCCTCTCAAATTGTCTCCCTTCCCTCCTTTTAGGTCGAAAGTTATCGCCCCTGCATGCATCACTCTTTTGCGTACTTGATCAATGCATGTAGAGTACATGTTTCACATCTAACATTCACTCGTTTATGCTCCAAGGGAGTAGAGGAATGAAGTTAATATTGCTTAAATAGCAAGATGGATGTTCAGATTCTTGTTTCTATAATTGGTATGGATCAGGAACAATAATGAAGGTCACTAATAGCCATTTTATAATCCCAAATGGAGAAGAAACAAAGGAAGCACTATTATTGGGCCGATGGTTTCATAATCAATTGGTCCCATCCCAAAACCAACCGTTGCAACAACCACTAAGCCACAAGCAACAATGGTTTAAGTTGCAATTATTATATTTTGTTTTTTGTGAAAAAAATAGACATCACCCATTAATAGGAGGAACATATGGTCAATCATGAACTCATGTCGAAACAGTTCACACAAAAGTAAGAAGTCCATTGCGATATTCTATTTTTTGGGTGGAATGTTAGCCTGATTCTACTTTCAAATGGATCATTCATCATTTGTTATTATTTAAAATAAAATGGTTAAGTAGTAAGTTAGAAGGGATGGAACCAGTTGTAGGAGATTCTTGCAATTCCCATAGTTTTGTGAAGTGTCCTAGGAACTGATGGGTTGTAATTCATCCTTTGTGTCTTTGTCCTTATAGTCTTGTACAACTCCAACTCGGTTATGCTCTCTTATCCTCTAAACTGAAGTGAAAACCTCCTCCATCAGACTTAAAATCTTAACTCATGATTCTATATAAATTATTGTCATCTTCTCTGACCTATGGATGTGTTGTAAGCTAGTTATTGTTGTGGTCTTACTATAGCTAGTTAGTAATATACATAGTATTTGTCTTCTCTAAGTTATGGATATGTTCCTTCCACAAGTGCCAAGCATTGTATGTCTTATGCAAGTCTCCCTACAAATTGAATAACTCATATCTTGAAGAAACTTATTTATGAATACGTGAACAATGATTATCCGTCTCTTTTGAATGAATGAATGACCACAATCCAAAATCATATTTGAAATAATCCCAATTCATATGACCAAATATCCCATTATCTATATTCTCTACCAAATGAAATAGTCCCAAATCACATAACCTGGGCTTGATACTCTACTTATGAAAAAGTAGTGTTATCAACCTGGAGCAAAATAACAACCTTACCAAGTTTAGTACCAAAACCCTACAAGGTATTAACCTCATCATGAAATTGGATATTAGTTTATTGAATTGAAACGACATGTTTTTTAAGGCTAGTATTAGATTCCTACAACTAAGGAATAATAAATTGCAAAGAAGGAAATTATGAATAGGTAAAACATTAGAAGCAATGGAAAAATATGTCTTATTGTCATCGTTGATCCGAATTTATGTGAGAATGAAATGAAAGAACATATATAGAATCATAAACACCGAAATATTGCAAAGATAACAGAGATATAATAAACACATATTCTTATTAAATGGCGGAAATAAAACAGGTTGTAAATACAACAACTAGAATGGTGGTAGCTATCTCTAAGAAGAGATGTGTCTGCTACGCTCATCCGTGCCAAATGAATACAAAATGAGGCCAAAATGGCCTATTTATAATAAGCATGAGGGCGAGAACCCAAAAAGTCCAAAATCTATCCCTAGAAGATGAACCGTCATAAAGTTTGTGGCCCCAAGGTGGTTAGTTGAACTGTCAACTTCCTGGGGTCATAAATTTTACATACGATCTATGATTTGGGCGCTCAATAGCCCGCTGGAAAGGTTTATCTGAGCTTTACATATTATGTTGTAAGTGATCAATTAGACCCCCGAATCGCCAAAAAACGTCATTTAGGGCCTCAAAACAACCCCAAAAGTTTGGGACCCAAAAACCCATAGAAAATAACTAGGAAACTACCACAATGGACAATTGTTTTGAGCCAATGGAATAGGTAGGTGGCCACCGATCTCCATCTGGATCAATCCTCCCCCCTTAGGAAGCAATGGTCTCCATTGTGTCAAATCCCATGTCATATCTCGAACTATGTGTTGAGATGATCTCTTGGAGTGACATTTGCTGATGTGAAGAGGTTGCCTTTCTTTGACATCCCAAGAGGGCTGTAATTGCTGCTGATTGATGCGCTGGATTTGTTCAACAATTTTGGATGTTGTGTTATCCTTTGTATGAACTAGTATGGATGATTTGTTTTCGGACGAGCACCTTAAATGTGTGGCCTTGCACTGTAGAGGTACTCAAATGGATGAGGGAACACTGACTTTGTGTTCTTCCTATTTCTGCTAACAAAAGGAACCCTGTGCAGAGGGTGTGGAGGTCTTTGTGGTCTGATGTTCTCCTTCAGAGGCAATTGTGAAGAGGGATAATTTCTTGGTGTGGGAGCTTATCTTCCTACCCTACGAGACTGTGGTAGGTGCAACTATCTCTAGTATCCAATAGAGTTGTCCTCCCAAAGTGACAATGACACTACAAGGTCGTGACCCATATACAACATGACGCTTCCACATATATGGCTATCCTAAAAGAACATCACAGACTTCAAGTGGGGCCACATCACACAATACCTCATCTTTGAAAGGCTTGATGCCATATGGTAGGAGGCATTGTTGAGTAATGTGGATACCTTGACCTTGGCTTATCAAAACGATGTTGTAGGCTTGCAGGAATGGTATTGTCAAAAGCTCCAATCTCTTAATGAATTATGTTGAGATCAGGTTCCTTTGACTATTGTTGTCAACAACAAAATGTAGTGGGATTCCCTTCACCCACTTCTACGAGTGGAAGAGACGCTCCTCTGCCTCCGACTCTTCAGGCTCCTCTGGTTGAATATGTGTGGTAGCAACAGTGACAGTGGGTTTTGCATCAATTATATGCTTCCCATGGTCTGTTGTTGTGAGATTGGGTTCTGAATTGAAATCAGAATCGTGATATGATTCTGAAGATTTGATCTCAGCCACCAATTACTGCTTTGAGAGGCATTCATCAGTGTTGTGCCAGGATATTTTGTAGAACTCGCACCACTTCCCGGTGTCCTTCTTCATCTTTCCATTCCCCTTCTTTGCTTGTGGCGAGGACTGGTTGTTTTTTCCTTCTCATGTGTTTTGCAGGCCAGGGTTTACCTTACCTTGCTTTTGCGGTGGGTTCGCAGGCCAAAGTCTTGCTTGTTCTTTTGCTGAAATTTCTCCTCGATTTTAACAGCATACCGATAGGAAGATCCAAGTGAAGAGACGTAGAGGAAGTCATTCTCAATTCAGATGTACCATTGTAGGCCACTACGATATTTAAGTATTAGGTGTCGCTCTGAGTCCTTGATACCCAGCTTTGTACGCAAGGTATGAAAGTCGTTGGTGTATTTTGACACCGTCTGGTCCCTCTCTTGACGCATAATGGTCCATTTTGTGTACTAGTCATCATAGTTTCCCACAGGGTAATACTGTTCCTTGACGACATCTATGAAAGAGGCCCAGGTGAGATTTGTCTCAAACATTCTAGACTCATATGATGAGTTTTTCTCCCAATAAGTATCCCACTAATTTTTGACATGGGGGGCCTCCTTAAGGAGCGCAAATGTGATCTTTTCCCTGTCAAAAAAAATTGTGGACAGAGAAATACCCTTTTAGAACATTCAACCACTTATCTAGGGCATCAACATCGATTTGTCCTTCAAATAAAGGAATACCAAAGTTAACGTGTACCTTGAATGGGGTTTCATCTCCAAAACGCTTGCTCGTTGAAGGTGCATTCGCCACTGCTGACATTCATAGAAGGATATGAGTGAAACTATCCATCATCTCGTTCCTTTGTCGCGCGAGGGCTTCCTCGAGCAACAACTTGATAGGATCTCCTTCTCCATCGAACCACTTTCATTCCACCATGTGAAGCCGTTTAGGGAGGCGAGAGTGATCTTACCCAAGTGAAACTAGTTTGAGACCAAAATTTCTATACCTTGACCTCGTCGGGGACATGCATCGAGAAACAATCAAAGAGCAGATTGATTTGATACCACTAATCCAGATTTATCTGAGAATGAAATGAAATAACATATATAGAATCATAAACACCAACATATTGCAAATATAACAGAGATATAATAAACACATATTCTATTAAATGGCGGAAATATAATAGACTGTAAATACAACAGCTAGAATGGTGGTAGCTATCTTTGAGAACAAATGTGGCTGCTACGCTCATCCATGCCAAGCTGAATGCAAAATGAGGCCAAAAGGGCCTATTTATAATAAGCATGAGGGCGAGAACCCCAAAAGTACAAAACATAACCCTAGAAGATGAATCGTCATAAAGTTTGCGGCCCCAAGGTGGTTAGCTGAATAATCAACTTCCTGAGGATGTAACTTTTGCATACGATCTTTGACTTGGGTGCTCGATAGCCCATTGGAAATATCTATCTGAGCTTTACATATTCTAAATGGGGGTAAATGAATGCCAAAGGAAACCATTTGGCCCCCCGTATTACCAAAAAAACGCCGCTTAGGGCCTCAAAATGACCCTAAAAATTTGGGGCCCAAAAAAACGTAGAAAATAACTAGGAAACTGCCACAATGGACAATTGTTTTGAGCCAGTGGAATAGGTGGGTGGACACCGATCTCCATCTGGATCAATCACGGAGTAAATTATTTTATTGAATGGCTAAAGTAAGGCCCTTAATATATTTCTCAAGGTCTACAAATTATTTTAAACATCTTTATTAAGAATGACATAATTTTCCTAAGTACTCTTTGATTCTTTCCTTTCTATTTTATTGTGCTTTATCCTAGAAGTCCTTTTGGGGGCCACCCTTTATTCTTTGACCCCATGAAGTACTTATCATCCACTTAGGATAACTGCCTCACATATTCCTGTACAGAGATATTGGGGGTGAGAAACATGACAACTTCTAGGGAGCCCATGCAACCTACTTATTGACCCAACAGGGAGGTCTGAAATAAATCATGGAAGAACATACAAGTTTCCAACAAGGGGAGATATATCAATTTCACTCATGCTGACAAGGAATTTCCAACCAAGAATTCCCAACCATCTCCAAATGATATGCTTTCCCACTATCTTGTAGTGTTCTCATGATCATTAGGTTTGTTTGATGACCATATGTATCCAATCTGGGCTGTCCATAAATATCCTCTTGCATTGTATGTTTTCCCGCCATCTTTTAATGTGTTCACAACTATCAGATTTGTTTGAAGACTCCATCCAAAACTTCATTTGATAATGGTTGTGAGCGAGATGGATATATCTATGTATTAACAAACTCCATGGTGCCCAACCGAGCCTTCAAAAACTAAAACTAGATGCCTCTTATGTATATAACACTAAATAATGCCTAACTACCCTATTTTGTTTAATAAAAGTTGTTTCCTAGCATAAATAGGTTGTTTTGTGAACTTGAATCCTTGGTGAATGTTTGAACTCCTCAGACACTGGGAGTTCCTGCCAATAGGGAAAGCACATCCTAATAGGACCCTAAACATTGATTCCCTCCTCTTTTTGTGGATATTACATCTAGGCTTAGATATGTTAGCTTTAATGGTTTTTAAATTAATAATCCTAGACAATTGTTGTATGTTTGATGTTTCCACATCATAAATATGTGCAATCGACCATTTGCGATTTGGTTTTTTTGTTTTCAATGTTTTGATATTAAGTTTTACTTTATCAAATGATTTTACATGGCTAATTGCATGGTTCAAATCATTTACCCGACTCTCATGACAATTGGTTTTGATAAATTATAAGTTGCCAATCTTGTCCAAAATTAATTATTTAGATAAAACAGTGAAACCCTATGGAAGTAGTGGACACTTGGCGATTATGCGTAAGCTTTTAAAGAATATTGTGGAAGATATACACATTGATATAAATAAGTCTTCAGTAATATTTTCCATATTATGCTTGTAATTATTCTATTAGAAGGAAAACTTAGAATCATTAGTGATATAATTTCGACTTAGAAAAGTAGTCAGTTTCATTAGACAATGTGTTTGTGTATGAGGAGTGTGTTGGTGGGATCAAATTTCAAACAAAAAAAGGAAAATCAAAAGAAAAAATGACACAAGCCATGCATGATCCTACCTTTATCAAGTTGTGCAAAGGAGTGAAGTGGGCATGCAAAATAAGCGGTTAGTGCTTTAGAAGCATGCAAAAGGTCAAACATAAAATATTTGACAAGGAATTTCCAACCAAGCATTCCCAACCATCTCCACGTGATATGCTTTCCCACTATCTTGTAATGTTCTCATGGTCATTAGATTTGTTTGATGACCATATGTATCCAATATGGGGTGTCCATAAATATCCTCTTGCATTATATGTTTTCCCACCATCTTTTAATGTGTTCACAACAATTAGATTTGTTTGAAGACTCCATCCAAAACTTCATTTGATAATAGTTGCGAGTGAGATGGATATATCTATGTCTTAGAAAACTCCATGGTACCCAACCGAGCCTTCAAAAACTCAAACTAGATGCCTCTTATGTCTAGAACACTAAATAATGCCTAGCTGCCCTATTTTGTTTAATAAAAGTTGTTTCCTAGCATAAATAGGTTGTTTTGTGAGCCTGAATCTTTGGTGAATGTTTGAACTCCTCAGACATTGGGAGTTCCCTCCAATAGGGAATGCACATCCTAATAAGACCCTAAACACTAATTCCCTCCTCTTTTTGTGGATATTACATCCAAGCCTGGATACGCTAGCTTTAATGGTTTTTAAATGAATAATCCTAGGTAATTGTTGTACATTTGATGTTTCCACATCATAAATATGTGCAATCAACCACTTGCGATTTGGCTTTTGTATTTTTAGTGTTTTGATATTAAGTTTTACTTTATCAAATGGTTTGACATGGCTAATCGCATGGTCCAAATCATTTACTCGACTCTCATGACAATTGGTTTTGATACATTATAAGTTGCCAATCTCGTCCAAAATTGTTTATTTACATAAAACAATGAAACCCTATGGAAGTAGTGGACACTTGGCGATTATGCATAAGCTTCCAAAGAATATTGTGGAAGATATACACATTGATATAAATACAACTTTAGTGATATTTGTCATAATCTGCCTATAATTATTCTATTGGAAAGAAAACTTAGAATCATTAATGATATAATTTAGACTTACAAAAGTAGTTAGTTTCATTAGACAATGTGTTTGTGTATGAGGAATGTGTTCGCGAAATCAAATTTCAAAAGAAATAAAAGAAAATCAAAAGAAAAATTGACACAAGCCGGGCGTGATCCTACTTTTATCAAGTTGTGCAAAAGAGTGAAGTGCGCATGCAAAATAAGTGGTTAGTGCTTTAGAAGCATGCAAAAAGTCAAACATAAAATATTTGATCATGTTTAATCTTTAGGTTGTAAGAGTCAAAATATAGAACATCATTCTTTTGACTCTTTGAGTGGATAAAATATTGCAAATTACTCATCATGGAATATACTATAAATCACTTACGATAGTTAATAGTTTTTCTTTTAAATTAAAAAATAATTTTGTTGTAATTACGCCGCCGTAAGGCGTTACCAAATGGGAGAGACTCCCCGCAGTTATTGCGATTTTTTTTTTAAACCGTCGATATATATCGTCTGACGATTCAGTGATTTGCCATCGTTGATTCAAACTCGGTAAGACAATTTTATCAATGAAAATCGGGCAATCCTCGTCGATTTGATCGCAACCGTTGATAAAGCGTCATCGAGTCCATCGTTGATCAGTTGCATGTCCCATCTTACAAGCGGCGTGGCTCCTCTAGACTCGAAGCAATCCTCCTCAATTTGATTGGAGTCGTTGATGAAATCTCATCGACGGTCCGTATGGAGAAGATCGGGGTGCAACGGATCGAGGCCTCTCAGCCGTTGATGAGAGGAATTTGAATTGAAGAGCGGAGATGTGTGTGAGAGACTATGTATATATATATTTTCTTCCCTCCACTTTCTTCTATTCATCTCCATTCTTCACTGTTGTCATTTTGGTTGAGAGCAGCGGCGGGCAGCGAGAAACGAAAGATGTCGGGGCGTGGAAAGGGAGGCAAGGGTTTGGGGAAAGGAAGTGCCAAGAGGCACAGGAAAGTTCTCAGAGATAATATCCAAGGTATCACCAAGCCCGCCATCAGGCGTCTGGCCAGGAGAGGAGGCGTCAAGTGTATCAGCGGCCTCATTTATGAAGAGACCAGAGGCGTCTTGAAGATCTTCTTGGAGAATGTGATCAGGGATGCCGTCACATACACAGAGCACGCCAGGAGAAAGACCGTGACAGCCATGGATGTTGTTTATTCCCTGAAAAGGCAGGGCCAAACCCTCTACGGATTCAGAGGCTGATAAGTCTTTATGTAACTCATTCTTTCTCTTGCCCATCAATCACTTGCTCATTCACGGTGTCTGTTGACACCACCCTCTATATGTTTGGGAGATTTTAACCTCGTTCTCGCTGGAAAATGTCTGATGCTTTACGTTTTCTTGAAAGTAAACGTACGTGGATTGTGAATAGTGCGTATTTTTCGAGGGGTTGTTTCTGTTAAATGATGTGGTTTCTAGGGCTTTTGCCCAACAGAGGAAATTCCTGTGCAATTTTTTGAGTGCGATGAATAACTGGGGGTATATTGCCATATAGGGGCTGTTGGTTCCTTCGTACTTTTATTATATGTATGGCTTGCATCAGGTGGTTTCCATTTTAAGGCATTCTGAATTGAACGGGGCAGGGGTGTTTCTAGGCTGACTACATCCACCAAGCAGAAGTTTGTTAAAGACTGTTGAATGTACTGCCCAGGGTGTATGTTGTATCTGCCGTCTGCGGTATGCCGAATCCTCATGCCATGCTAATTTACTGACATGTCCCATCTTACGAGCGTAATGGCTCCTCTTCGTCATAAATTCATCTGTTGTTTCTCATTTGTACTCAAAGACTACCAATTTACCTTTTGATTCCTTCATTGTTTGTCTTTTTCGTTTGATTTCTCTTTTGGGTCCAGAGGTCGAATCCCCTGAGGGTGGCCTGATCTTTTTAGCGGATCGAGACTTATCAGCCGTTGATGAGAGGCATTTGAATTGAAGCGCGCAGATTTGAGAGAGATCTGTATATATATTCTCTTCCCTCGAATTTTCTCTCATCAGCGCTATTATTCACTGATCTTTCAATTATTTTCATTTGAATTCAGAGAAAGGAAGAATGTCTGGCCGTGGAAAAGGAGGCAAGGGTTTGGGAAAGGGAGGCGCCAAGAGGCACAGGAAGGTTCTGCGAGATAATATCCAGGGCATCACCAAGCCCGCCATCAGGCGTCTCGCCAGGAGAGGAGGAGTCAAGCGCATCAGCGGGCTTATCTATGAAGAGACCAGAGGCGTCTTGAAGATCTTCTTGGAGAATGTGATTAGAGATGCGGTGACATACATAGAGCACGCCAGGAGAAAGACCGTGATAGCTATGGATGTCGTCTACTCCCTAAAGAGGCAGGGCCGAACACTCTATGGTTTCGGAGGCTGAATCTGAGAATCTCACTCTGACTGTTACTCATTTCTCCAATTGTATCATCACTGGTCTAATTATGGTGTCTTTTGACACCACCTTTCACTTCTCTGGAGAATCTTAACCTGCGTACTGCTGCTGAGAGTCGAGTCCATTACTGTAAGTTTTAGTTATGGTTTTTATTTCTTTCTGTGCAGTGTTAGTCAGACCTGATTTTGCTCAGGTGCTTTAGCTGCCAATTTTTTGATGTGATGTCTTCTTTGGCCTTTTGAATACAACTGGGGTTTGGTAAGATGTAATTATTGCTACTTTCATAAATCAATCTGGCGAGGTCTATTATTTGCAATTTGGGATGAATCTTTTGATGTTTTCGTTGCCCGTCAAATTGGAAATTGGCAGGGATGGTGATTGGTTCTACACCATTAGTGTGGGTTTGTGCTGGGATGTAATTGGGAATTTGGGGGCGGTGCATTACAGTATTGTTTAGGTTTTGTTTTTTATTTATTTTTAATCTGCTATTTTTGTTTGATGCAAAATAACTTAAATTTGGAGGGAAGTTGTTTTTGTGCTTTGCAATAAAACTCTTGTGCGCTTTACCAAAAGTTTTGACTAGCTTTGAGTGGAACCAAAATCAAGAAAAATAGGCCAATTTGATTTATAAATGTACGGTGCTTTGACTTTATTTTACAGGATATGGGATTGCGAAGGTTTAGACTCTTCTTTTGTTTTAGCCTTAAGATTATAGTTTTCTACTTTTGATTGTTTAAAATAATGTTTTATTCTTCTTATATAATTATATTAAGAATCTTCATCATAAATCATAAAAATTAAATTAATATTTTATATATTTATTAATAAAATAGTTTTATTTAAGGATTTTGTTTTATATGGTTATAATTATATTAAGAAAGTTCATTATAAATCATAAATAAATCATAAAGAATTAAATTAAAATTTTTATATTTTTATATTTATAAATAAATTAGTTTTATTTATGGATTTTGTTGTATATAAAATTAAATTAATATTTCTATATTTATAAATATATTAGTTTTACTTGATTAAATTAATTTTTTTTATATTTATAATAAATTAGTTTTTAAAATAATGTTTTATTCTTCTTATATAATTATATTATGAATGTTCATCATAAATCATAAAAAATAAATTAATATTTTTTATATTTATAAATAAAATAGTTTTACTTGAAATATTAAGAATGTTCAATATAAATCATAAAAAATAAATTAATATTTTTTATATTTATAAATAAAATAGTTTTATTTGAAAAATTTTCATTATAAATCATAAAAAATTAAATTAATATTTTTATATTTATAAATAAATTAGTTTTATTTATGGTTTTTGTTTTATATAAAATTAAATTAATATTTTTATATTTATAAATAAATTATTTTTACTTCAAAATTTGTTTTATATTTGTACTACTTATTGATAAGAGCTCTCTTATGCTTTAATATTAAATCACTAATACATAAAATTAAATACTATTAACATTACATTAAATATATATATTAATATTATTATTTATCATAAAAAAATAAAAAATGATGTTTTATTCTTCTTATATAATTATATTAAGAATGTTCATCATAAATCATAAAAATTAAATTAATATTTTTAATATTTATAAATAAAATAGTTTTATTTGAAAACTTTTTTTTATATGGTTATAATTATATTAAGAAAGTTCATTATAAATCATAAAAATTAAATTAATATTTTTATATTTATAAATAAATTAGTTTTATTTATGGATTTTGTTTTATATAAATTTAAATTAATATTTGTTTTACTTAAAAATTTGTTTTATATTTTTACTATTTATTGATAGTGTTTTTTGACGTCGGAGAGGAGTGGGTTGTGGAGTGAGGAGTAGTGAGCATCTAACAAATATGCCCATGTGAAATGATCAATGCCTCTCACTTTCAAAGGTTTCCATGCTTACACCTGATGGGTGGACAAACACAAGCCTTCTTTTTCATCATAACCATAGCCTGCATGTTCAATTATAACGGAAATTCACTTACTTCACCTTTCACTGCAAGCAGCTTTTATCAAAATCATTTATCCTTATTTGTGCAAAGTTTATCTCGAAATAATATTTTACTCCCTAACCTTTATCATTAATGAATAATTTAAATTTATTTAGTACATAGATGCATAAAAATTTTGCATCTGCAATGAACTACAAAAACTAACAATTCATTGTCATTTCGATGAGAGAAAAAAAAAATTCATGATTACTTTTGAAATTCTGATAATGTAATGGCCAATTATGTAAAGAATATAATGTTTTAAATTATTGTATCAACCATAACATTTTTTTTACTAAAATTTGTGGTTCAACACTTCAAATTGTCTTTCTTGTTATATATGTCCACATCTCCTTCCTTACATTACAACACGGCGTTCTTTTATTGTACCCCTAAGTACAATTGCTAGTATTACATTAAATTATGCAATTTTTCTAAGTGTCATATATGCCGACGTTGCGGTGTCTCAAGTCATAATTCATTGACTAGAATTTGGCAAATTGATTGCTCCGGTGCAAAATGAGATAGAACTTTCCATTTGCGAAGCAAAGAAGCCAACACATCATTGTCTCGATATGTGTGTGTGGTTATGTGGTTATTCCAACAATACCACAACGTATGCTAATTAAAAGTTTTGATTGTACAAACATAGCCTTTGCCGTGGATGAAAAAAAAAACTATTTTTTGGACTATGGTGATCTCAAAAGAGCTAAGAGGTGATATACAACTCCTTACACATTTATTAATAACCCAATACCTACATGTGCTTATTAATTAATTAATTTATTTTTAGGTATAAGTAAGCATTTTTAATTAATCATGAGAAATGTATTAATTATAACATCGCATTCACATGGTACACATTATAACATAAAGAGGAAAGATTTAAATCTTTAGCTCCTACCATGCAGTGCAAAGACTTTACCAAATATCCAAGTAAATTAATCGCTCTAGAGACAAAGTGAGATAAATCTTTCAATTCGAGAAGAAAAAAAGCCAAACACATTAGTTGCTCAATATGCATGTGTACTTATGTTTGAGATACCACAACCTATCCTCATTAAAAGTTTGGATAGCATATAAAAAAGACTCCTCTGTCGATGGATAATAAATGTCAACTATTTTTTCTTCTTCTTTTGAATGGAAGTATAGTGGTTCATCATTTGTTAGAGGGCTATTCCACCATCAAATTCAACACGAGAATCACACAATCCACTCATCCACTTATTCATTACATAGGGGCTCAACAAGAGCAAACATGCCACTTATAGGAATTGAACCTGGGTGGGGAGGGTAATATTCATTCCTCCCAAGCACCCAAACTACAACCAATGGACTAAATGTCAACTATTTTGTGGAGTGGGGTGATCTCAAAAGAGCTAAGTGGTGATAACCAACTTTTTACTTACACATTTAATTAAAACAATCCGATATGTTATAGTTGGATATTAAAAAATATCGTATATATATATATTTGGTATGTGTAAATGCTTTAACTTATCATTAGAAAGCTATGAATTCTAACATTACGTTAGCATGGTAACTAGTATAATGTAAAGGGGAAAGATTTGAATCGCTTGCTCCTGCCATGCAAGGGCAAAGACATTACCAAATATATGAATATTTTGCTCCTCCCATGTGAATGAGCATTCTAACTTCTAAAGAATTAGAATGCATTAGACCTCCCTTTTCTCCTTTTTTCTGAAATGGTTTCATTCGTGTCCTCAGGTGGATTAGTTCGTCGCTCTACTGGAAAGTGGGTGATGGAAAGCAAGTCATTATTGGTGTTGATCCAATTATTGGTTTTGATCGTGATTTTGTCCTATCTCTTGATTTGGTTGATAATCTGAATGATTTTGGGATCGTCACTCTTGATCAATTGAGGAATTTTGGAGAGCCACTTTTGTCCCAATCCTATTGGATCAGTGCTGCGGATTTGGATCTGGCTAGTACATGGAAGGAGGAATGGATGCACTATGCACAACTTCTTCTTGATGTTGGTATTCGTCTTATAGATTCAAAGGATGTTCTGGTATGGGATTTTAATCAAGCCACGGGTCAGGTCATGGCGAGTCTAGCTTATGATTATATAGTTGAACAATTGCTAGTGCTGTTGAGGGGCTGCTGGTTACAGGAGCTTTGGACGTGAGTTTCAACACTTTAGTTTCCTTTGCGCAAAGAATCAGATTACCACTTGGGATAATGTTTGCAGTCTGGGGTGGGTGGGGCCTAGTCGCTGCTCACTCTATAAATGTGTTGAGGAAATTGTTGACCACCTGTTTGTGCAGTGCAATTTTTCCTTGGTGGTCCGGAGATATGTTGCTAACGCACTGAATGTTTCTTTCATTTGGGAGGCTGAGTCCCTTGTTCAAAATATAACCAACTGGGTTAAGGTAAGGAATATTTTCCTTTCTCATTCTGATGAAATTTTTTGCATCTGTTGGGCGAGCTCCCCGACACTACCTACACATGCATGCTGCGTTCACAACGATTCGTTTGAAGTTTACCAGAGCACCAGACCTCTCCCTCCTATTGCTGGGCCTTGTCAACGTTGCGTTGACTAGGATGGATGAGGTGTTGGTTTGGCAGTCGATATAACGTTTTGGCTAGCCCAGTCTACGTCTTCCCTATGGCTCCTGGTGAAGGAGGATCGAGATCCTCTCCATCGATACCGACCGATGTCGATGATTTCACTCATTTAGTTTCTTCACTGAGCAAGAAGACATCCAATGGAGCCCCCTGAAGTTTGTCAAGAGGATCGAAAATGCGCTCATTGTAGCCCTGCCGCTGGAGGATACCATCCGAGTTGCGTTCTCATTAGTAGATCGAGCTCTGATAGGGCAGTTCACTGGTCTATGGCCATCCCCGAAATCCATCGAGAGTTGGGTTAAGAAGAACTGGAGACCTCTGATCTCCAAAAGTGTGGCTTCATATTCTGTTGGTTGAGGTTACTTTTTGTTTGACTTTGAGTCAAAGGAAGACAAGGATTTAATCTTTCAAAACGGTCCTTACTTCATGGGGCCGCAAGGTCTTTATCTGAATAGATGGACGCCGGATTTTGATCCTGGGGAAAATATCCCTAAAGTCGTCCCGGTCTAGGTCAGGCTACCAAGCATGCCAATGCATTGTTGGAACCTATAATCGCTAAAGTCGATTGGAAATGCCTTGGGAAGATTTATTGACACAACAAGTCCAAAAGACCAGTATGCTGGCACCCGAATCTACGTGGAGGTGGATCTTGAAGCCGACTTACCTAAGGCTATCAAACTTACAGTTGGAACCTGGTATCATTTTCAAAAGCTAGATTATGAACAACTTCCTTTCACGTGCAAAGGGTGTCATGAATATGGACATTTCCTATGTAACTGCCCTCAGAAGTAGGAAACTCGTCAAGAAAAGGAAGAAGGATGGCAAGCAGTAAAGAAAACCAAGGCGAACCCAAAGAGCGGGAAAGCGTCAAGAAAAGAGATGAAAAAGAATGTGCCAAGGAAAGCTTCTCCAGAAGTAAATCCAGCACTTCAGAAGGTCAACGGGAATAGTTTTGGATCATTGGACACAGTAGAGGAAACTAACACTGATGTAAGCAAAGAACCAGAAAAAGATAGTGTCCTAACAAACAGATAAGAGAATGAAGCCGACCCATTGACACATTCAGATCCAGGAACAATGGGGGCAAAGGAAGGAGGAATTGAGGAGAATACAGAAGAGGAAACTGAATCTGATGAAGGGGAAATCGAGACGGTTACACCAGATAAGAAAAGAGCAAGAGGAAGGAAATCAACTAAAGAAGTAAGGGAGCAAGCCACGTACAAGGACAAGCTTTAAGGTTCTCAACAAACCTTGGAAAAACTCCTTTGAAATCCCAGGAATACTTGACTCCAAGAGCAATCCCAAAAGGGATTCCCTCAACTACCAAGAGTAAGTAATGAAGGTCCTCTCTTGGAACTGTAGAGGTCTAGGAAGTAAATTTAAGGACGACGCCATGAAAGATTTAATTTGAATATACCAACCAAACCTCTTACTGATCCAAGAGACAAAGATGGAGAAAGAAGCATTTCTCTAGCTAAGTGAAAAGTTATGGAAAAAAGATGGAGGTCTCGCGGTAAGTTCTAGGGGAGCCTTGGGAGGAGGGGGATGCCTATCAAATACACATATTAATAGTAAAACAATCAACCACTATGTTAGTAGGAGGGCCACTACTTCTATGGGCACCCTCATTGGCACACAGATCATGATATGTTACGACTTATAAGTTTCCATAGGCCATAGCTCACAACTAATATAGGATAATACACAAGAGGAAAATAAATAAACTAATCCAAAATGCCAAATACAATGCATCTTAATATTTATTATAACACCCATCCACATAAATGAGAAGAAGACCAAACAAACACTAATGAAATATAAGAAGCATGTTGATGCCACATAAATGTCAAGCATATGAGTAATCACTATTGTATTATCCTCTCAACGATGTCCTACTATAGTTCTCTCTTCTCATACATTGAAAACAACAATAGAGAAGATGGGGGATTATTATTATTATTGTTATTTTAAACGTGGGAACCAATAATTGGTTGGGATTACCTTTGCGAGGACTAGGTTCAAATCTAATTTGTTGCCACTATAACTCAAGAGTATATCCAATGACCTGTAAGCTAGATATACTAATAGCTTGTTGCACCGAAGAGGTGCATTCTACAACCCAGTAGGGGAGAGATGTGTAACTCCTTCCGTGCTCATCCTAGAGTTGACACATGTCCTTTATAAAAAATAATATTTAAAAAAAAAGTTGTCGGCTTAAATTAAATTTAAATTATTTAGAATTGCATACATATAAAACAACATAAATTAGATAAACTAAAACCATAAACATTGGATTACACATTTTCACTGTAAAAAAGGGTTTAGACCTTGAGAGATTTGATCCCTTTCGGTGCTTCGTAGATCCCCTTTTAGATGGATCTATTGGTAACTTATCAAAGGTCGAGACGTCTTGAGACACACCATTGAGGACTCCAAGGGATCATCTACCTTTCTAGCCTTTTTACAACATGGATTTGAAACTAGGCGAGGAGAGTGCGAAACTTACCTTTCTACCAATTGAGCTACTAACCCTTCTACCAAAATTTTGACCATAAACGTAACAATTACTATTTGGTTATAAAGGTAGGCTTCAATCCACTCATGTGTATGTGTGCGTGAGAGTATGTTCAATGAGTGGCTCCGCATATCCCATGGTAGCCTTAAGAGCCGAATATGAATCGAAACTTGGTTACGAGTAAATACTCCTCATTCCTTGTTAGGTCCAACTCCTTTGGGGATAAGGCAAATTATTAAAATTCATGATTTGAAAGGGTTTTAGGGATTGGAATGATCTATAACGAAGAGCAATCATAATAAAGGCTCTCGCAAGTGATTATTACGGATTATCTATTCTGATAAGTTTAAACTTGGATATGAATATATATAAAGCAGCAGCAGGGAGAACTGTACGAATTACAGGTTGCCATCGCATCCCGGGAAGCGAGAGTGTTTCCATCTTTACTGCAGGTAAACCCTTTTCCGGAATGGAGTAGAATTAATATAAAATAAATGGTGTCTAGTTTTAGTAAGGCTAGTCTTACCTGGCCTAGCTTCTCAGCTCCATGATCCTTCCAGTCGTGTTGAACCAAATTGCCGGGAAGGGCACAGTTTGATGGCTTACATTACACTTCTGGGAAATCCTTAGTATTTTCAAGTTTCTTTACTCTGCTATTCTAGAGCTAGAATTGAATGGAGTGTCTCGTTTTCTTTGGAGGAGGATTTTCCTGCTTTTTCCTTACGATTTCTGGGAGGACATTTTTCCTAATAAATGTAGGCATTTGATGTTAGAGGTATTTCAAATAGCTTGCTCCATGCTGCATCTTGATAGTATCTGTTTACTTCGATTGGATTTTTGTCTTCCCTATGTAAACTTATTTTTCTCCCATGGCAAGCAATTTTGTTGAAGAAAACGCAGTATACAACTATGCAGCTCGAGTATCGAGAAGAACACGAGCTCCCGAATAAGACATCTACACCAACATAAACTTTTGAGAGCGTTTTGAAGGACTCTGCAGTGCGGCTGTTACCGACTAAGATTGCCGAAACTGAAAGCTGCACATATTCTCTCTTATTTTTATTTTTAAAATGGCCTGAAGAGGTCCATAGAAGTTAGATAGGGAGAACCAACCAACAACAACCAAGAGTGAATAAGGCGCTTGCTAGGGCCACGATGATACATAGTCTAGCGAATAAGTCGCCAGCTAGGGCCATGATGATACATAGTCTAGCGAATAAGTCGCCAGCTAGGGCCATGATGATACATAGTACACTTTTTTACATTATCTTTTTTGTTCTTTAATACTTTTGGCGAGTTGGTCTCAATGGATTATTCAACTATTTTATGATATTTGATTGGAGACCTGGTCAAGCTTGATCACTCCCCAACAATTTTGTACTCTCGCAGTGGTGGCAATCCTCTTTTCACACTTGGTCCCTTGTGTTTCTTTTGTATGTCAATAATATTTTCATTTTGGTAACTAAGATCATATTAATTGATATCAAATTATTAATATTAATATTAAGATTAGGGCTTTTCAAGAGATGCTATTCAGGTCTCTTCCTTACCTGGAATCCTTCTTCAAGCTCTTTCCAAGCCGTTTGCAACTATTGGTATCATACGTCCTTTCGGCCTGTTCCACTGTTTTTTAATTCATTATGCTGGTTTAGGGTCCATTTTGTTGGTCTCCTGTCCTTTCCACTGATTTAATCATGCAGAAAGGATCTATTTTGCTGATAAAACCTGTAGAATCTTCCCACATTTGTGATTTTTTTTCTTCCCTTAGGTCCATCCTGTGCTTGTAACATGCAGAATGTTGATTTTGTCTTCAAACTGGCATTTGACATTGTTCTTTTCCATGCCATCTCTCCCTGACAACTAGAGTTCTAGGCCAAAATGATGCAAGACATGATGAGTATGTTCCAATGACTTATCAACACTTAGCAACATACCCTCCAAAAGATCTTGCAACACCAGCGGTGACCCCAACCTAACCCAATATTCACAAGGTGGTTCCCATTGTTCAACAATTCTTTGATCTGACACTAAACTGTCGGTATCTAAGTTTGATGGGGCTCTCAATGGTGACAAATTCATGTCTTATATGTGTAATCTAAAATTTTATTTCAAGACAATCAAATATGATAGATGCCCATAAAATTTTGGTTGTCAAAGTTCACAGGGGGACAAAGTTCTCACTAGGTGGCAGACACATACCCAACAACTAGCAGCCTCCAACCAACCTTGGATTAACACTTGGGATGATGTCAAGCCTACCATTTATAGCTGGTTTTACCCTTTAGGGTATAAGGATGTGTTGCTAACAAAGTGGCTCGTACCTTGGTAGATCTTTGGATAGATAGTCCAACAGTTCATAGACATCTTCAACATTTGTCCATTAAACTTGAGTTAAGTGTCTTTGAAGACACTCTTCATGTTAATTTCATTTATGGTCTATTGCCATATCTAAAGAAGGAACCAAAACTCTTCTCTGTCACCTCCTTAGAGAACGACCTCTAGCTTGATTTTAAAATAGAACCTAAGTCTCCTAAAAGTTTAAAACTAACCTTCTCATTCAAAAGCATGCTTCTACCCTACAACCTTCTAACACTCTTTAAGGACGAATCTGTTAAAGATAATGCAGCTGCGAGAGTAATTCTCTGGGAGGATGGCACCCTAGTCAGTTAACTAGGGTTCCTGGTTAGTAAACCAGGCAGTGTAAGTCCCTAGCAGGTACCCTAGTGTCCCCAAGAGTCTATTGGGGTTCTTGGTCTAGGACCAAGCAGGTTAGAGCCATGGCAATGTCCCTAGCATGTAGCTAGGGACCGTATCTGTCTCTAGGGCATTCTGGTCAGGGACTAGACAGTTTCTTGGTCATAAGGACCAAGCAGATCTTGCAGGCAAAGACAGAGACATCCTGGTCTGGGACCAGGTAGATTCTTGGTATAGGACTAAGCAGGTCTTGCAGATGTATTTCCGGTCAGTTAACTAGGTGGATCCTAGTCAGTTAACTAGGTGGATCTTGGTCAGTTAACCAAGATGATGATGTGTGATGTCCTCCTCTCTTAGATGGTTAAGCTAGGTTGTTTCATCAAGGGACTGGCCACCCCTTGTTGAAGTCACTAGCACTTGATCTTTAGGAGTAGTCAGGAGGACCATAGGATCACATCATCTAGTTTGGACGTTCCTTATATGGTGATGATAAAAATTCTAGTTATTGTATTGAACACTTGTGGACCACATACATTGAGAGAGAGAGAGAGAGAGAGAGAGAGAGAGAGAGAGAGAGAGAAAAGTTTTGTTGCTTCTCCTTGTGGGTAAAAGGGTTGTCTTTCCACCTTATTGTTACATCTTTGGTCTTGCGGGTAAAAGGGTTGACTTCCCACTTTGTTGTGACACCTCTTGTTGACTTGTAGTCTTATGTTTGGCTGGTCTTGTGTTGACCTCTCCCTTGTTGTGCTAGCGCCCCTCTTTAGTGTGGTACCTTAACCCTTTGTTATGATGAGTTAACGTTAATTTATATTTTATATTCCTTAATGGTTTGACGTATTGACCCTTGCAGAGTAACCCTAAGTCATTAAAGGATTAGAAGGAAGATCCTTCTAGAGTCATTAAAATTATAAATACAAGCATAAGCATTCATTATGAATGTGTCTTGGAGATGAGATCTGATTTGATTGCTTATGTTTGATCTAGGGTTTGATGCTTGCTCATTTTTGGGTGACGTCTAGGGTATTTTGTCTTCTCTTGCTTGGGCGCTCTCTTGATTTGGACTTCTAACAATTGCTTGTCTCTCCCTCCTCCACACGTGTGAGCCATAATCTGTTGCTGCACTTGTTTTCGAGGTTGCCGTACTTTGTTGCTTGTATGAGGTGGGTGTCGCTGTTGCTGTTGACTGATTGGGAGGTTGCCGGGGGTTGTTTGTTGGGATGCTACCTGTGTCGTGGGTTGTTTGTTGGGCTGCTACCTGTGCCATGGGTTGTTGTTGGGCTGCTGCTGTGTATAGGCTGGGCTGCTGCTGTGTATGTGCTGTTACACTGCCTGTTTGAGGCTTGTTTGAGTGGCCGCTGCCTTGTTTGCGGCCTATTGAGTGGCCGCTACCTGTTTGTGAGTGGTCGCTACCTTGTTTGTGGACTATTAGTACAGGCTGCAACCTGTGTGAGGGTTGCCAGAGTAGGCCGTGGTGCCCGCCGATGTGCACATCGTCAGCAGCAATCTTTCGAATAGTTGTTTCCCAAGGAGGGAAAGGTGCGGCCTTGGGGGCAAGCAAAGAGTCAGGTGCTATCACCTGATCTTGACTTCTCGTTTAGGCAAACTCCTAACGAAGCCAAGAGGGGTAGTCCCTAAAAAGAGTTTCTAAGGCTCTTTGTGTTTTTTAACCGTTTGTTAGTGTATGATGCGGATGGGTGTTTTTTAGGAGTTTTTTGAAATAGACTTACAATAAAAGAGCTAAGTAAGTACTTGCAAATAGAGTTAGAGATACACAACCATTTAACAATTACAAATTTAACGTAAAGCATCCATGATATGAAAATAGATAAAAAAATGCTTTAGATAGATAATAAGCAAATTGATAGGACCAGTGCCAGGCGGAGTGCTTGAGATTGTTTTGTAAGTGTTCTTGGTCAATTTTAAAGGTGAAGTTGATTATTAAACGGGAAGGGGATCTCCAAGATATACCTTTCGTTATTAGAGATATGTCCGGATTCTTAGAAGAGTGGCTCCGCACGAGAAAATGTGGGCTAGATGGAGTCGTGGGGGGGGGTGTTCAACACTGCACCAACAAGGATGTAGCCTAATTGGACCCCATGGTCACTTTCTAGTAGTTCTCGCTTTCCTTGAAGAATTTCCCCACTACTTCTCATATTAGTTACGTCGGATTTCCGTAATGTTTGAGGGTTGTGAGTTTTATTAATGTGAATTGGATTAGAATGTGAAGATTTAAAAATCTACAACTGCTTCTGGGTATCCCAACAGGGTAGAGCATCCACAATGTAGTGAAAATGTTTATTCCGATTTTATTAATTGTGAACAAGAGCCATTGTAACAACACTTCGACAGAGAGCACTCTTGATCTGCCTTATGGAGAGATTCAAGAGATTTATAAAAACAAGGAAAAAGCTGCTAAAGTAAAAGAAATAAACTAAACAATAAAGTTATAAACTCTCCGACATAGAGCACTCTTGATCCACCTTTCGGTGAGATTCAAGAGATTTTATGTTCTTTTTCTTTTAACAATTTAATAAAAAGCAATAAAACTAATCTAAGACAAAAAAGTAAAGCCTCTCCGATAGAGAGTGCTCTTGATCCACTTTTCAGTGAGATTCAAGAGACTTTGGGTTCTTTTATTTTTTAACAATTTATATGAAATAAGAAAGCTTTTAAAAAAGATGAAACAAAGCTATACTAGCAAACTTCTGCAAAAGCAAATAGACTAACTTTTCCTATTCTACTCTAAGAGATTATTATGTAGGTATAAAGCAAAGGAAACAGACAAAAGGACGATATAGGCTTCCCCCAAATGGGGGAAGTAGGGTGTGGGAGCCTTTATCCCACTTGCTCTTTATTAATTTTTTACAACGTTTTGATGTTTTTGTCTTTTCTTGAAAGTACAAGGTGAGAAAGGGGAATGAATGAAGAGGGAAGTACTTTTTGTCTTTTTTGCTCTTTGTTCAGTTCTATCCTTTGGGTTTTCTGGGGGCACACTTGGTAAATGAAGATGATTACTTTAGCAATTGTGATCATGTAAAAGGTGGGAGGGACCACCCAGGGATCCCCTAGTGGTCCCTGTTGCCGCCTTTCACACACCTGGGGGGGAACGTGGCAAAAATCTTCAAGCCACTCGGTGTGTCCTTGGGGGCAAGTCTCGAGTCAAGGCTGTCACCTTGTCCTTGTTTCCTCCGTTTAGGCCAACTCCTAACGAAGCCAAGGGGGGTAGACCCTATTTAGTTGTGTTGTCGCCCGAAACTGGCACGCGAGTGCTGAAAGCCCAAACTGCGGGCGTGCCGGCCCGGCGACAACTCTCTCTCGAGAGGCCAATGTCATCACACCCCTCTCTCCTCGCTTCAGGCTGGCTCTTCTCCAGCTCTAGGGGGGTTTCCCCAAGTTCGGATCGCTAAGGCAGGTGCGACTGAGGGCAAGGTGATCTGAAGAGGCTGCCTTAGAGAAACACGGGTAGCAAAAAGGAAAATGAGTCGGGTTGATGGGCAGGAAGGGAAGGGAGGATCAGTCCTCGCGGGATGGTCAGTGCCAGTACCAGAAGGGTAAATGGAGTCAGAAGGGGACTCAGAAAGGCTTTGCGTTTCGTAGAAGGGAGACTAAGTTGGTTCGTTCCATAATCATAGGCCAGGAGAATGGAAGTATAACTGACTACTTTTCATTACTCCCAGACCTCTAAGAACATAACGGCGACAAACAACTTGGCAGCCACAAATGCTTGCCCAATGTGCTAGATTATAGCCCTCTATGCTGGCTTGGTTTATAACTTATGAAAAACGCAGAACTATGACAGAGATGCCCAAAATATCCAAAAAATTCAACATGATTTTTCTATTAGGCTCTGGGGAAAAATCTTCCCAGCCGAAAATTCCATCCTTACAATGAAGAAGCCTTGCTTCTTTTATAGGCCCAAAGCCATTCTCATCTACAATACAAAAGAAAAATAAAATAATAGAATAAATGAGAAAAGTTTGGGTCTTAGATCCACTTTTTTCTCAATTAAAATCTCACTAAACTCCAAAAATCTTAGTTTAACACCATCGTTGATTTAGAAAGTTTGAAAACTTTATGGAACTAGTAGATGCCAGGATAGAGAGTCCAATGTAATTTACATCTCTATTTCTATTTAATTATGTAATGATTTAAGCTTGAAAAACTCATTAATTTTAATGAAATGAAATGAGGATATGAGAGCTGGGTATAGTTTAAGGGTGTCTTAGCAATAGAATAACCCATAGAAGAAGAAATCCTCGAAAAATTGCCGATGTCCCGAAAAATCGCGAGATTTTCGGGACGACGATGTTTTCCGGCGAAAAAATCATGATGTTGAGGAAAAATCGCGCCGCGCGAGGTTTATACAAAATTGCCGATTTTTGCCAAAATATCGCGCCACGACCTAAAAAATCGGCGTTGACCTACGACGATTTTTGGAGTCATTAAAACATTTTCGGGTTTGTATTTGTTGTTTCGATTCACTTTAGCAGCGTTGCAGGAGCTGACGATTGGAGGAGGGGCCATTGCACACAGCAAATATCAAGGCTTCAAGCATCCAATTGCTTCGGTCACTGGTGAGTATGAGTTGTAAATTTAAAAAATTGCAGTCGCAGGCTCTTTCAAGTTTCTAGTTTTAAGTTTAATTTTTTTTTTTGAAAATCGCCGTCGTCCAAGGTCTAGACTCCATCCGACTCCACTGGACAGTGGACACTGCCCGCGGCCCTGCAGCTCCAGATCTGTGATTCTGTACAGTGCTCGGGAGTCGGCGCTCGCTGCTGAGTGTAATATATACTTATTGCTATATAGTATATAGTTATACTATACACTGTATAATATATATAGTATATACTATATTATACAGTGTATAGTATAACTATATACTATTTATATTATATATTATATACTATATAATATATAGTATATATTATATACTGTATAGTATATAGTATATATAGTATATATACTTTATAATATACAGTATATAGTATATACTGTATAGTAATATACAGCATATACTGTATATACTATATACTGTGTATTGCTATATAGTATATAGTATATACTATTATTATTTATATAATGTCTTTATTTGGGTTTAAATTTTTAAATTTTAATCATAAATTCATAATGTCTTTTTTTTGGTTTTTTTGCAGCCACAGGTTTGACAAAATGCCAAAGGCATTGGACCCATTTTGGCAATACGCTGACCCTGAGGATGGAACAAACCGACAACGATTGAATTGCAAATTGTGTGGACAACATATGACAGGAGGCATTAGCAGGTTGAAGTACCATTTGGCAAAACTCCCTGGCCATGATGTGGGGCTTTGTAGTGCAGTTACCCCCGAGATTATGAGAATGGCCCATGATGCAATTCACTCGAAAGATAGAAAAAGGCAAGAGTCAGCTGCAAATAGAGCTGAACTTGCTGCAGGTGGAGTGGCTAGGACTTCAGGGACATATGATTATGATCATCCGAATCCCACTGAGGGTAGTGTTGGGGGCTCCACGGCCATGGCTTCAGCTTCCGTGAGGGCTGCTGCCTCATCTTTCTTTGTTCCATGGAATAGCATCAAGTCCATGGTTAAAAAAAGGGAGAAGGAAGAAGCAGATAGGATTATGGGGAGGATTTTTTCTGGAGTGACTTGCCTCTTACAATAACAAGAAACAATCCTTTTTTTCAGCCTATGTGTGATGCCATTGCTATTGTTGGCCCAGGGTACAAGGGCCCTACATATGAGGAGATTCGAGGCCCAATTCTTCAATCAGAGAAGAAAGACATCAATGCTAGATTGGAGGAATTCAAACAGTCATGGTAGATTTCTGGATGCACATTGATGTCTGATGGTTGGTCAGATGTGAAGTGTAGGACCCTTCTCAATTTCTTGGTACAGTGCCCTAAAGGTACCATGTTTATCAAATCCGTTGATGCATCGGCACAGGTAAAAGAAGCAGCATTGTTATGTGAGTTGTTGGATAGGGTCCTTCAGGAGATTGGTGTGGACCACTGTTACAAAAACCGGACCGGAACCGGTAAAACTGGCTGGTCCGACCGGTTTTGGTGCCTCACCGGGTCAAACCGGTTTCGTACGGAACCGTCCGGTTCCTTACGTAACTGTACAACAACACTAAATAGGGTATTTTTTAAATTTTTTTTTTTAAAATTTAAAAGTTGGTTGAGTGGAAGGTTCTAGTGAAATATGCTCAGTATGGCACATACCAAGAGCACTTTTTGCAAATTTGTGTATAATGGTTTGGATTCACATGGTTGCACATGAATATACATATAATTTTTCAAAATTTAAGAAGTTTTTGTATTTTGGTGGACCGGTTTTGTGATCCGGTTTTTTTCCCAGTTTTGGTCCGGTTCCGGTCCGCGTCCGGTTTTCAAGGTTGACCGATTCGACCACCGATTCGGTTTTTGTAACCTTGGCGTGGACAATGTGGTGCAGATCATAGCAGATAATGCAGCCAATTATGTGGTTGCTGATAGATTGCTTATGGAGAGGCACCCCTTACTATTTTGGAGTCCATGCGCTGCACATTGTATTGATTTGATGCTGGAGGATGTGGGGAAAATTCCCTTCATCAAGGAGGTTGTTGATCAGGCTAGGAGTATCACCAAATTCATATATAACCATGCTTGGGTTCTTTAGCCTCATGAGGAGATGCACGAGAAACAGGGAATTGTTGCGCCCTGGAATCACACGATTTGCCACCAACTTCATTTCTCTTCAGTCTTTGCTTCGAGTTCAGTTTGAGCTAAAGCAAATGTTTGTTTGTGATGAGTGGCGAGATTGCACATATAGCAGGAGAGAGGATAGGAAAGCCATCGCTAGATTGGTTTACACCGACTCCTTTTGGGAAGGAGTGGAGGAAGTGTGCTCAATCAGTGAACCTTTGGTAAAGGTTTTGAGATTAGTTGACAGTGACAAGCCCGCTATGGGCTATTTGTACGAGGCCATGGATAGGGTCAAAGAGTCTATTCGGTCTTATTATGTCGGGAAGGGTACCCTTGGACACAATAGACACATGATGCTATGGGAGTTGATTGATACACGATGGACTGGGATGCTCCATCGACCTATTCATGTAGCTGCACTTTTCCTCAACCCTGCCTTTTCATACAAGTGTAAGTTTGATTTTGATGAAGAGGTTTCAGAATGGCTTATTGAATATATGAATAGGATGGTACCTAATTTTGAGACTCGGGAGAGTATTATTCGTGAGATGGAGATGTATCGAGAGGCTACTGGACTATTTGGCTACGCTGATGCTGTTCGTGCAAGGAACAATTTGACTCCAAGTAAGTGATTGCAAATTAGAATTTATTTGTATTTTGAACTTCAAATTCTTAAATTTTAATTGTGTTTTATGATTTATCATTTTATTTGAAATTTGAATTATTTAATCCGATTCTCTTTCTTTTTTGTTTATTGTAGGTGTTTGGTGGAGGACATATGGTGCAAGGGCACCAAATTTTAAAAGATTTGCCATCCGAGTCCTCAGCCAAACCTGTAGCTCTTCTGGATGTGAGCGTAATTGGAGTGTCTTTGATAAAATACACTCAAAGAAACGCACCAGGTAAGTACTAAGAACTTTATCAAAGCAATTAAATTCATTGTAATTTAAGATCCTGTTTCATATTGGTTTCCGCTGGCATCAAGACTCAAGAGTCAAGACTCATTAAATCTTTTTATCACCCTCTTACAGGTTGGATTTCCCACGCCTGAAGGACTTGGTGTATGTCCACTGCAATCTTCGACTGTGGATGAAGCAGGTGGAGAAATCACCCGATGTGGATGCCATTTGCTTGGACAATATTGATGTATTGTCCAAGTGGAGGGTGGAGGTTGAGTTACCTATCATGGAGGACGCACCTGCATGGTTAGATGAGGAGCAGCAACAGGGGCAGGAGGATGAGGAGGAGCAAGAGGGGGAACAGGAGGAGGAGGCGGGCAGCTTTGACCCAAAGGACTTCATGGAGGGTGATGTGGCTTCATCAGCACCACCTTCTACAGTGGTCGATGCATCTACTCCCTTATTGGCACCGAGTCCCTCATTGGCACCTGGTCCCTCATTGGCACCTAGTAGTACAGTGCCAGGACCTTCTACTGTCAGGGGCAGGCCTGGCAAACAGCCCATTATCTTTTCCCGTAAAAGGGGAAGAGGGCATTGATTTATATTTCAGAGACAGATAGTTAGCTACTAGTTTTGTGATGTCATTTTGTAATATCATATATGTATTGGACCATTGATTTCCCACTTTTGAGTACTATTGGACAACTATATTCAGATTTTCAGTATTGACTTTTATGTCTCATATTATATTTGGCATGCCTACATGATATCTATCAGTGTTTTTTCTATATTTATGTGTCAATGTATTTATTTGATGTCATTGTTGCTTTATATGCTTAAAATTATGAAAAAAATGAATATATTTTGTGTTTTTAAATATTTGCCGCGGTTTGCCGATTTTTGCCGTTTTTTTCGCCAATGTTGCCGAGAAGATGTTTTCTGGACCCTTGCCGATTTTTTGCCGATGCCGATGTTTTCTTCTATGGAATAACCTTACTGTAGTTAAAAATTAGATCTGCAAATCTTAGAACAGCAATATAAACACATGCAAAAGGCCAAAAATAATACTTGGGTGGCTGAAAATTAATTCTAAGATCAGTGCCTATCAAAGTGGGCTAATTGAGTCATAAAACATATCAACTTAACAATGAATAAAACCCCCTAACAGGACATGAAAGCTACAGCCATACAAATATTGCCTAAAACCAACCACATGCAACACACCAAGTAGATTGCCTACAGCAACCAATATTGCCTAAATCCTAGTTCATCTTCAATCCACCAAGTAGATTGGGATTAGCAGACACAATTCTCTTCTCGTGGTGACCTATTTGGCAAGGCCCTCTTAGTTGGTGATCCCTTGACTCCATTTACCAATTTATTGAATTGGCACTAGCCCTTGGATTGGTTCCTTTTATCCTCCCGTCACCCATTATATATTCTTATACTACAAAAACAAGTGTTTTGCTAGAGCTACTCTTCATTTCAGCTTGCATTCCATTGCTTATTGCTCTAGCAATCCTATTTAGGGAAGTCCCTTGAGTTGGAGAAGAGCCATCCAAAACTGTGAAGAGGATTGTTGTGGTGAAATTGGCCTTTCCACTTGGTTCCCCTCAGCTAGCTTGCTTATTTGGGACTTTAATCACATGTGCTAGTTTGGGAGGTAACACCTTGCACGCTTTGATCAAATGAATGAAAAACTGATTAGAAGAAGAAATCATCTGTGCATGTGTGTATATCATTTATGTTTCCGCTCTTTACTTTTGCAGCTATTGTGTGATTGATGCTATGTTAAGAAATTCATTTTCTGCATTCAAATTAATTCAGTAGTTGATTTGTTTGATTCGAGAACATATGGACAGAAGTCATCTAGAGTTAGTAATTTTAATAATTTCCTGTTTGAAATTGGTTAGTCACTCCAACTAGTGCTTCCCATGTATGGGCTCTCTGCAAACCAAATTTTAACATGTGCTGTAGGAGGTGTAGCCATTGTTAGCACGTGAGTGCAGGTTGAACTTTCTAATACTCTGCTTGATATAATTTCTTCCCTCCGTGTATGTGCTTCTGCAGTTTTAAATCCCACGAGGGTGAAATAACTGTAAAGTCATTCATTACTAATGGATTTTTTATTCTGAGCAGTTTTAAATATACATGCATTAAAATGGTCACCTGAATTAGCATACTTGCATTAAAAAGGAAGGTTAAACATTGCTTCCTGCAGTTTGGACAAGATAAGAACGTGAAGAAAAGTTGGGATTAGAGCATGAAACTTTTGTCAAGGAGTTAATATAGGGAAAACAAGATGCAAATGTCACAATGTTGTATTTCAATAAAATTCAAATGCCACAATGAATATATTTCAATGATGTGCTTTTGTAACCATTTTTTTGGATGTTAGAATCAGGTCTTGTGTAGCTAGAGATATTCAACAGAATGTGTGGGATTAGCTTGATCGTTTCTGGTGTTCAACTTCATTGTTCATCATCAGATCATATAGATGGTTTCCAAGATGCTTCTTTTGGAAGCTTATTGCAGAAGGAAAATTGGGTATGCTCACCATTCCTTAGCAAAAAGCTAACTACTTGTATGTTTGGGTTTTTTGTTGAATTGTATTATGGTGTTTTGTCTTTGACCTTTATTTCCAGTTCCATTTCGTAGTTTCCCAATATGGAATATCAATGTCAAGGGATATAATCCTTAGTTTTGATATTTTCACTGTATCTTAACCGAATGATTATTTACATGAATATGTGGAATCTTTACTACTAAGTCCGTTTAACATAGACTGGAGAAATAATTGAACAGGACTTACAATTGCAACATTGTAATAAACATGTTATGATCCAAGTTACCCAAAATAGCACAGTAACGACTGAATAGGCCAAATATAGAAGAGGAGCATGGCTCTTAAGTACAAGAATGATGAGTTGCGTCTGCAACTCTTATAAAATAAGAGTATCTCCTTATAATTTTGAAAGTTAAGAGTATCAAGGAATCATATACAACTGTCTATGAATGACTATAATAATCTCCTATACATACAAATTATCACACATTACGCATGGGTCCAGTTCCAAGATAACCTACTATTTATTTATACAATTGTTCCTAGGAGCAAAACAAAATACAGGGAACAACATACCAGATTAGGACCAATAACCTTCTCTTATTACACAAACCAATTGCATCAGATAATGTCAGGTAGTCTCCTTACAACGTTTGACTCTTACCCTTTCTCCATCATAATCCACACATTTATACCACAATCTACATAACCAACTACACATTTGACTGTAACTCTAACATCTAATAGTTGGTTGTTTTTAATCTTTCTATGAAAAGTGCAATGGCTTTTTTAAAAACTGCATTGACAGTTAACTCAGGTCGTTGGACCAGAGTTGGTTTGCTTTCCTTTCAGTGAGTTCATTGCTAGGGGTGAATCACTGAGGTGGAGTTGCAGCTTAGTGGGTTTAGCTATTTATTGGGATCACTACTCTGTGGGTTTATTGCTTTACTTATGTACTTCACAAGCAAGTGAGTTCATGAGCTAGTGGTTCACAGTCTGGTGGGATTTCTTGTATGGATCAACATCTATTATCTGTTGGTCTCCAATCTTTGAAACATACAATTAAAACATAACTATCAGTCATCATGCAGATGGATGGGATGGTGCTGATCAACCATCCTTTTGTATCCCATGAGTGAGGCAATAGAATATGGCAATCAAGAAACCTTCCATTTTTCCCAAAATCATTCAACACACCCTTGGGTAAGTTATCTCATTCTCTCTTTTCAATGTATTTATACAACATGAAGCAGGTTACGGGTAGTACATCTAATTGATTAGCTAATTATCTGACTAACATAGTAATAAGTTAAAAAAAATGACATAATTGAGAACATGCTATATTATGGGTCAGTGGCCCCACATAGAGGAATTAATGTACAAACTAAAACAAAAGAACAAATTGTTTTTTTCATTTATTAAAGGGCAGCTTGAACAAAGAATCCAAAATTGATATTTTTTTATAGGTGCTCTTGGTTCCAAGAGGTTAGCTCAACTCGTTGTTGCCAAAGTTGTTGGGCATTTGGCTAGTTTCGTGCTAGTATGTACTTAGTGCGAATCCCCTTGTGTGAGGCGCTCTAGTCTATGTCAATGGGTTTACTAGATGCCATCCATGAACGTCGGGAAGCATCCCTTGGGCTTACTTGCAAGGTTTTCCTTAGAAAAAAACTAGTCTAATCTTTGCCTCATAATCGTTTCTATATTTTTCTAATGAGATTGCATCATCATAACCCGTAGTTATGGCCCTAAAAGTGGTGATTAAAGGATAATACTTGGTGGGTTTAGGATTAACTGGGTTTACTATTTTGTTGTTCAGAACTATGTTGGACCACCATTTTGTCATTCACATCCCAATGAACTTGTCCTTCATGGATTTACATCTATTATAGGTTGGTCTCTTGTCCCTAAAATGTACATTCCAAAACACAATTGTTAAAGGGGTTAATATGCAATTGTATCTAATTCCTTAGGTGCATGGCGGGGATAGTGGAACATTGGGTTGTTTCCCTGTTCTTTCAATCTATTGGTTACGTTCTCTTGAGATCCACTTACTATACAGGGAAGCTGGTCTTACTCTAGTTCTTCTCGTGCCTCATAATTTCCAATCAATGCATTCAACTAGAATTCCTTCACCAGTTTTTGTTGTTGCATCCTATGCAAAGGACAGTCGGGGGTCTTGGTAGGGTCATGTAGTACCCATGCCAGTGCATCCCAAAGATTGGCCATGTTGCCCTCTAGATTCTCTATAGTGCACCCTACTAGATGTTTAAAAGAAGGGGGTCTTTTGTCATTGCAAAAGGCCAAGTTGGGGCTTGTTTATGTAAAAATGCTCGTTTAACAGGGCTCAAGACCCTTGGTCTGGCCATAGCAGGTCCTCTTGGTTCTCATTTCAAGGAGTGTTGGCCTCGTGGCTTTGTTGACTACCCCTTGATGGGTGGTTCCCTCATCATGTTGGGCACCTTGGGATGTCCTGGGTGGGTGTTCTAGTGCACCTTGGGATGCCCTGGATGGGTGTTCTAGTGCACCTTGGGATGAATCCATTAGGACACATGGGTTGGGGCTCCTAGCCACACTTTTGTTTTATGCTTTGTAGAGGTGATTGCGCTTGTAAGGGTTGTCATACTCTCCTTAGCACACCTCATGGATACCCTGTTGGACCTATCTTTGTTGTATCATCCCTCCCTCTTGGCCATCTTGGTCTTCAAGAGCAAATCATCCACCTTCCAAGCAAGCTAGAAGAGGCTGTACCAACCTAAAATGGAGAGTGTTGAGGGAAAAAGACAAATACTGGGGTTAGATGGGGCATGAGGTCCTCCTTCCAAGCTCAACGTTTCATCGTGTTGAAGTACTTTGTTATTTTTAATCTTTATTTTATGTTTTATGAGGTTTAGTCCTTGGATTGTGGGTGACAAACCCTCAAAAATCATTAAAGTCATTTTAAAGACAAATGATGTAGGTTGGCTTAAAGGTGGTTTAAGTTAGCCTTTTCACGCATAAATAAGATAACTCCTCATTTGTAACCTAGATCATGGGATCATTTAAGATACTTTTTCTTCTTTTTCTTCTTGTGTACATGAGCTAATCAAGTGGTGCACAGATCCTTTCTTGTACAAGTTTAGGGTTTTAAGGATAAAGTTGATGCATAAAGGTTTCTTTGCTATCTTTCAAGGCTTGTCTAAGGTGAAAAGATTCTTGGGACGCTAATCTTTTCTCTTTTCTTTCTCAATTGTGGTAAGATCTTTGAGTCTCTTGTCTTAAACCACCGGAGGCATCCAAGGTACGATTTACCTAAGGTTTTTATGCATAATAGTATAGTCTTGTAAGTGAGACATCCCTCTTGAAGGGTCTCTCTTGTTTTGGGCCTTGGCATCTTTCTTTGCCCTAACTAGGTCAAAGCTAACACAACCTAGGGTTTCTTAGCTTTGCCCTAGTTCATACAATTTTTGAATTTCCAATTCTTAGGAGAAAAGTTAAACCCGGTTTCTTGGTGCCCGGAAGGAACAAGATTTAGTTCTTATTCTCTCATCTTCACCAAAATTCCTTGTATCATTTACTGGAAAAAATACAAAAAATATAAAAATTAAAAAACCCTAAAAATAAAATATATTTTGAAAAATCCAAAAATATATATTTTTTGCCATTAAAATTGTTTTACTTGTTTAATTCTGTAATAGTTACTACTGTTGAAATTTTGAATTTTCTGAAGTGATTATACTGCTGACAAATCCATAAAAAGTTGTTTTTGGAGCTCAAAGAGGGCCCTAAAAAGGGGTGATGTCAGCCCTAGGGAGGGTGACATCACTCTCTAAAAGTTATTGCAGATCTGGTATGTTGATGTAATTGTAACTTCGAAATGTATTCACTTGTATTTCTTATCTATTGTAACCCGATGTTTATTCCGGGATGTATTTGAGTCATTTCATGCCTCTATGTTCCGATCGGGAAGTTTCTATAATGAGAAAGTCATGTCAAGTCATTGTGGGTAACCCTCCTATTGGTCAAGGGTTAAAGTCCCCACAGTTGTGGGGCCCTTGGGTTATTAGACTATCCTAGTGAAGTCGACCCTAGGTGAGTCATTGTAAGTCGGGGCAATAGTCCCCACCATTGTGTTACCCTCCTATTGGTCAGAGGAGGCAAAGTCCCCACAAGTGGTGGGGCACTAGGGTTATTAGACACTCCTAGAGATGTCGGCTCTAGTAAGTAATTGTTAAGTAAGGCCGACATGTTGGAGTGCACTTCAAGTGAACGGAAGAATATAAATAGAGAGTGAGAGCCTCTCTATTTATCACTTGAAACACATCACTCACTCACTCAAGTGTGGCGCATTAGTGAGGAAGGAAATACAGTGGTACTAGACAAGAAGAAGACTACTGTTGTCGGAAGTGCATCTTACTGTTTTGGGCTTTTACTGTTTTGATGCTGATTCTATCTCTGAGGAAGTTGCGGGGTTTTCTCCTTTATGGTTTCCCCTAGGAAAACTCTTTGTGTCTCGTCTCTTGTGATGTGCTTATTTTTTATTGCTGTGCTTGTTATTCTCTCAGTGAAAAGATCCTAAGATCATAATGCTAGCTTATATGATGAAAAACTAACATGGTATAGGTGTTTTGCAGTTTCATTTTGACAAGAAGATCAAGCCCAAGGGTTGGAAAAGGTTTCTAGCTCAACTCCAAGTCATCCAGGGTTGACCTACGGGGGTTTTGAAATGCCAAATCAAGCTTTTCAGCTTTTACTGCAGAAAATTACAGAGTTGAAGGTGAAATCAGTCCCAAAACACAACATTCATCCGTCAAAAGAAGTGCACCGTAAGGGGAATTGAGTCTCCTTGGGTTGTTGATCGCTGGGAGGTATTTTTCAAGATATTTCCATGACCAATTTTGGGTTTTTTTCCAAGTTTATATTGCTGGTTTTTACTACAGAAAATTGGTTTGTCTTGTTAATCAATCAACATCGATTTTTATTGCTCCTAAATTTTCCCAGTCATTAGATACTTATAGCATATCTTATTGACTCCATTAAGGCTCTGATCTACTAACTTAGTGGGAAGGTCTTGTAGAGATAGAGCTGTTCTTCATTGCATATCATACCTGTCTATTTCTAACTGTATTTGGGAAGCCTCACATGGCCTAAGGAGCAGGCCTAAAGAGAGAGGATAGTGCATTGAGGTGACAATGGGTGCATCTCCTGAACAGTTGTCGTTCTTAGCACCGTCCATCGTGGCCTAAGTTGAAGGTGCTAATCTCGGAAGTGATAGGCCTCAACATGGCCATTCTCCAGGATTCCCAGGAACATCTTCATCCTTCCTTGCACCTCTTTCATGATTGACCTTCTTTGACATTTGCTCAACAGTTGGATGTGATTATAAAAAATGCTATATACATAGCTTATTAGTGTAATTTTCCAGGCCCTCCTCACCTTTCTTTACCCAAGGTAACCATCAATACATTTGAGGGGCGCACCATTTTTAAAATGTTGTAGCTATAGGTGGCCGAGGGAGGCAGGTTTGGTAACAAAATAAAAGGTATACTAAGTATGAGGGGTAGCAAAAAGATCCTGTCAATGTTGAAATCGGTCAATTGATCTCTCATGCCTTTGGTTATGGCTTCAACATACTTGAACTAAGTGAGGACCAAGGAAGATGTCCAGTATGGTTGACATGGCCTCGTCGATTGTGGAATCATCCTCTATCAAGATTAGAGGAAAGAGGGCCATAGATTGTTGGACCCACTAAGGGAAACCTTTGTCCTATACTTATTAGTGAAATTTTCTAGGCCCTCCTCACCTCTCCTTACCCAGGGTAACCAATCAATACATTTGAGGGACAATCCATCTATAAATTGTTGTAGATGTAGGTGTACCTTAGGTAAAAAATAAAAAGGTACACTAAAAAGTTTGACCAGTTGAAATTGGTCAATCGGTCCGTCATGCCTTTGGCTATGGCTTCAACATACTTGGATTGAGGGATTTGGTTACAAGGATCTTGGAAGATATCCCGTATGGCCAACATGGTCTTGTCATATGTGGGCCATGACTAACTAGCTAACTAAAACTGTTCTAGTCTTGCCAACATAACTAATTAAAACTATTCCAAAGTAAAAATAATAAAACAAGGGTTTACCATAGTTACTTTGGTGCAATGTTGTTCGAGGAAATCTCTATATGATCAACCCATGAGCTTTCTGTTGGTTTTTCTAAGTTAATTTACTTAGGATCTTTATCTTAAAGAATAACAAGCACAACAATACATCAAAGATACATAAGATACACAAGACACATAGATTTTCATCGGGGAAACCATAAAAGAAAAAACTCCGCAAACTTCCTCAAAATAGTTCCGTCACAAAGATAAGATGACAAGATAAAAATAATCCAAGAACAATATCTCTGCAGTAGCTCTCTTTCCCTCCTCTTCCTCTCTCTCCTAAAGCGCACATGAGAGAGAAAGTGAAGTGTGTGTCGAATGAGGAGGGTGCCTCTACTTATATTCTTTCGTTGAGTTAGTTAACTCAACCACTAGTTTGCCTAGGTTACTTATGGGGCCGACCTACCTAAGAATACACATAAATACATTTGACATTATTTAACCTGGGGACTATTGCCCCGACTTACAATGGAGGGTTTACCTCAGTGACCATACACAATGATGACATCCCGTAAAGGGGTAACACACATCCCCAATGGGGGTACAACAACATACAATGATAATATACATCGGAATATCTTCCGAAGTTACAAATACAACAACACCCCCTCTTAACTAGGAAGGTATTCTCTCGCCACAGTCATCAACACATCTGGTCATCATCGTCGCTGCTGCCATTGTTCTCATCTTGTCCAATTCGTCGCATCTATTCGTCATAGGAAGTTTCTATAGAGCCAACCCTTTTTCATGTTGGATGTAGGCCTAGACCTCATCTAGGTCTTTAAATCATCAAGTAGGTATAGCTCATGACTTATTACATTGCCTTTGCAAAACCTGAAGGAGCATCCCAGGACTGATTATATGTCTCTACAAAACCTGAAGGATCTCCTAGGACTGATTATATGCCTCTGGAAAACCTGAAGGAGCATCCTAGGACTGATTATATGCCTCTACAAAACCTGAAGGATCTCCCAGGACTGATTATATGCCTCTGCAAAACCTGAAGGAGAATTCCAAGATTGATTATATGCCTCTGCAAAACTTGAAGGATCTCCCAGGATTGATTATATGCCTCTACAAAACCTGAAGGAGCATCCTAGGACTGATTATATGCCTCTGCAAAACCCGAAGGACCTCCCAGGATTGATAATATGCCTCTTACAAAACCTGAATCCCCTACTACCATCTCGTCATCTTCAGATCATCTCATCATCACACGGAGCACAGCCTAGATGCACACTTCTCAACCATACTAGAACAACCACAACCCTTACATCTGCACCATGGGAGTACACACCTACCACCATGTGAGAAAGGCTCTCGTGCATCTACGTCTTCCGGACTCATCACCTCCCCTTGGAGGGAACCTCTATTTGAAGTATGCCAAGCTTCTCTCTGAAGTATTCAAACTTCACTCTGGCTAATGGCTTGGTCAACACATCGGCTATCTACTCATCTGTCGCAACATACTGGAGCTTCACTGCTCCTCTCTGCACCATATCCTTGATATAGTGGTACTTGATCTCAATGTGCTTCGACTTGTCATGAAGCACTAAGTTCTCAGACAACTTTACCCAACTCTGGTTGTCACAGAAGATACAACTCGCCTCTAACTGGAGATCAAACAAATCAGACAGTAGCTTCCTAAGCCATACTGCTTCACAACTGATTGAACAAGCTGCGACATACTCTGCTTCGGCTATACTTAGTGCCACGCAGGACTGCTTCCTTCTAAACCAAGAGATCATACCTGATCCCATACTGAAGCAACACCCTGAGGTGCTCTTCCTATCTACGACACTGCTAGCCCAGTCCGAATCAACATAACCCTGTAGGTTAACCTTTTGATTCGTGTCATATTTGAGCCCATAATCAACTGTGCCCTTTAGGTACCTCAATATATTCTTTGCAACAACCAGGTGGACTTGTCTTGGATCCATTAGGAACTGGCTCAAAGTGTTCACAGCAAAGCATATGTCTGGTCTCGTGTTTGTTAAGCACATCAATGAGCCAATCATCTGATGATACATCGTGGTATCAATCATCTCTAATGAAGCATCACACAGTAGCTTCAAATTCGATGCCATAGGTGTGGCTATTGCCTTGCGGTTCAGTATTCCGAATTTCTTCAGAATCTCCACTGCATACATTCCTTGACCAAGGAAAATCCCATCCGCATTCTGCCACACCTCCACGACTAAGAAGTAGTGTATCATCTCTAGGTCTTTCATCTCGAACTCTGTAGCAAGTCTCTTTCTTGCATCTTTAATGAGTTTCTCTTCGCCTGTCAGTAACAGGCCATCGACATATATCAGGAGCATCACTGGTCTTCCGCTTTCAACCTTGAAGCAAAGGTTGGGATTCGCTTTACTCTTAGTAAAGCCTAGGGCCATCAGTAAGTTGTCCGTCCTACTGTACCATGTCGAACTTGAGGATCTTTTGCAGTCACTCCCTTTGAAGCGGAGCATCATTCTTTCTTTGCCTTTCGTACCCTATGTATTGAAACATTCTGTACTGGAGTGACAAGTAGCGTCCTTTGCTATTGATCTTCTATGTATCCATCTAATGTTACTGGATACCAAGATCCTCTATCTTTATCTTTGTTGAAAAGTTCTTCTCGCACCCATCTGTGAGCTTGTCATCCTTCATAGGCTTTCATCTTCAACCTTGTAGCAAAGGTTAAGATCTTCATCACTCTAGGTGATCTTCAAGTTCCTCATGTAAATGTATGTGCTATCCCATGGATGCCTTCTGAGCTCGTACAAGGCCTTCTTTAATTTGCACACATCAGTCATCCTGTCATGTGTCTCAACTCCCAGTGGTTGCTCTACGTACACGTCCTCCTCTACTACACCATTCAAGATGTTGTCTTGATGTCAGATGTGTATCTCCTATCGCATACTTGCATGTATGGATCTAATGAAGTCTATCTCGCAACTGGTGCAAATGTCTCCTCGTAGTCTACGCCTTCTTTCTGTGAAAAGCCTTGTGCTATGAATCTTGCCTTGTATCCCACGATGCTGCCATCTACTGTATGCTAGATCTTGCAGATCCATATGGAAGACACCACAGACTTCCCTTCAGGTCTCGACACCGCATCCTAGACATCATTTCTCTTGATCAATTGGTACTCTTGATCATAGTCTCCTTCCCTTTCTTCTTGGCTACTTCTTCATAGCTAGAAGGATCTGCATCAATGATGTCGCTCAACAGTGTCACATAACTAGAGTGTGTCTGAGGCCTCTTGCTTTCTTTGGAAGTCTTGTCATACTATTCTTCATCTTGGATGATTTCTCGTGCCCAAGGTGGTCTTCATCTCTCGAGGTGGATCTACCGTTCTCTTTATATTCTTCTAAAGCTCTTTCTTTTGCCACAGTCTCTGATCTGGGAAGCTTCAGGTTCCTCTTCTGAACTGTCGTTACTTGCTCTTCGGAATGATCTACAAGTCAAGTTCAGTTACATGATTTGAAACATATCATAATTTCCAAAACATATTAATAGTGAAAAATATATGTCACATAGTCATGCAACTATCAATGCCAATGTTACAACATTCATCCATATGCCGTACACATACAGTAACTTCTAGATGCCTTCTACCCCAATGTTATTAAGAGTGTGTACTACTCCTAATATGTCAACAAAGAGGTTTTAATCTAGATAAATGGAATGTTGTACAACATCATTGACTTCTTACCCATTATGTGCAATTCAATAGTATAAATGCAATCACCCAAACATGCATAATACATCAACTGAATATAAACAAGTGCACAACCAAACAATACCATGAAATGACAATTGAATACTTATCTTTATTTGTTTTGTGGGTAGACTCCTTCAGCCTTCAACTTCAACTGCATCATTTCTTATCCAAATGCTGAGTTGGATAAGAGGTTCTTCATGAGTTGAGTCCTTCATTTTCCTCATCACTTGAGCAATCTTCTTTGAATCGTGAGAGCTTGATCTTCGTTTGCCCCCATCTTCTCTTCTCTTATTATGAGTCGAGCTTCTTCTTGTGTGCACTCTTCCCAGAGTCTGTTGAAGGTAATCAACTTCCTTCTGGTACACATTCCTCGAATGAATGAATCCCATGATCTTAGGAGGCCATTCAAGGTGGTTACAACGATGTCTTCTTCTCCTTCGATTGCTTTGTCATAGCATCAAACACTTCCTTTTGGTGTCTTCAAGGATGACACATGAGGGATGAGATGATCTGTAATAGAATCTACAATGATTCTCTTGGCTCTAGCCTTAGCCTCATCTCCCTCTGGCTCTTAGAACTTCCTTACTAAAATACTGATCCAAGTCATTTTCTTCAAGGATCACGGAGGTCCTATACTTCCATACTTGGAAGTTGTCAGCTTCACCAAGCTTGTCATCAAGCTGGGTGTGATTATTCATTTTGAAATGAGGACCTCAAATGTCAATAACAAAGACTTAGATCTTACCGATTTGAGGTGTCCGACCTGGTTTCAGAGCTGGCTGATATAGGGTTTGTCAGAAAAACCCTAATGTTTCAAACTTTTGATTGGACAAAAAGATGGGCCTCTTCAAGGCGAGCTGTCCAATGTACTCCTTTTATGAAAACAGTGGTGGGAAGCTCCCGAAACAGGAAACCCTAGTTTTTCAATTTCTTCTGCAGAATTGTCTGATATTGCTATTGCTGTATCTACGAAATTTCGTCTCCTTACAGTCTGAAACATCGCACTGAGATATCTTGATATGTCTTCTTTCCAACCCCACAGGTTAGAGCAGAAATGGATTCTCCAAGTGGGACTTATGCGGATTTTCCCAAGGTGACTGTTTTGGGGACTGTTCAGCATAGCGAACTTTTATGGACTTCCACGTGCCACTGTTTCACATTCTGGGTTTGAAAAGTGGACCACAAAAATTACAGTCTGTGCCCTACCTGGAACATCTTGCGAAATTTCATTTGGACCTTCCTAGCCCGAGATATAGCAATTATTCCTAGGTCACCTATTTATGACTGTATTCTGGAGGAGGATGGAACCCTGATTTGGAAGAACCATATCTCCTGAAGTATAGCAAATCTAAGGCTGAAACTTTTATACAAGGTACAACAAGAATTCCTCTTTGGCCTGTAAAAGTTTCGGCTTCCAAGCCTTCTCCAATCTCGCATTATAGCGAAAGTGCTAAGATGACTAAATTAAGTCTTCTAGGGTTTTCAAGCATGAAACCCTAATTTCCATTAGTTGCCATTGTAGCTGTATTTCGGCTCCACAGTGCCTTCTTTCATAGTGGCTCTGATACCATGTTAGTTTTTCTAAGTTAATTTACTTAGGATCTTTATCTTAAAGAATAACAAGCAGAACAATACATAAAAGACACATCATATACACAAGCCACATAGATTTTCATCGGGGAAACCATAAAAGAAAAAACCTGCAAAATTCCTCAGATAAGTTCCGTAAAAAAGATGAGATTGACAAGATAAAATAACCCAAGAACAATATCTCTGCAGTAGCTCTCTGTCCCTCTTCTTCCTCTCTCTCCTAAAGCGCACATGAGAGAGCAAGTGAAGTGTGTGTCGAATGAGGAGGGCGCCTCTCTATTTATATTCTTTCGTTGAGTTAGTTAACTCAACCACTAGTTTGCCTAGGTTACTTGTGGGGCCGACCTACCTCAGAATACAAATAAATACATTTTACTTTATTTAACGTGGGGACTATTGCCTCGACTTACAATGGAGGGTTTACCTAAGTGACCATACACAATGATGGCATCCCATAAAGGGGTAACACACATCCCCAATGGGGGTACAACAACATACAATGATAATATACATCAGAATATCTTCCGAAGTTACAAATACAACAACACTTTCGTCATCATCAACCATTTGATACCAAGTGCCAGTAGCCTCGACCAGGTTGTCTAGCTGCAACTGAATCTAGTCCAAGTCATCTTTTATTTGGTTGATAGCTTGAAGGGTCTCGTTTTGAAAAAACTCCTTATCCATTATGACTTGAGCTAGAATATTCTTGATCCTTCATTTTTCAGTTTTGTCGTAGATTTGGAGGTTGGATCACTAAGCGCTCTTGGTTCATGAGATGTGAGAGAGGGATTCATGATCCCTCCCCCAACGCCCGCCATTCTAATGAACCTTGGTAGCAGAAACCCAGGCAATAGATCTCGTATGGCTCAAAAAACCATGATAAAATGAAACCCTAACCAACGATCGCTAGTTTCCTCATTTGCTCAGCGAACTAAACTTTTGAACTTGGTCAAAAGGTGATCAGATTATCTTTGATAAGATAAATGGCCAAGGACCGAATCAGACAAGGTCCGATAGAAGTATGGGCAAGGGATGTATCGGAAATGAAACCTGATACCAATGAAATGAACAGACATTCATTTACTAACAAATATCAAACATAAGGAGGATAATAAATAGAAATCCATATAGGACAAGAAATAAATAATGAATAATAATATGATGATAGAATGATGATACAATTGCCATGTGATGGTGTACTTATACCCATTGACTAGTCAACATGGTTGATAGGTCATGTCCCTTCATTAGGTCATGTCTTGTAGATAAGATGTGTCACTTAATTATTATTTGTTGTTATTATTATTATTATTTATTGATGTCTATATGTAAATTTATGTTCATTGAAGATTGAATGTTTGCTATTGACATTATATGGAAATATTGATGTAAAGCTACTTGTCATCAAGCCTGAGGGAACTGATCTCTTTGTCTAGGAATTGGTTGGGCTTGTTAAAGTCAAATTTAATATTTTTCGTAAGGATGTTGAATTCCTTCCTATTAACGCACAAACTCATATGCTCCCATTTCTGGCTTTTAAGGATAAAATTTCCTTCCAATCCTATTGTTAGATTATTTTAACTTTCTTTGTTTCATCGTGTAACTCCGTGTTCCATGAAATAATATATGATTCATTTCTCAATTTTTTTTATAAGGTATTTATACAAAAACTTCTTATTTTTATTATACGATCATTTTTTTCTTACTTAATGAAATAATAGGTGCTTCTATGAAATTGCATTTTCATAAGCCATAGTAATGACCTTAGAAGTTAGAACTAGTAATTGTATGCTTATATTAGGTCTACCTACGTACCCATATGAATTTAAAATTTAAAGAAGTGTCATTTGGGTTGACATTCCCAATGGGATTTGTACATACTTGAGTTATATTCCCCTCTACTACTTCTAACTTTTCACTTAATCAAATGAAATCGAGTGATGGTTGCTATTCAAATGATATAATAGTTCAATTAGTGCGAGAAAGCATCCACAACCATATGTCTTGTTTTGATTTCAACACGGTTATGAAGTAATAGTGATATATCAGTGTAGGTTGTCATTTAATATAGAAGAATATCATGTTGAGATTGTATTCAATGCTAAACCCGTGGATGCTTGCCACTTGTTGTTGGGAAGGCCATGGCAATCTAATAGGAATATAATTCATGATAGAAGGAAGAATACCTATACCATAACTAAGGATGAAATTCCAATTGTTTCCAATGAAGGATGGAGAACAAAGAGAAGTGTTGTAGTTGTTGATTGAGAAATTTTTAAGTACGATGAATAATACAAAGTAATGTTTTGCAGTGTTGCCGAAAAAGTAATAGAGTGCAACGAGATGGAGGTTCTCTATAAGGTGGAGAAGTTGTTAGAAGAATATAGTGAGATAGCGTGCGTATATTTGCTAAAATGGTTACACCATGAAGAGAAGGATAACACATAAGATGCACTTGATTCCAAGTGCAAGTTTTCCAAATCAAGTAGTGCACAAGATGAGTGTGATGGAGAGTGTGGAGCTAAACAAACTGGTTGGAGGGTTGATGTCAAAAGGTTTGATTAGGGAGAATACGAACCCATATGTAGTTCCAACATTGATCACACTGAGGACAGATGGAATTTGGAGGAAATGTATAGATTCCCAAGCAGTGAATAAGATAAGAATTAGGTACAAATCCCCATAAGTGAAGATTGGTGGCTTTGTGGACAATTCTAGTGGCACCATATTTTTTCAAAGTAGATATCACCATATTTGGATCATGGAAGAAGAATGGAACATTCCACAATATAAAGGACATATTATATGAGGGTTTGGTTATGCTGTTTGGATTTACCAATGCACTCGAGACCTTCATGAGGTTGATGGTAAAAGTTTTGAGGCCATACATTTGTAGGTTTGTGTTGTTTACTTGAATGATATTTTGATATTGGATAAGACTAGAGAGGAGCATTTTCATCATTTGTTGCCGGTGTTTGAAACATCAAGGAAAGCGTGCTTGTATACCTTGGTTTTATTGTGTTCAAGGAAGTGTTGACCATGGATCTTGAGAAAGTGAAGGTTATTTTGGATAAAGCCACACCACACAATGCCATCGAGGTGAAAAGTTTTCATGGTTCCTACTTTTGATAGGAATTTCATGAGAAGTTCAACGATATATGCATGCCAATCACATAATGTATGAAAGGGCAAGGATTTCAGTTGAGCAATACAACACAATGCAATTTTGAGTTGTTGAAGAAGACTACCAAAGCACCAATTTTGGCATTACCAAGTTATTGTATAGTATTCCAAGTTGTTTTTGATGAAAGTGCAATAGCTATTGGTGTGATATTGAGTATGGAAGGAAGGCCAATAGTGTACTTTGAGAGGTTGAATGAAGCAAGGAGGAAGCTTGCAACATATGATTTGGAATTTTATGCTATTGTGTAGGTGCTAAAGGATTGTAGTCATTACGTGTAGCCAAAGGAGTTTGTTTTGTACCAAACAATTATGTGTAGCCAAAGGAGTTTGTTTTGTACCACAGGCATGGAATGGAACATTAAGTTTATCCCACCTTTTGACCACATGCTTTTGAATATGCTCATACAAGATGGCATCTTTTGGCTCAACAACCTCCCCATTTACCGATTGATCAGTATATGCAAACTGAATCATGTTATAAATGGGCTTGGTGAATTGCAACACATACTTGACACTCATCCAAAACTGACCATCAAGAACGATGTCCTCCACCTCCTGAAATTCACACCTCTCAGATGCAGATGCAACCCTGTCTTTTAAAACCTGCCATGAATCACTTGATACCATACTAGCCAATGCCTCCCTTACTTTCAGAAGGTGCCTAAAGGTAAGGTAGTAGCTACCAAATCTGGTCTTTGCAAGCTTCAAAAGCTCCAACCTTGAGTGACTGCGGAAAATGTGATGGGCATTACTATGATTTGTAATAAATCTTATCATGTGCTTGCCTTTCTTGTACAATGAACCAATCCATCTATAATCATTCTTCTTCATCTTAATAATGTCATGCATCAAAAGGTTCAATGTGTGAACCAAACGCACATACCAAAATATGTTGGGGTATCTATCCTCAATGATTGCTCCCGTTGCTTTACAATTAGCAGCATTGTCAGTGATGACCTAGATGACATTGTATGGCCCAATCGATTCAATGGTTTTAATTAAGGCTTCTGCAATATTGATGCCGGTCTTGAACCAATCTAAGTAGACAGGGGATGAAAGGAAGATTGCACCACTGACAAACACCCGAAGAATATTAATCAATGGCTTTCCCTTTACATTTGTCCAACAATCAGATACAATGGACACCCCATATTCATTCCAGGAATTTGTGAACCGCCCCAAAGCGTTTTGGATCTTGGCTTTTTCCTTGTCAAGTACCATGATTCTAGCTTTGTCATACCCGGGGCTCCTATATCCTGCAGGGGCACTTCGGATGGCTTCAACCATTTCATGCCAATAGGATGAGCGAAGAACATTGAATGGTATGCCACATACATAGAGAAATCAAAACACTTTTGCATCCACATAATCCCTACCACCTTGGTCAAGGAAAATATGATATTGTTCTACGCCTTGAATGCGAGGGAGAGAATCCACTACCATGGGTGGATGGGGATCGAGCATCGAATGTTCTATGTGAGCTTGCGGTATCATGTTCAACCCTTGTTTTCTTGGATAGGTATTGTGCTTACTCCTCTTCCCTCTTATATTTTACTCTGTCACTTGATGGCACTTGTGTACAAGTTTTGATTCCTAGAGTCTTGTTTTCATCCCATGGCATAACCCCACATAAGTGCTTTCACATGGGTATATGAACCTATGTAAGTTACTCCACAATGGGGGCATGTAAATTTTGTGGTTCCACCCTCTCTCCCTCCTACAAGCTTTCTGACATATTTCCACAAGGGTGTTTGGTTGTCTTTGGTTTTCTTTCCATCACCACCATCACTATCATTTTCCTCATCCTCCTCTTCCTCTCCCACCTCTCCTTGATATGTGCCGCTACCCACTTCTTCATCCTCTTCATCATTTCTCCTCCGGTTTCCAATCAACACCATCATAATAAACAATGGAACCAAAAGGAGAAACCGCATTGACATACCCATCATCATGCTTGTAGTCTTCTAGAGATTTAGAGAATAACTCTTTGCCTGCAATGGAATGAGGGAGAAAGAATGGGAAAGAGTAGGAGAAGAAAACCTATAAGCATTCAAGCCATAAACAAATACAAGTTTATAAGGAAAAAAACCAAGAATGAGTTGAGAGTCTACCTCTTTGGCTCTACAATGGTGGTTGAACCCTATGGCAACCTTCAATCTCCCCTCTGTTGTCCGTCGAATGCACACTGTGAGCAGAAATCTTTTGGACTGCTGTTTCCCAAATGGGAAAGGTGTGGCCTTGGGGGCAAGCAAAGAGCCAGGTGCTGTCACCTGATCCCAGCTCCTCTGTTTTAGCTAACTCCTAACGAAGCCAAGGGGGGTAGTTCCTAACAAAGAGTTGTCTAAGGCTCTTGTTTTTAAATGTTTTTGGGTGTAAGATGTGAATGAGTGTTGTTTAGGAGTGTTTTTTTTTGAATTGTTCTTTTTATGAGATACACAATAATAAATTAAGCAATCCAAGTTGTTGTTTGCAAAACACAAGATAAGCTGCATAAGACGACTGGATTCAAAGCATCCACAACATAAATAACTTAGAATAAGAAGGACAAATGGTCCAAATCATGCAAAACAATTCTAAGACCTTTTCAGAATGGAGTCAAACACGTGTGTTGGGGATGCTGAAATACAAGTCTTGATGATGTGTTCGTGAGATCGTTTTGCAATGCTCTTGGTAATTTTTATTTTGTATTTTAGGATGATCTTGATTATTAAGGTAAGGGGAATTTCCAACCGATACGCGAAGGTACTGGAAATCTAGCCGGAAATACTCTAAGTGACCCCGTTCAAGGACATGTTGGACCGTCCAAGTTTACAGTGAGACATTCAATAACTAACCAGCCACTGCAAATGAGGAGGGCTACCCAGCGCCCCCAGTAAGAATTTGCCCACTTGAGTATTGCGTTCAACGCCGGTTCGTTGGTTATGGGATGGTAAATTTTATTACGTGAAAATGAAATTAAATGTGTGAATTAACAAACTACAGTGCTTTTGGGTATCCCAACAAACTACATACAAAGAAACTATGTGTGAATTAACAAACTACAAACTACACTGTAAAAATAGTAAATTCCAATTTTATGGGGAAATGTGAGCTAGAAATTTTATTAGAGCACAAACAAAGAAGCTCTCCGACAGAGAGTGCTCTTGAGCCACCTTATGGTGAGATTCAAGAGTCTTATCTAATCTAATATGAGAATGCAAATGCAACAATGCTCTCCGATAGAGAGTGCTCTTGACTCGTCTTATGACAAGTTCAAGAGACTTTATGTTCTTTTTATGATTTATTAAAAGAGCAAGATACACAACCAATAAATAACATGCAAATAATGAAGTCTAATCTAGCAATTAGTAAAAATGAAAGCTAAGTCTAAACAACAAGCTAAACTAAGTCAAGATGAAAAAAGACACAAGACACACTTCCCCCAAATAGGGGAAGTAGGAAAAATGGGAGGCTTGATCCCATAAGCCTTCTTTATTAATGAATTACAACGCTTGGGATTTTAACCCTTTTGAAAAGAACTTTGAGAAAATAGAAGCCTTGATGGCTTTTACAAAAGGATGTGGTTTTTGTTTGTGTTTGTCCTCTTGCTTTTGAACATTTTCTTCAATCTTTGCAAGTCTTTGGACTTGATTTTTGGTTGACTTCTTCTTTGGTATACCTACACAAAAAGGACAGCAAAACTCATGCACCCATTATTTGTTAATAAACCAAAATAAATCTAAAGGCAAAAAATGAAACTAATCTAAATGCAAAACCACTTCTTAAATGCAAAATTTTTAAGTCTTTTCGAAATGAAACTAAGAGCAAAAAGTAAAGAGTTAAGATGAGAAAAAGATGAAGGGAAAGTGGGGCAAAGAAGTGGAGCGAAAGCAAGCTGAGAGAGGATGTAGAAAGGCAAAGATAGGCTGCAAAAAATGATGAAAGAGGGCAGCCAACAAAGAGAAAGAGGGCTGCAAAAAATGGGAAAAAGAGGGCAGCCAACAGAGAGAAAGAAGGCTGCAAAAAATGATAAAAAGAGGACAGCCAACAAAGAGAAAAGAGGGCTGCAAAATGAAGAAATGGGGCAGCAAACAAAGGAGAAAAGGGGATTAAAAGCAAGAGAGAAGAAGGCGGAAAAAGCGGTGAAACAGTGAGGGAAAAGAGAGCAACAAAAACAAGATAAAATAGTGAGGAATAGGAGCAATAGAGCAACAAAAGCAAGATAAAATAGTGAGGAATAGGAGCAATAGAAGAGCAAGATAAAAAGCGGAAATAAGAGGCAAAGGTGGATCTTGTAACCAAGGAAAACTTTTAAATTGATTTGTGAAGGATTAGAAGAGAGCCCCTTTTGGTTGTGTTTCTTGACTTGGATGTAAACGCCTTGTAGATCCTGCACGGTGAAAGTGTTAGATAAAAAACTCTTATTGTGGGAAGAAGTGGTTGAGCGTCAACCCTTTCTCCACCTTCGGTGATCCCTGAAACACAACTCTCAATAAAAAATAAACGAGATCAAATGCTAGAATACTCAACCAAATAAATATCCAAAAAACATTGGTATAACTGACTACTTCCTGTTCAATATAGATATTCAATAGATCTTGCATAGACAACCAAATTAAAGACAATAAATGGCTTACCTTGTGTGCTAGATTGATAGACTTCCTAAGCTAGCAATGATCATACAATTTACCAGAGAAAGAGAGTAGGGTTAAGAGAGATATCACCTCATACAAGATGAAATCAAGAACACCAAGAACCCATGCATGGACCTCAAAAGTCGCTTTTATTCCATTAAACAAATAAGGGTTACAATTGGGCAGAGTTCTCTTGCAAATTCTCCTTGAAAAAATGGGAACAAGAGACCCGCTTTTATACAAAAAGAGAGAAGCTAAAAACCCTAAATCAGACTCAGCACCAAAGGAGCCACACTGGGGTGAATTTCCTTGATTGAGTTAGCTTGGAGTTGTGATAGGGGTTGAACACCAACTAAAGGTATGTGTGAGTGGGGAGGTGGCCTCCACCCAGGCGAGGTGCCCCCCACTCTCATGCCTAGGAAACTCCTCCAACGAATAATCATCATCCATGTAGGAAGACGTGAGGATGAAGGAGAGGGCACAATCCCTTTGATGAATGAAGCTCGGAGTAGATGGAAGATGAACTGAGTTGCAACTGAGATGCAACTGGGTGCTAGAGTAATGGGGGGGGTCAGGTGGCCTCATCCCTCGGTTTCGTCACACGACCAACCACAAACATCCACAAGAGGCAATTCGCCCACATGAGGAAGAGAGGCGCAAATCCTGAGGGAGAGTTAGCTGCTGCACTCCGATACTGACTTGGCTCTGATTGATAATGATTGGAATCTCCTTCGATAATCTGTGTCGAGCTAATTAGCCCTTTATTAAATTCAATTTGGTCTTTTTTGGAGATATTTTGATTTTCTCCATTTAATAAAATAATGATTATTTTAATTAAATATTCCTCATCTATTGATTTTGAGTTAATATTTAATTCAGAGGAAAATAATCACCCAAAACTTAGGATAAGTGTGTCTAGGGGGTAAATGGGTGTTTTGGCTTAGAAAACAAGTCTTTCCCTGGACCACTTAATTATTACAATTTGAAAATTTTCAATTAAACCATAATAAAAATGGTTTAATTAATTGAAAAATTTAATTATTTCTCTATAGTAAAAAATAAAAAATTAAAAAGTTCTACGCGTCCGGGAAAATTTATTTCAGACAGTGTTTTAATGCATCTCGGGGCTTAGGAAATGACCATAGAACATACAAATAGTGTATAGTAGGTTCATATTCATTAGTTGGACTCTAATAATTGCCCAAGTCCTAAATTTCAAAATCGGGCATTCCAGCATTGGAGGGAGCGGGAGAAAAACTCATCGATTATTACTCGGCTAAAGGCAAAGAATAATCGACAAGGGAGAAAACTCGCTGGAATACCTTAGTTGAAAATTAAGTCTTAGGTGACCGAGCCACTCAAAACCCCTACTAGCACACTTTATTACAATCACCCCATGGGGCATGGTCATTTCAGCACAAAAATAAAAATGACTAGCCAAAATTGGCTAGGCATGAAATTCTGAACCTTTGATACGCTGGATATGAACATGGATCATGTTCATCAACTGGTGGCTCAACGGAAAGTTCAACTATTGTACAAAATAGTTGGTAACACCCTCCAAGCTCTTGCAAATGGCACCCTTCAATCTTCCTTCTTGCTCTCCAAGCTCTTCACCAAATCTCCAAATTCACTCCAAGCTCCAGAAACCCTTGCAAACATGAATCAAATGGAAAAAATGAACTCAAATGAGGTTGGTGGGTGTTTTAAAGCCCAAGAAAACCCCTCCAAAAAGGAGAAAATTGGGTTTCCCCTCTAGTCACGGATTGGACGCCAAAGCATTTTTGGGAGCAAACTTAGAAGCGTTTTTTAAAGCGTCGGAGCGATGCAAGAGCGTTCAGGGAGCGAACGCTCCCAATCGCTCTCTCATCTCTCCGAGGGAGAGGCAAGGAGTGTTTCTTGCGACTGAGAGCACACTCTGCAAAAAAGCTTCCAAACCAGAGCGTATTGAAAGCGTGCTTCAAGGGCGCTTTGGCTTCGCTTTGGTTGGAAGCAAGCTTTCGGAGTGGGGGCGAGGGGGGGAAGGGCGCTCCCCTGCAATGTAGGATGAAACTATAGTATAATTCAACATTTCACCTTCATATCTATGGATAAATGGAGTTCAAAAAACTGAAGCTTGAAAAATCTTTTGTAGGGACAAACCAAAATACTGGGATCATGTTTGTCGTATGCAAAGTTCTCATATAACAACGCTTTGAATAAGTCAATGATTTTCACCATTCAAGATAATGTTTTGCGGAATCTAGTAGGAGTTCCAAAATTGATTAATTTTCTAGTTGAAATGAAAAGGAGCAACAATGCATAAGCTTTTGCAGAGTAGATAGAGCTAATTTGTGCACAAGTCCAATAAAGTTTGAGTGAGAGTAGTGCGAAGTATAAGAGTGATAAAATGCTCACTAGAGAATTACGCCATTTGAAGTTGGAGACCCATTTATGATGGTGTTGGTTTCCAATCAACACCAATGGAACCAAAAGGAGAAACCACATTGACATACCCATCATAATGCTTGTAGTCTTCTAGAGATTTAGAGAACAACTCTTTGCCTGCAATGGAATGAGGGAGAATGAATGGGAAAGAGTAGGAGAATAAAACCTACAAGCATTCAAGCCATAAACAAATACAAGTTTATAAGGAAAAAAATCCAAGAATGGGTTGAGAGCCTACCTCTTTGGCTCTCCAATGGTGGTTGAACCCTATGGCAGCCTTCAATCTCCCCTCCAAGCTCTGGCAAATGGCACCCTTCTATCTCCCTTCTTGTTCTCCAAGCTCTTCACCAAATCTCCAAATTTACTCCAAGCTCCGCAAACCCTTGCAAACATGAATCAAATGGAAACAATGAACTCAAATGAGTTTAGGGGGTGCTTTAAAGTCGAAGCAAACCCCTCCAAAAAAGAGAAAATTGGGTTTCCCCTCTAGTCGCTAATTGGACGTCAAAGCATTTTCAGGAGCAATCTTGGGAGCGAACTCGGGAGCGTTTTTTAAAGTGTCGGAGCGATGAGAAAGCGTTTAGGGAGCGAACGCTCCCAATCGCTCTCTCATCGCTCCGAGGCAGAGGCAGGGAGCGTTTTTTTGCGAGTGAGAGCAGACTCTGCAAAAATGATTCCAAACCATAGCGTATTGAAAGCGCGCTTTGGCTTTGCTTTGGTTGGAAGTGAGCTTCCAGTGCGTGGGCGAGGGGGGGAAGGGCGCTCCCCCGCAATGTAGGATGAAACTATAGTATAATTCAACATTTCACCTTCATATCTATGGATAAATGGAGTTCAAAAAACTGAAGCTTGAAAAATATTTTGTTGGGACAAACCAAAATATTGGGATCGTGTTTGTCGTATGCAAAGTTCTCATATAACAACACTTTGAATAGGTCAACGATTTTCACCATTTAATATAGTGTTTTGCGAAATCTAATAGGAGTTACCAAATTTATTAATTTTCTAGTTGACATGAAAAGGAGCAACGATACATAAGATTTTGCAGAGTAGATAGAGCTAATTTGTGCGCAAGTCAAATAAAGGTGGAGTGAGAGTAGTATGAACTATAAGAGTGAGAAAATGCTCACTAGAGAATTAAGTCATTTGAAGTTGGAGACCCATTTATGATGGTGTTGGTTTCCAATCAACACCATTATAATAAACAATGGAACCAAAAGGAGAAACCACATTGACATACCCATCATCATCCTTGTAGTCTTCTAGAGATTTAGAGAACAACTCTTTGCCTGCAATGGAATGAGGGAGAAAGAATGGGAAAGAGTAGGAGAAGAAAACCTACAAGCACTCAAGCCATAAACAAATACAAGTTTATAAGGACAAAAAAACCAAGAATGAGTTGAGAGCCTACCTCTTTGGCTCTCCAATGGTGGTTGAACCTATGGCAGCCTTCAATCTTCCCCCCCAAGCTCTTGCAAATGGCACCCTTCAATCTCCCTTCTTGCTCTCCAAGCTCTTCACCAAGTCTTCAAATTCACTCTAAGCTGTACAAACCCTTGCAAACATGAATCAAATGGCAACAATGAATTCAAATGAGGTTGGGGGGTGCTTTAAAGTCCAAGCAAACCCCTCCAAAAAAGAGAAAATTGGGTTTCCTCTCCTCAAGTCGTGGATTGGACGCCAGAGTGTTTTTGGGAGCGTCGAGAGTGATCATGGGAGCGAACTTGGGAGCGTTTTTTAAAGCGCCGGAGTGATGAGAGAGCGTTCAGGGAGCGAACGCTCTCTTATCGCTTCGGGACAGAGGAAGGGAGCGTTTTTTTGAGAGTGATAGCACACTCTACAAAAACGCTTCCAAACCAGAGCGTTTTGAAAGCGTGCTTTGAGGGCGCTTTGGCCTTGCTTTGGTTGGAAGCGAGCTTTCGTAGCTGGGGCGAGGGGGGGGTGAGGGCGCTCCCCCGCAACATAGGATGAAACTATAGTATAATTCAACATTTCACCTTCATATCTATGGATAAATGAAGTTCAAAAAACTGAAGCTTGGAAAATCTTTTGTTTGGACAAACCAAAATATGGGGATCATGTTTGTCGTATGCAAAGTTCTCATATAACAACGCTTTGAATAGGTCAATGATTTTCACCATTCAAGATAATGTTTTGCGGAATCTAGTAGGAGTTCCAAAATTTATTAATTTTCTTGTTGAAATGAAAAGGAACAACAATGCATAAGTTTTTGCAGAGTAGATAGAGCTAATTTGTGCACAAGTCCAATAAAGTTTGAGTGAGAGTAGTGCAAAGTATAAGAGTGAGAAAATGCTCACTAGAGAATTATGCCATTTGAAGTTGGAGACTCATTTATGATGGTGTTGGTTTCCAATCAACACCATCATAATAAACATTGGAACCAAAAATAGAAACCACATTGACATACCCATCATCATGCTTGTAGTCTTCTAGACATTTAGAGAACAACTCTTGGCCTGCAATGGAATGAGGGAGAACGAATGGGAAAGACTAGGAGAAGAAAACCTACACGCATTCAAGGCATAAACAAATACAAGTTTATAAAGAAAAAAAACTAAGTGTGTGATGAGAGCCTACCTCTTTGGCCCTCCAATGGTGGTTGAACCCTATGGCAGCCTTCAATCTCCCCTCCAAGATCTTGCAAATGGCACCCTTCAATCTCCCTTCTTGCTCTCCAATCTCTTCACCAAATTTCCAAATTCAGTCCAAGTGCCACAAACCCTTGCAAACATGAATCAATTGGCAACAATGAACTCAAATGAGGTTGGGGGGTGCTTTAAAGTCCAAGCAAACCCCTCCAAAAAAGAGAAAATTGGGTTTCCCCTCCTCAAGTCGTGGATTGGATTCCAAAGCATTTTTGGGAGCGCTGGGAGTGATCTCGAGAGTGAACATGGGAGCGTTTTTTGAAGCACCAGAGTGATGAGAGAGCGTTCAAGGAGTGAATGCTCCTGATCTCTCTCTCATCATTCCGGGACAGAGGCAGGGAGCATTTTTTGAGAGTGAGAGCGTGCCCTGCAAAAATGCTTCCGAACTAGAGCGTTTTGAGGGCGCCTTGGCCTCGCTTTGGTTGGAGGCGAGCTTTCAGAGCGGGATCAAGGGTGGGGGGAGGGCGCTCCCTTGCAACGTAGGATGAAACTTTAGTATAGTTCAACATTTCACCTTCATATCTATGGATAAATGGAGTTCCAAAACTAAAGCTTGGAAACTCTTTTGTTGGGACAAACCAAAATATTGGATCCTGTTTTTTCATACGCAAAGTTCTCATATAACAATGCTTTGAATAGGTCAATGATTTTTGCCATTCGAGATAGTGTTTTGCGAAATCTGGCAGGAGTTGCAAAATTTATTAATTTTCTAGTTGACATGAAAAGAAGTGACAATGCATAAACTTTTGCAGAGTAGATAGGGCTAATTTGTGCGCAAGTCCATTAAAGGTTGAATGAGAGTAGTTTAAAGTATAAGAGTGAGAATATGCTCACTAGAGAATTAAGTCATTTGAAGTTGGAGACCCATTTATACGGTACACTTAATAAAAAGTGGCACCTTAGAGGTCCGTACAACAATTTGAACATGAAGACGATCGAGCCTTAAAGGATTTGAAGTAAGTTTTGCAGCAATGCATATGAGTTAGAGTTGCCGGGGAGTTCCAAATTTCACACATTCAATGTAGCTAATTTATATGAGTAGAAGGAACGATAAATTGTGATAGAGGACGAAGAAGAAGAGAGTGTTGATGTAGATTGGAGGAAACAAATGTTGAAAAGAAGCTAGATAGGCTAAGATATTATACTATATGTATCCGAATAAAAAAACATAACTAACTAAAACTGTCCTAAAGCAGGAATAACAAAACATGGGTCTACCATAGTTACTTTGGTGCTGTCTCGTCGGAGGAAATCACTATATGATCAGCCCACGAGCTTTCACCATCATCAACTATTTGATACCAGGTGCCAGTCGCCTCAACCAGGTTTTCCAGCTGCGCCTAAATCCAGTCCAGTTTGTCCCTTATCCGGCTGATAGCTCAAAGGGGTTCGTTTTGAAAAAAATCCTTATCCATTATGACTTGACATAGAATATTCTTGATCCTTCTCATTTCTTCAGATTCGGTTTTGTTTTGAAAAAAATCCTTATCCATTATGACTTGACATAGAATATTCTTGATCCTTCTCATTTCTTCAGATTCGTCACAGATTTGGCAGCTGGATCACTAGGCCCTCCTGGTTCAAGAGATGTGAGGGAGGGATTCACGATCTCTCCTCCAGCGTCTGCCATTGTAATGAACTTTGGTAGCAGAAAACCAGACAATAGATCTCGTAGGGCTCAGAAAACCAACAATAAAACTAAACCTCAACCAGAAATTGCTAGCTTCCTCATTCGCTCAGCCAGCTAAACCTTGAACTTGGCTAAAAGGGGATAAAATAAACTCTGGTAAGATAAGTGGCCAAGGGCCGGATCAGACAAGGTCTGATAGAAGTGTTGGCAAGGGATGGATCGGAAATGAAACCTGATACCAATGAAATGAATAGATAATCATTTACTAATAGATATCAAACATAAGGAGGACAATAAATAGAAATCTGTATAGGACAAGCAATAAATAATGAATAATAATATGATGATACAATTGCCATGTGATGGTGTACTTATACCCATTGACTAGTCAACATGGTTGATAGATCATGTCGCTTCATTAGGTCATGTCTCAGTCTGATAGATAAGATGTGTCACTTAATTACTATTATCATTATCATTATTATTTATTGATGTCCATATGTAAATTGATGTTCATTAAAGTTTGAATGTTCGCTATTTACATTATATGGAAATAGTAATGTAAAGCTACTTGTCATCAAGCCCAAGGGAACTGATTTCTTATGTAGGAATTTGTTTTGGTTGTTAATGTCAAATTTAATATTTTTCGTAAGGATGTTGAATTCCTTCCTGTTGAGGCACGAGCTCATATTCTCCCATTTCTGGCTTTCCAAGGACAAAAATGTCTTCCAATCCGATTTTTAGATTATTTCAACTTTCTTTGTTTTGTCGTGTAACTCCTTGTTCCATGAAATAATATATGATTCATTTCTCAAATTTTTTTACAAGGTATTTATATAAAAACTTCTCTTATTTTTATTATATGATAATTTTTTCATTACTTAATGAAAGAATAGGTGCTTGTACGAAATTGCATCTTCATAAGCCATAGTAATGACCTTACAATTTAGAACTAGTAATTGTATGCTTATATTAGATCTACCTACGTACCCATATGAATTTAAAATATAAAGAAGTGTCATTTGCGATGAGATTCCCAATGGGATTTGTACATACTTGAGTTATATTCCCCTCCATTACTTCTAACTTTTCACTTAATCAGATGAAATCGAGAGATGGTTGCTATTCAAATTATAGAAAGTTCAATTAATTGCGACAAAGCATCCCCGACCATATGTCTTGTTTTGATTTCAACATTGTTATGAAGTAATAGTGATATATCAATGTAGGTTGTCATTTAATACAAAGAATATCATGTTGAGATTGTATTCAATGCTAAACCCGTGGATGCTTGCCACTTGTTATTCTGAAGGCCATGGCAATCTAATAGGAATGCAATTCATGATAGAAGGAAGAATACCTATACCATAACCAAGGATGAAATTCCAATTGTTTCTGACGAAGGATGGAGAACGAAGAGAAATGTTGTAGTTGTCAATGGAGAAATTTGTAAGCACAATGAATAATACAAAGTAATGTTTTGCAGTGTTGCCGAAAAAGTAATAGAGTGCAATGAGATGGGGGTTCTCTATAAGGTGGAGAAGTTGTTATAAGAATACAGTGAGATAGCGTGCATATATTTGCTAGAACGATTAGACCATGAAGAGAAGGATAACACATGAGATGCATTTGATTCCAAGTGCAAGTTTTCCAAATCAAGTAGTGCACAAGATGTGTGTGATGGAGAGTGTGGAGCTAAACAAACTGGTTTGGAGGGTTGATGTCAAAAGGTTTGATTAGGGAGAATATGAGCCCAGACGTAGTTCCAACATTTGATCACATCGAGGACAGATGGACTTTGGAGGAAATGTATAGACTCCCAAGCAATGAATAAGATTAGAATCAGGTACAAATTCCCATAAGTGAAGATCTGTGGCTTTATGGACAATTCTAGTGGCACCATATTTTTTCAAGTAGGTATTACCAGATTTGGATCATAGAAGAAGAAGCGTGGAAGCCGACTTCACTGGGAACTGGATTCACATTCCCACTATGTACTTACATTGGATGTACTTTCGAGTTCCATTGACTTATTTATTGTGGTCATTCATTGGACATTAATAAAATTATCTTTAGTATCTACATTTTATTCATCTTTGTAAGTAGTCAAAAGGATTTGGTGCATATTATCTTTTATCACTTTGCTAGAGTTCACACGTGTCTTTTGAAATTGAGACCCATTGAGGAAATGGAATTTCCAAATTTCTTGTGAAAACAATATATCTTCACATTGATACAACCCCATGTTCATGTACAAATGATATATAATTATTTGACGACTTTGCTAGAAATTACATCATGCGTCTATATAAAGTTAAACCCAAGTTTGTTCTAATTCCCACCATTTATATGTGCATTCAATATTTCATTGGCTCTTATGATCGGATCAAAAACACTATCAGAGATGTTGACTCATGACTTCGTTTTTAATGTTAAATGATGATTTGTAAATTTTGAAAAGACGACTGCTTATCATGCTGGAATAATGAAAACCTTGGCTTCCGTAAATGAAAAAAGTAGCTTTGCTAGAATGCTGTTTACAACTATTATGAGTGTAATAATATTTGGCTATTATGGTGGTTGTAGGAAGGGTTCCCATATCATGTTGATAAAGTGTGTGTGTTCTTTTCTCCTATTGCAGGTTTCAGAAGCATTCTATCCAACAATTGATGATCTTAAGGAGGTTATCAAGCATAGGGGTCCAGATCATGTAGGGACTGAAAAGGTACAACTGAAGGTATTCAATGCACATGAACCTGACTGCAGAGAAGGAGAACAGACACTTAAAAGAGAAGAAAAGCCTCATCTTTTAGAAGGGATTTCATACAAAAGTTCCCTGAAGGAAAAATTGGAGATCTTTACGCAAGAAACAAGTAGTTCTGAAATTCAAACTGTATATGCAGAGAAGATCAAGAAGGAATCAGGCTGCCAAGAAGACATCAAGATTTGTTCAGATTGTAGTTGCAGCACTCATCAATCATCAAAAAATTGTATTGTTGCCAACTTTGTGGAAGAAGTTAATGGACAGTCAGTAGATGGTTTTCAAGAAAATACCTTTGCAGAGATGCTGTTCCTGGGTGCCACTTTGCAGCTTCGAGGGGTTCATCCAGTATTTCAGCCTCTGAGAGATTCGTGGACGAATGTACTAGTTTACAATGGTGCCTTGTTTTTATTTCACTCTATGCTATATTCGTTTTCCAGTGCAATGGATTGTTTGCACAGCAAATTCCTTTCAGTTTTCCTTTTCTGAAATCCTGAGTCTTCATAGAAACAACAAAAGTTTGTGCTTGCTTTCACCATTTTAGGAACACCTTGCACTCCATGAATCTAATGCTGTTTTTATTTTGAAAATTTCAGACTGCTTATGATCAACATATTTAATTTATGTTCTTTTTGAATATCAGCAGATAATTTTATCCACGCTTTAATGTTTCAATGCACAGTCAGTCTATCAAATCAACTTTTGTTTCTCAATTTATGATTTGTAGGTTTCAAAGTTTTGTGCCCTGTGGATGGTGGATACATAGGCTACATGTGCAGGGAGTATCAAAACCACCAAGGCTGAAACAGAAGCAAATGCATGCACTCGGCTTTGGCTTGCATATTCACAAATTTTTAAATATTGTCAATTTGTCTAATATTCGTGGAGAAGAAGAAGTAGGATCTGTAAATTTTCTTAGAGGTCTCCACTCGCTCTGAGAAGTTAGGATGATCAAACTGATTACAATATTCACTAAATCAATATGAAATATACTTTAGAACTTGTTACACATGAAGATCCTCAGACAACTAGGCAATCACAAAAGACACAGAATTTTACCCTGGAAACCCCAATGGGGAAAAACCAGCAAACTGCGGGGCTTTCTACTTTCTTGAGCCTAGATCAAATAAATAAAGATAGAAGAGATATAGAATGAGTTTAGATCCAAATGGATGAACCTAAAGGGCCAAAGCCCTAGATCTGCATGCAGCTGCAACTGCTGCCCCAACAGAATGCGCCCCCAGCAGCACACCCTCACGCTGGATTTCTCAACTCTGCTCTGTCAATCTCTGAACACTGTTCTGTCTCTCTATCTCTTTGAAGAATGCACTCTCAGCTATCTGCTCTGCTCTGCTCGGCTCTGAAGGTAAGAAAAACGATCCCTTGCACTAAAAACGTGCCCCATCTGTATAGCTGTGTCCTCACTCCTCAGAGGCACAACTCAACAGATCTGCTATCAGTCTGACTCTGATTGATCACAAAAAGTCTTTTCTCAGTCATTGAGGAAAACTCACAAAACTCTGGGCCCTCTCTGCCCCCTCAGCAGCTGTGCAACAACTCCCTCACATCCCACACGTGTGACGTGTTACTGCTCACGTCCTCCACGATCTGGTCACCCTGCTACTGCTGCTGTTGTTCTTCAGTCTTTGAAGAAGCTCAGTGGAGTCTCTCTCTCCCACTGCCCTGATGATGGATCTCTTCAATCCCTTTGAGAATCTGATCCCTCAATCCCTCTGGAACACGTCCCCAACTAGCTAGCTCAGATGGTATGTCCTCCTTTGGTCAACTGCTACTCACAGCTGCTCTGATTTCCTGATGCACACAAAAGATAATGACTTAAGCAACCCCCAGTGCCCTTTTAAAGTCAATTTGAAATTAGGTCACCAAAACCCTAATTAGGGTTCCAAAACCCTAATTTCACTTTGCATGCAAAATTGCATGCATGCACTTTTGCATTCAATTGGAAAAAGTAACAAGATACACTGCATGTCTCCACTGCTGGAGCCATGGAATATGGCAGAGTGCATCTCACAATGTACCCTCCTGCCTGAGTTGATAAGTGCCTCCATGCCATGCAGTCTGCTTGGAGGACATCTTGAGTTACACCATAACTCAACACTCCCTCTTAACGAGAGATGTTCGACCACAATTGATGCCTGGATCCAACAAGTCCTCTACTGCAATATAAGTCCTGACTATCTCTGCTGCCCTCTGACTTGTAGTACTCTGATTCTCCTCCATTTTGGTGGTCTCGGGAGGAGCCTCATGCTCCCTCTTAGACCACATCACTGATCCTTGGCTCAGACTCCCTCTGAGTCTCTGCTGTAGCCAACCTCTGAAGCTCTCATCAAGCGAATCAAGTGACCGGTACTTGACCTTTCTGTCTTGAGATGATTCAGCTCGCTCCAGAGCTAAGTCCATCTCAATCAAATCATACCAACTCAATCTCTGGCTGGTACTCGAATGAGTATCTAGCTCATATCTCTGCCTAGTGGACACACTGTCCAAAGGATCATCCAAACTGGGAGCTTCCTTCTCCAACTCCATCTCAGAGTTTGACGAGGACTCTGACAACCACCCAGCTGTACCTGGAGTAGGTCTTCCTCGCACCACATACTCCCCATCAATCCCGTGACCCATCAGCACTGGGTCAACTCCCATGGGGTAAGTGAATATCAAAGTTCTCTGAAACACTACAGAGAATCCTGCATCATCCAAGGAGCATACTGAGAGTATGCTCACTCTCAGTCCTGGAATGTAAAGAACTCCGGCTACCTCTAAGAGTTCCCCACAATCTAGTAGGAACCTAACTCTTCCTACACCTCGAATCACATGCTTTGTGTCATCATAATCTCTAAAGGTCTGCTCAGGAGTATCCTGAAGGATATGAATGCTTCTCGCATTCCATTCATATGACTACAGTGCTTGCAGTCCACAAGCCAATCTTTCATCACTCTGCACCTCAGGCTGATCAATCTCATGTCACTAAACAAAAGAGGCAAGTGAGAACTCCCTCTCAAATCTGTTGGTGAACTCATCCACCTCTTCAATTGCTGCTACTTGCTCATCCTTCTTCTCCTTCTTCTTCTTTTTATGAGGGCATTGACCTACATAATGCCCGTACTTATTGCATGCAAAATATCTGACCTTACTCAGGTCTTTCTTCTGCTCACCTCTCTTGAACTTCTGCTCGCCCTTCGCAGCAAGAGCCACATCTTCCTCTTCTGGTGCTGTAGAAGAAGACCCTTTAATGTACCCTCTTCGGGTCTCCTCTTGTGTGAAATCATCCCATAGGCGATCCCACTTGGGGAGGTTTTCTCTGGCAACAATAGATTCAACAAATACTGCCCATGATTTAGTCACACCATTCAGAGCTTGTCGAACTAACTCTCCATCCTCCACTCTCTCCCCCGCAGCTACCAACTCGTCTCTAACAAGAGTTATACGAGTCAGATAGGTGACCATCTCCTCATCCTTGACCATCTTGATGCTTTTTAGTTTCTCACGAAGCACCATCTTTCTATTTTCCTTAGAGCTTTGGTTTAGCTTCGTTAGAGCATCCCACATCTCATAAGCATTGCTTTTTCCTGAGATGTGTGGGATGACGTGGTCTTTAATAGCATCTAGAAGAATCCTCTGAGCCTTAATGTTCTTCTTTTCATAAGCTGCCTTTGCTGTATCATCTGAAGGAATAGTTACGGGATTTGCAACCGTGCTCTCTACAATGTCCCACAACTCACTTTCTTTCAGAAATAACACAACTCTGGCCTTCCATGCACTGAGGTTTGAAGCCCCATCCAATTGATATTCCACACGCAAACTGTTGGCCATCACCTTGGTCAACCTGGATCAGAAAAAAAAGTCAAAAAATGAGTAAAAAACTCAGATTTGGCCCTTACACGCCAAGATCTAAAGGATCTATCTCATATCTGTTTTCCAGCTGAAAGATCTGATCTCCACCAACTCAGATTTGATGCCTGCACTGTAGATTTGATCTCTATCCTGCTGAAACACACTAGATCTGTCTCAGATCTAAACCCCAATAATCAGATTTGATAGATTTGGCCTCTACCGGCTCAGATTTGACACCTGCACTGTGGATCTGGGTAGATCTGATCTCTATCTGCTGATACTTGCTAGATCTGTCTCATATCTACACTCCAACTCTTCAGATTTGATAGATCTGATCTCTACAGTCTGCAGATCTGAAAGTGATTTCCCTCCTCTGACCTCTAACGAGGCGCTGATACCATGTAAATTTTCTCAGAGGTCTCCACTCGCTCTGGGAAGTTAGGATGATCAAATTGATTACAATATTCACTAAATCAATATGAAATATACTTTAGAACTTGTAACACATGAAGATCCTCAGACAACCAGGCAATCACAAAAGACACAATTTTACCTTGGAAACCCCAATGGGGAAAAACCAGCAAACTGTGGGGCTTTCTACTTTCTCGAGCCCAGAGCAAATAAATAAAGATAGAAGAGATACTTAATGTGTTTAGATCCAAATGGATGAACCTGAAGGGCCAAAGCCCTAGATCTATCTGCATGCAGCTACAACTGCTGGCCCAGCAAAATGCGCCCCCAACAACACACCCCCTCGCTGGATTTCTCAACTCTGCTCTGTCAATCTCTTAACATTGTTCTGTCTCTCTATCTCTCTGAAGAATGCACTCTCAGCTATCTGCTCTGCTCTGCTCGGCTTTGAAGGTAAGAAAAACGATCCCCTGCGTTGAAAACGTGCCCTAGCTGTATAACTGCGTCCTCACTCCCCAGAGGCACAACTCAATAGATCTGCTATCAGTCTGACTCTGACTGATCACAAAAAGTATTTCCTCAATCACTGAGGAAAACCCACAAAACTCTGGGCCCTCTCTGCCCCCTCAGCAACTGTGCAACAACTCCGTCAGGTCCCACACGTGTGACATGTTGCTGCTCACATCCTCCATGATCTGGTCACTCTGTTGTTGTTGCTGCTGTTCTTCAGTCTCTGAAGAAGTGCAGTGGAGACTCTCTCTCCCATTGCCCTGATGATGGATCTCCTCAATCCCTCTGGAACACGACCCCAACTAACTTAGATGGTATGTCCTCCTCTGGTCAACTGCTACTCACAGCTGCTTTGATCTTGATGCACACAAAAGATAATGACTTAAGCACCCCCAGTGCCCTTTTAAAGTCAATTTGAAATTAGGTCACCAAATCCCTAATTTCACTTTGCATGCATGCAAGCTTTATTTCTTCTATCTTAAGTCAACGAGCAATTAGAATTGTATGCATGCAAAAAGTAAAGTGCAAATCCTAAAAGTGACATTCAAACCCTAAAAGTACATGCTAAAGCTATATAAGAAGGGTCATTGAACCAAAAGGATCATCTATGATTATTATTGTTGATTTCGAGTTTTGAGCAGCAACAGCAACAGTTGGGGTTGAAGACGACGTCTTCAGCTAACAAGGTTTTCGACAGTGAAATCTATCTGCCCTAATCTCTTTCAGGGTAGGCCATCCAGGTCTACTATCGGCATTCACTGTATTCTTCCGTATTCAGTTATCCAACACCAACATAACATCTATTTGCAGGTTCACGTTTTGTAGCTGGGGGAACAACTGGAAAACCCAGAGGAATTCGTGGGGACATCAAAGCTTAGATTTTCTCTCTGCATGTCATCCCATTCTTCTCAGCGGGTTTAGGACATTATATCGGGTGATCATCAGTTCCTTGTCAACACACCCAGGGCATCCAACAACAAATTCGTGGGGGAAGAGGAGACGTCACCCTCTACAGCAAAACAATTCGCAAGGGGTCTTGGAGGAGTCAGATTCTTTGCATGTGCCAGCCTATCTCTTCGGGAAGAAGAGTTCATCATCTCCACAAAGTCTCATCAGCAACAGACTCCTTCATAGAAAATGTCAACATCATCAAGGAGAGAGCCTCCTTGTAGTTGGGCGTCAATATGAGAAGAAGAGCACTATTATCTCATTTGTCTAGCACCACATGCATGCAACATATCTCTGGAGTACTATCAGCCTATTTATCAATGGTAAGTGTACAACTTCTTTCTGAAAATCTCTACCCTATAATCTCTCCAGATTTGCTATATTTTAGAGCCATTTGGGCACGACAATTTTGCACGCACATGATTATTATTGTTGATTTCGAGTTTTGAGTAGCAACAACAAGTGCAACAACAACAATTGGGGTCGAAGACGAGGTCTTTAGCTAACAAGGGTTTCAACAGTGAAATCTGTCTGCCCTAATCTCTTTCAGGGTAGGCCATCCAGGTCTACTATCGACATTCATCGTATTCTTCCGTATTTAGTGATCCAAAACCAACATAACATCTATTTGCAGGTTCACGTTTTGTAGTTGGGGGTACAACCGTACAGCTGGAAAACTTAGAGGAATTCGTGGGGACATCAAAGCTCAGATTTTCTCTCTACATGTCATCCCATTCTTCTTAGCAGGCTTAGCACATTATATCTGGTGATCATTAGTTCCTTGTCAGCATACCCAGGGCATCCAACAACATATTCGTGGGGCAAGAGGAGACGTCACCCTCTACAACAAAACAATTCGCTAGGGGTCTTGGAGGAGTCAGATTCTCTGCATGTGCCAACCTATCTCTTCGGGAAGAAGAGATCACCATCTCCACAAAGTCTCATTAGCAACAAATTCCTCCTTCATAAAAAACGTTTACTTCATCAGGGAGAGAGCCTCCTTGTAGCCGCGTGTCAATACCAGAAGGGGAGCACTATTATCTCATTTGTCCAGCACCACATGCATGCAACATATCTCTGGAGTACTATCAGCCTATTTATCAGTGGTAAGTGTACGACTTCTTTCTGAAAATATCTACCCTATAATCTCTCCAGATTTGCTATATTTTAGGGCCATTTGGGCACGGCAATTTTGCATGCACTTTTTATTCAGTCTTTTGCACATCATTGAGTGTATGAACAACAACTTAGTAGTAAAGAACCGTATAATATCAGTATGGTATACTACAATTACCACCATTTTTTGTCGTCTACCCTAGTAAAAAGCCTAGTCAATATCAGTAGGTTTAGTGTTGGAAACACGCCATACAGACGTAGGTACGACCTGAAAACACGTTTCCCACATGTGAAATGCATATGTATGGTCGAAAATGCATTTCCAGGCCATATAGAACGTGTTTCTGCATTTCTATATGGAAATGTAGTGGGTATGGCATTATACCCCATGTTTCCTGCAACATAGCTTCAAATGCTTTCAAAGTTGTTGAGTTTGCTCACCTCAACAAACTACAAAATCTTCAAACATCCGCAAGGAACAAGGCCTTCATCCCTTCATGGATTCGCAATATGAGCAAAGATATCTTCAATACAAATACTCATAATATCAATGTAGTAAATCTATTCAATCTGGGAAATGGACAATATCCCCAACATTGGCACCAAAAATGTCACTTTTCAATCTCTCAATTCTTGAGATATAGTTCTAAAACTCAAGTGAGGCCTTGGAGGAACTAAGAGGGATTGCCAGTGTCACCTCAGAAGCCCTCTTCACAGCTTGGGTCAGCTCTCCTCTAGTTCAAGGGGCCTTCCCTAGATTAGGATTACTAGAGCTTATCTAATAAGGTCCAAGGTGAAAATGAAGAGATGACTTCAGCAAAACAAGATGTGAAAATTAAGAGATGACTCTAGCAAAACAAGTTGATAAAGTGTAAGAAGTGAAATGGACGAGTGGACTAAAAATTAGTTTCTTTTGATTGGACAATTGGGGTCAAATCATGGATCAATGGGATCCTATCCTATTGAGGAATAATGGCTATTGAGGCTGAAAAGTACAAGCTATAACAGTCCATTTCCTTGCTGTCCCAAATTGCAGAAATAAGCTGAGGAGATTACTAGTGCAGATGAACTCCAATACTCATGAAGATCATGGCTACCAGGAATAAAATGTATGTGCACCCATCCAAGTGTTGAGAAACATGCATTCATAAATAATATTCCACCTTTAACATAAAAGGAAAAGGATGGATGTTTATTAATTCATCATTTCACAATCACATGTCAAGGTTATTCCAGCAATGTGAGAGAGCATTATGATCTACAAGACATTCTCATCCATAAAGAATTTTATTAATCCTCCAAACTCATTCAATAGATATTCCATTAAACTCCAAGTGATTTCTCCCCAAAATCCACCATTTAAATAATAGCCTCCTAATTCTTTTCCATTTGAGTGCATTGAGTTTTTCTTTCCTTTTGTTTTTCCTTTTCTCATTGGATCATTTTCCCTTATCATGTTTGAATTCCATCTCTACTATGTGACGAGTCCTTTTTGAATAAAACATAAAAGATCTTTTAATCTATAATTAGATTGCTATGCTGTTTAGAATGCTATTTACAAGCTTGTTTCTGGAGCTAGCATGCAATGCTAACTTATGCCAATTTATTTGTGTACATTTTACATATGACAGCTGAAACCTTTCTTATTTTTTGTCTTTGCCATTTGGGCTTGGAGCTACTCAAGTTCTCTCGAGGATATAAATGCTTTCTGTATTTTGTTGTCCCTTTGAACTATTTTAGTATTTCAAGGAAATTATTATAAATTTTATTTGATTCCTCGAAATAATCAATATGCTATTGATTCTCTTTTCACATAAGTTTTTTTCTGATGTCCTAAGACTTGTGAAAGTCTTTGTAAGTGAACCTATACTAGTCGTCATTGCATCTTATATGACAAAAGAAATCTTCAACATTGTGTGGTTCTGAAATTGCTTGGATTCCTGAACAGGTGAAATCTTTGGAGGCATTGTTGTTGGAAAGGAAGATAGTGATACACAAGTATTAATGGATGCTTTACAAAAGTGCTGTTCCTGTCCTTGCCATGCTAGTAGAAGAGACTGTTGCTCTTGTGACCAAGAAGATCATATATCAGTACCACAGTTACTATCGAAAATAAAGGGTCCTTGGGCTTTAATATATTGGCAGGTATTTAAAGTTTTAAACATCTTTGAATTGGTGGCATTTGTGATCCCTTTGAAGCAGTCTGGTGAGATTTAATGGTTAGCAAAAATTTTCGATCCATACACATTGACAGTACTAGTTTAAATTTCTTACTTTTCAGGCAAAGTCAAAAATTTTGTGGTTTGGACGAGATGCTTTTGGAAGGCGGAGCCTTCTAGTACATTGGCCTTCTTTGAAGGATTCACGACTTTTGCTTTCATCTGTAGCACCTTTTCAAAGTGATAAAAAGGGTGGCAGTGGAAGGTAAGGTGGAAGTAACTGTTCAATAAAATTCTCAAGAACTTCCATTAAAATACATGTCAATGTTATTTGCAATGATTCTACATATGAATATGGTCACCTTTGTTACTTGGGCATTATGTTTCATTTCGAGAGTTATAGATCTCATACTACTTAAAAAGACACATTCAATAGATAACTAAAGTTTAACGCAAGCCATATACATTATAAAGTCGTTTATAATATATACTAGACAGAAGAACAAGATGTAAGATGATACCAGCACAAAGTGGAAACCAATAATGGGAGAGGTAATTCCTCTTGAATTGTATGTTTCTGTATTACACAAAAATACATATTTATAATGCAATATTCTTCACAATTGTGTAGTTAGATAAAAATAGATTCTTCAGTTTTTAATGGATTTATCCTGGAGTAGACTAAACTATTGATGATAGCTTTTCAAGTTTCTAAAATGAGGAGCACTAAAATAAACGTTACAAAAATAAAATAGACTACTAAAAATAGATTTAGTGCTCATCATTTCCTCCCTACTTAGAGGAAATTGTTCTCAATTTCTACTAGAGATGGGGAAACCATTGCTTGAAGGTGGATTGAGAAATCCACTTGGCTTGCAAATGCAATCCCTTTTTCTTTCATCCAAGTTTAGTATTTTGATTGGTTTATGTGGTCTTGAGCAGTAAATCCTCTAAGAGGGGAGGCAGAAAATCTGAAATGGTGTCTTTTGGATGCAGTTGCAAAGGCAAGCCCTTTTTTCTTTCAACCAAGTTTTTAGTATTTTTGATTGCTTTGGTTGGCCCTGGGTTTGGTGTTGAGCAGTATATCATCTAAGAGGGGAGGTAGAAAATCTGAAATGGTATCTCTTCGATGTACTACTTGTACCTCATTAACTAAATATTGTGGTTCATATAACTTTATCTGATCATGTATGCAAAGCTGAGCTGGAAGATCCAGTGGAAAGCATTGGAACCAATAAAGTGAAAGATGGTGTAAGATCCATGGTGAATGGGCCTCAATAGATGATTCTACTCATTCTTGAGTCTCTGTTTGTCCAAATGCAACCATACTTTGTCTCCAACTTGGAATGTGTGTAGACAGTAGGACTGTATGCTTTTCATGCAGTTCTTTATACTATATAGTATGGGTCTTGAATCTTGAGAAGAATATCCTTTACTTTGGCATGCATTTTTGATAGCTTCTCTGTAATGTTGAATTTTTGTAGCTAGGAAAGTGTTCCCCTAGTGACTTTGTGCCTAAGTCACCAAAAGGGGATAAATGACATGGCCCTTGTATTAATTACTTGAGATAAGTAGTTAATTCACTCTAGAAAATAAAGTGACCTTTTAAATAAATTTTAGTGGGAGTTGAGAGCAAAAATATTTAATGGAGAGAAAAGTGATTTTTCTCATCCATTGACGAGAAATCACTACATTAAAAGTGGGCCCTTGATCTAGTGACTCTTCAACTGCCATGGAGGGTGAAATGAAAAGACAAGGGAAAAGATTAAAAAGACACTTCCTCCCTCATTTACTCAACCAAGAGAGTTGGAGGTGTGCTGGGTTTTAGCTGGGGTTGTCTAGTGATTCTGCCGGGTACTGATTCGCCAGGTTTGGGTGATTTGCAGTGTTTGTAAAAGTTCCATATTTTCTCTATAATGAAATCCATATATGACTACTGCATTGGTTTTCCCATCTTGGGTTTTTCCGGGGGTTTCCATACCCAAAATAATAGTGTCTATATTGTGATGTGATGTTGTGATTTATATCTCGGTACTTTATATTCTGCTGCATACTAGTAAATAAGTACATGTGTGGTTATTTCAGTAATCAAATTAAATATACTGTTTTAGCCCTAGTTGTTCTTTAAAGGAAAATTTACATGGTATCAGAGTTTTGGTGAGCTAAAGCTGAGAGATTTGCGGCAAAAGTGATAGATCAGGGGCAAATCTATTGAAGACACAAACCTAGATTGCAGATCTAGGGTTTGGCAGGTGCACTTTAGTATGGCCCTGCAGTTGAGAGTTGAGGATAGACTCCAGGGTGCTCAGAACTTTCCTACATGGAAAGAAAGGATCACAAGTATCCTGGATGTCAGTTATGCAAAGGAGCACATTGACTCCACGAAAGCTAAACCCATAGATTCGACATAGTTAGTAGCCTGGAAGAAGATTGATTCCAGAGCCATGTTGATTATCATGGATGGAGTGAAAGACGATATAGTTCCTCATCTTTCCGGGAAGAAGACCGCAACAGAGATGTGGGCGGCTTGGGAGAGTTTGTACCAAAGCAAGAACGAGAACCGAAAGATGGTGCTGCAAGAGAGGATGCACAATACATGGATGGTCAAGGGAGACGTAGTTGTGTCGTATCTCACAAAACTCACACAGATCAGAGATGAGCTTGGAGCTATTGGCTCTAAGACTCAGGATGAGGAGCTAGTTTGGATAGCCCTCAATGGATTGTCTAAGCCATGGGACACCTTTGTCAAAGGTGTAGTGGCTAGGGAGAAGCTCCCTGTAATGTCCTCTTCTGCTTAGGCATTGAGGACCAACGCGCTAACCTACAGGATTTCCATAGGTTCGAGCGGGCACTGGCAGTCAGGGAATCAACTGTGGACTGATGCCATATAGGAAGATCTAGGGCATTAATATTATATCATCATTGGGTAGACGGGGGCCACCAGAGACAAAGGCCACCTGCATGCATGACATCTGAGTACTATTTCATGATGCATGCACTCGATTGAGTCTCCATGCACCTGCATGCAATTCAACTGCAAATTAGAAGTTAAGTGACCTAATTAAGTCAAAAGATAGGTTATTCGCAGTTGAAAGTTATAAAAGAAAGGTAAAGTGAATGGAGAAGGACACTTATGATTATTATTGATTTGGGGCTTTTGAGTAGCAGCACATCGTGCGGCCACGACAGTTGGGGTTGAAGACGGTGTCTTCAGCTAACGAGGGTTCGACAGTGAAATATCTGCCCTAGTCTCCTTCAGGGTAGGCCATACAGGTCCACCATTAGCTCTTCATCTTATTTATCCATATACAGCTATCCGACACCCATCAGAAGATTGTTTGCAGGGACACATGTGCAGCTGGGGGGGTTTTTAGCTGGAAAACCCCAAAGCATTCGTTGGGTCTCCAGATCTCCGTTTATCTTCTGAATATTGGCACCATTCTCATCAGCAGGATCATCCTTCAGTACCAGGTGATCATCAGCTTCCAGTTTTCATCAGTTTTGTGTAGCTGGGGGCGTGAGCAGCAAAGCCAGTAAACCAATTCGCTAGCCTGCTTAGAGAGGTCAGAACCTCTACATGCTCCAGTCAATCTCTTCGGCACGGGAAGACCTTCATTCCTGCAAATCCTCACCTTCATCAGACAACTCCTTTACCAAAAACGTCACCTTTAGCTGATTGAGGGGTTTGTGCTGCTAGGCGGTAACACCGGAGGAAAGGAGCACCGGTTCTTCACCAGATCAGTTCTCGATGCATGCGTATTATCTATAGAGCATTATCAGTCGGATTATCAGTGGTAAGTGTTGATCTGTTCTCTGTAAATCTCTGCCCTAGTTAGTTATAAAATAGGGCCATTTGCCTGCCACTTTGCATGCGAGTTTATTTCAGTATTATTGTAAATCTGGAGGCTTTAAGCAAGCCCTAGAATAGAAAACAGTAGAATATCCGTATTTGGGATATTACACTCCCTGATTGGCAGAGATTGTGGGATGACTTTGTGCAGGAGGATACCCGCATGGGTCAAGGATCAGGCTCATCCAACAGTGCCCCACAGATTGTGGATGAGGAGGCTCTAGCCCTTACAGGGAAGAGCAAGGGTAAGGCAAAGAGGAAGAAGGATGGTAAGAAGAACCTTGACGTATCAAAGGTCGAGTGTTTTATTTGCCACAAGCAGGGACACTTTGCCTCCCAATGCCTAGACAGGAAGAAGAAGAGTAACACTCATATGGCTGGATCTGCAAAGGTGGAGGATTTCTGCAGGAACTTCGATGAGGAGTTATGCTTGATAGCTTGCATGGAAAGTACCACAAGGAGCAGTATACGGTACATCGAAAGTGGAGCATCTAGTCACATGACTGGACAAAAGAGATTCTTCAGAGACTTGCAGCAGGGTGGAACATGGATCCACATTGAGGTGGGTGATGATGCGCAATATCAGGCGCAGAGAGTTGGCAATGTTTCATTTCAGAGGGAGTCTGGCAAACCCCTCAGTTTTGTTGATGTGTTATATGTTCCAAGATTGACCAAGAACCTCATATCAGTTTGCACTTTGGAGGACAAGGGATATCAGGTGAAGTTCCGAGACCATAGAGTGTATTTCAGGCCCAGGGGGTCAGACAGGAGCCTTGATCGGGTGATTGGCAGAAGTAGCGGGAAAGTGTATAGACTACACTTTGAGTCTGCAAAGGCTCTAGTCAGCAGCAACAACTGTCAGGGCGAGTTGTGGCATAGGAGGATGGCACACTTACACCATGGAGCACTGAAGCACTTGAGACATGCAGTCATTGGAGTTCCTTAGGTACAAAAGGAGAAGCATAACCACTGTAAGGGTTGTGCTTTGGGGAAGAACATCAGGAATCCTTTCTCCCAGAGTGAGCACAAGTCTAAGGAGCCCTTGGACTTGGTGCATTCGGATCTATGCGGACTTATGAGTGTCCATTCTTTCAGTGGTTACAGTTACTGCGTAACCTTCCTTGATGACTGTTCCAGGAAAACCTGGATCTATTTCCTGAAGGCCAAGTTAGAGGTCTTTGAGAGGTTCTGAGAGTTCAAGACTCTCATGGATAACCAAATAGGAAAGAAGATTTGAGTGTTGAGGATAGACAACGGGGGGGAGTACATCTCCAATGAGTTCATGGAGTATTGTTCGGTAGAGGGGATCAAGAAAGAGCACACTGTGCCCCATACCCCCCAATAGAATGGAGTTGTAGAGAAGAAGAACAAGACTATGGTAGGAGCAACCAAGTACATGCTATTTGATCAGGGATTACCACTATTCCTGTGGGCCGAGGCATACATGACTGCAGTGTACATTCAGAACAGGTGTCCCCACACAACTTTGGGGAGGAAGACACCCGAGGAGGTCTTCACACGCACTAGGCTAGATGTGAGTCACATTCGCATATTTGGCAGTGTCTGCTATTGTCATGTCCATGCTGACATTAGGAGTAAGCTGGACCCTTCTGGAGAGAAGGGGTTACTTGTTGGTTATAGCAAAACTTCGAAGGCATATAGAGTTTACATTCCTGCTCGCAAGAGGATCATTTGTGAGCAGGTATGTCTAGTTCGATGGGATAGGGCCTTGAGGAGATCTATGGACTTGCCAACAGAGCAGTAGCCAGCACAGGACACGGGGATCAAGTTGGAGGAGCCAGATGTACAGGTACAGGTATGGACAAAGGGCACAGGTTCTGGTAGTCAGAGGGAGTCAGGCGGACAGGATCCTCCTAGCTTTGATGGGGACGATGAGCAGCAGCAAGGGACAAACATCCAGCAGTTGCAGCAGGTAGACACTAGGCCAAGGCCTAAGTGGTTCAGGTCCATAGTATAGGATTCTAGGCAGGTGTATCTTCCACAAAGATCTTTTAGATAGAGCGTACCATCAGAGAGACTCAGTGATATGGCACTAATGACAAAGTTGATTAACTTTGAACCTTCCAGTTTCGAGGAGGCTGCACAACATGACATGTGGCAAGAGGCCATGGTTGAGGAGTATGACTCAATCATGAAGAACCAGGTATGGGAGGTTGTGCTGAGACCCGAAGGCAAGAAGGTGGTGGGATCCAGGTGGATATACAAGGTGAAGCATGCAACAGACATAAGCGTGGAGAAGGACAAGGTGCGCTTCGTGGCTAAGGGGTTTTCACAGGAGGATATTGACTATGAGGAGACCTTCACCCTTGTTGCCAGGTATTCTTCCGTTCAGACCATTATCTCTTTAGTTGCAGAGATGAGTTGGGGAGTCCATCAGATGGACGTCAAGACTGCCTTCCTCAACGGAGTAAGAGGAGGAGGTATACATTGAGTAGCCAGAGGGGTTTGATGCGGAGAACAGGGAGGCGCATGTATGCAGACTGCATCGAGCTCTTTATGGGCTCAAGCAGGCACCTCGAGCATGGTACTCGAGGATAGACAACTATCTACGGGAGATGGGACTATCTACGGGAGATGGGATTTCAACGGAGTGAGGCTGATATGTGGATGATCTCTTTCATACTGGTCTTATATGTGGATGATCTCTTTCTAACAGGAGATGAGAGGCTGATTGGAGACTGCAAGTCCAACCTTGCAGTGGAGTTTGAGATGAAAGACCTTGGGTTGATGCATTACTTTATGGGCTTGGAGGTTTGGCAAAGAGATGGATGCTTCTTCATTGGATAGGGGAAGTATGCAGTAGAGATATTGAAGAGATTCACGATGGAGGACTGCAAGCCTATAGCCATACCTCTAGTTTCCAACTAAAGGAAGATTGATGCATCATGGTCAAACGGATTTGATCCTACCTTGTATCGTCAGCTTATTGGATTGCTTATATATCTGGTCAACACACGACCAGACATCAGCTTTGCAGTCCACTCTTTGAGTCAATTCATGGTGGACCCTCGGAGAGTGCATTGGACGACTACGAAGCACATACTTCTCTACATCAGAGGTACAGTGGAGTATGGATTGGTTTATGAGCGCAGGGGGAGTGTGTAGTTAGCAGGTTTCACATATGCTGACTGGGTAGGATGTGTAGAGGACAGGAAGAGTACTTCGGGTTGTTGTTTCAGCATTGGATCAGGGGTTGTGTCTTGGTTTAGCAGGAAGCATAAGTCAGTTGCATTGAGCTCGACAGAGGCTGAGTACATGGCAGCCAGCATGGCTGCTTGTGAGGGTATGTGGCCGAGGAAGTTACTTTCTGTTAAAGTATTGTAACTTCTGAAGATATTCTATTGTACTCTTTTGTATTCTCCTTCAGAGATGTTATTCCTCCGTTTGGAGATGTCCTTGATGTAATTGGTCATGTAAAAGTCATAAGGTAAACCCTCCGTTGTAAGTCGGGGCAATAGTACCAACAAAAGTAATATATAAAATGTATTTTGAATCTCCCTAGGTAGGTTGGTCCTAATTAGGGAACCTAGCCGACCGAGTTAGTTATTTGAGGCACTCACCTAATGAATATAAATAGGTGAGGCGTCTCTCTCATTCCGACACACCTCACACTCAAGTATTGCGCTGGAGAGAGAGAGAGAGAAAGAGTCTACTGTGGAAGGTGAGTAACTATTCTTGTTGTTGGGGTTTGACACTGTACTTGGTCGAATTCTATATTGAGGAAATTTTGCGGGGTTTTCTCCCTTGTGGTTTCCCCAAGGAAAATCTGTGTTCTCTTGTGTTGCTGTACTTGTCTTTCTTTCAGTGATCCTTTGCTTATGGTTATGATGTTATGATGCTAAATGTTTTAGATCTTGTATGACCATTAAAAATATAACATGGTATCGGAGCCACCCTGAAAGAAGTCTTTGTGCAGCCGAAACACTGCTACAACTACGACTACTGAAGATTAGGATTTCATGCTTGAAAACCCTAGGAGACAAAAACTAGTTAGGTTGGGACTTTCACTACGACGCGAGATTGGAGAAGGCTCAGGAGCTGAAACTTTGACAGGCCGAAGATAAAATCCGTCTATACCCTGTGTAAAAGTTTCAGCCTCAGACTCGCTATATTCTAGGAGATATGATTCCTCCAACTTAGGGTGCCAACCTCTCCCAGAATTCAGCTTTAAACAGGTGACCTATGGAGAATTGCTATATCTCGGGCTAGGAAGGTCCAAATGAAATTTCGCAAGATGTTGAGGATAGGGCACGGTCTGTAGTTTTTGTGGTAAAAGTTTCAGACCCCGAAGGTGAAATAATGATACGTGGCAGTCCGTGCAGGTTCGCTATTTTGAACAGTCCTGAAATAAGTTGCCTTGGGAAACTTAGCATAAGTCCCACCCGGTGAATCCAATTCTGCTCTAACCTGTGGGGTTGGAAAGAAGACATACGAGGCTACCTCAGGACGAAGTTTCAGACCTTGAGGAGCAAAAAATTCGGAGCTATAGCAGAAACAAGTCAACCAATTCTGTTGAAGAAATTGGAGAAAAACTAGGGCTTCCTGTTCCGGGCACTTCCCTCCACCAATCAGTTGAAGAAGGAGGACCATCAAACTCGCCCTAGGAGGGTGCATCTCTCTATGTAAGAAGTTTCTCATTTTGTGGACTTTCAATTTTTGACCTAACATTATTGTCGGGGAAAACTAGGGCATCAAATATTTTGCAATTCTATCCACAGTTTTGGGAAAATAAGTTTGCTGCTTAGGTTGCCTTGAGGAGGCGCATCTTTCTATCCAATCAGATATGAAATATACCCAAGTTGAAAAGTTAGGGTTTCTTTGTCAAACCCTAGGTCCATAAGAAGTAGTCTTCCAGAAAAGCCTTCAAGCAAGCATCAAGTTGAAGCAATCACACTGGTAAATTCTATCCTCTCTATTTCCATTTGAGGTTCTCATTTTTATCATGATGAGAAACAGTACCAAGCTTGAGGACAAGCTTGAAAGAGTCGAGAACTTCTAAGCATGGAATTATAGAGTGCTTTTCATACTTAAAGAAGCATGACATGGAGAACTATGTCAAAGAAGAAGCTGGAGATCCAGACGGAGATGAAGTCGAAGCAAAGCATAAGAAGGACCTAGTCAAAGCAAGATGAGTATTATCGTCTCACGAGTATCATCCCTGAAGACTCCCAAGAATATGATCAATGCAATGAAAACTTGTACAAAGATGACCTTGAGAACTCAGCTCAAGGATGTGAAGGCGCAATGTCAAAAAACATTCAATCTTACCTCACAAGGAGATCTCAGCTCAAGAAGCAATTAGAAGTCGTTGAAGACAATGTCAAAGAAGCAGAAGCATAAATTACAATTTTGAATGGTCTTCCAAGTTCAGTCAAGAGAGTTGTTCTTGTAGGAAGATCGCATATGGAGGAATGCACGTAAGAAGAAGATTGATTGATGGCAAAAGAAGAAGAGATGACAATCAAGCCCTAACAACACATGCCAAGCAGAGAAAGAACAAGACGGAAGAACATTCCTGCCAAGAATATAAGGACATCTCACAACTCAATAGTTCAGTTGTGATGAGAAATGACACTTTGCGAAAGAATGTCCCAAGAAGGAAGAATGGAAGGTTGATATGATCTAGAAGTACAAGTCGTTCATACAGAATGATGGTTGGATATGAGTTCAAGACATGAAGGGAAGTTTTATGAAGTCTTCCAAGTAGATCTATAAGATCAAGTATACAACAGATTGAAGTATCAAAAGATACTAAGGGAGGGTCGATTATGGAAAGACATTGCTCTAGGGACTAGACACACCTCTTCAATGGTGGATATTACACTAGACAGTTGGTGTAATTAAAGTAGAATAACAGGGGTTGAGACTCTCTATAGAGAGCCACCTATGCACAAAAGGATTTATACAAGCTCAGTAGGCACCTGTGGGATAACACATACAGTTACATGAGGAACTTGAGGATCAACTAGAGTGATGGAGATCCCAACCTTTACTACAAGGTTGAAGATAGAATCCTATAAAGGACGAGAAGCTCATAGATGGGCGCAAGAGAAAACTTTCACAAAGTTTGAGATGGAGGATCTTGATATCTAGTGACCTCGACAAGTGACATAGATGGATTCAAAGAAGACTAGTAGCAGAGGAGGCTTCCTATCACTCCAATGTCCTAATGCAGATGTAGAATGGTACTCCACCTCAAAGGGAGTGACTATGATAGATCTCAAAGTTAGAGAATTTTCATATGATTCTTGGGATTAGAGGTATGATGAAATCCAGAGGACATCCTCCTCAATCCAAGTAAAATATGTAGCGCAAATGGTGTGGTACCTAAAGGTACTGCAGAGATATGATTGAGTTGGTAGTGCTATGAACATAAAGATCACTCCAACATATTGTAGAAAGCGGAGTGTTTCTCTTAGTGCAACCAAGGATGAACATATTGTAGTTGAGAAGAAAGCAAGTAAAGATTCCTTAAGTAATGAGGACTATGATCCTGAAGAATTATACCGATGAAGATGAAGATTATACTCTTATCCATTTCATCATTGGATAATAAGGGATGCATTGGTAGGACCAAGGCGACGGGGAATCGCTCCTCCCCCCCTCGACTGCTCCCGATTTGTGCTTCGGGAGGAATCGCTCTCAGAATCGCGATTCCTCATCGATTCCTCCTAGGAGCGATTTTTGGAATCGTGATTCCGAGGGAAAAAAATCGCTCCCTGCCCATTTCAGAATTGTTGAGGGAGCGATGCTCCTAGAGTGATTCCTCATCGCTCCTTGAGCGATTTTGGGCCTAAAAAATCACTCCCGAAAACACTCCTTGAGTGATTCCGCGACTTGGGGAAAAAATTTCTCAATTTTTTCATTTTTGCAAAAAAAAGGTTTTTTAGTGATTGGCTAGGGTTTAATTAGTGTTTATAAACACTATTGGCCTCCATTTGGACTCATTCTATTCCTCATTTGCTTGTTTTCATTTATCTTGCTAGGGATTTGAGTGGCTTTGCTAGTTGTTTGAGAGCAAATTTGTAGGAGCTTGGAAGGGAGATTGAAAGCTTCTATTTATGAGAGCTTGGACTGAAGATTGAACGCTTCCATAGAGACATTCAACCATCCTTGAAGAGCTAAAGAGGTAGGCTCTAAAAACCCAATCTTTGTTTGTTTTTGAAAAAAATATTTTACTATGTTAAAATTTAAAATCTTGTATATGTTTTTTTCGTACTCTTTCCAATTTCTTCTTCTCCATCATTCTATTGTAGGCAAGAAGTGATTCTCATATTGAATCAACAAGCATGATGGGTATGTGGTTTTTGTTTCTGGTTCCGATTCTTCTCATGATGGTGGTGGTGGGAAGTAGATTTGGTGGTGGCAATGATGAGGATAAGAGATAGGGAGTGGCACATACCATGGAGAGGAGGAGGAAGAGGGAGAGTAGGAGGAGGAGGAGATTGAGAGTGATGAGGGGCAAAAAAAAGACAACATCTTTGTGGAAGTATGTGACAAGGCTTGGGGTGGAACCACAAAGTTTACATGCCTCCATTGTAATAAAACTTACACAGGTTCATATACCCGTGTGAGAAAGCATTTGTGTGGGATTATGCCATGTGATCAAGGTAAGGCTACTGGAGTCAAAACATGTGACAAAGTATCAGCTAAAGAAAGAAACAAATACAGGATGGATTAAAAAATTTACAGTTTTCTCTATGCATGTGGTGTACCATTCAATGTTCTTCGCTCACCCTATTGGCATGAAATGGTACAAGCCATCAATGGTGCCCCTAAAGGATATAGCAGCCCTGGGTATGACAAAGCTAGAACCGTGGGACTTGACAGGGAAAGAGCCAAAATCAATAGTGCTCTTGGAAAGTTTACAAATGATTGGTTGAACTATGGGGTATCCATTGTATCTGATGGGTGGACAAATGTTAAAGGCAAACCATTGATAAATATTCTTGGTGTGTCTGCTAGTGGTGTGGTCTTCCTTTCAACTCATGACTACTCAGATCGCTACAAGACTGGTATTAATATTGCACAACCTTTACTTGAAACCATTCAAACGATTGGGCCATACAATGTCATTCAAGTCATCATAGATAATGCTGCTAATTGCAAGGCATCAGCAATCATTGAGGATAAGTACCCCAACATATTTTGGTCAGGGTGTTTGGTTCACACATTGAACCTTTTGATGCATGATATTGTTAAGATGAAGGACCCTAGTTACCGATGGATTGGTGTCTTGTACAAGAGAGGTAAGAAAATGATAAAATTTATCACCAATCATAGCATGGCCCACCACATTTTTCACAATCACTCTAGGTTGGAGCTATTGAAGATTGCAAAGACTAGATTTGCTAGCTACTACCTCACCTTCAGGAGGCTTTTGAAGGTAAGAGAGGCATTGCCTTGTATGGTCTCAAGTGATTCATGGTAGGGATTGAATGTCACATACCCCAATTTTGCAAAAAAAACAATTTTATTTTATTTGAGGACAATATCTTAAATTTTATGCTAAGTTGTAATTGATGACTCAGCAGGGTCAAGGATATTTAATGTAATTTTGAATATTTTATTTATAAATGAATAAAAGAGGAGACAACAGCTTAGGAGAGCTATTAAAAGAGTGTTTACTGGTCAAATTGGTGGAGAGACTGGGTGGAGAGCAAACTGACATGTGGCAGCATCCTCAAACCACTTGCAGCTGTTGCAGGTGGCAACCTCCCTACATTTGGGGTCATGATTCCCCAAGAAAGTGGAATCAGAGCAGGTGGCTCAATTAATGACAACTGACCCAGAAGACTTAGGCAATCTTTATAAAAATTCCCATTGAAGAGAGTTTAGGCTGCTCATTCTAGGGAAGTGATCATTCAGGTTGAATGAATGTACTTCAGAGAAATTCAATGGACGGGAAATCTGGAAAGTGTTTGAGGAGATAACTGTTGGTTGATCTAGTTGCAGCTTTTAAGCTGAAGATCATACTGCTGAGAGCAGAGTATTTTACTGAGATATTGAACTAGTCAGTTGATAGAGGGTTCTACTGTTTGCATTCTCCACCAGTTCTCAGCTAAGAAGACCAGGAACAAGCTCGGGGGTCTTTAGGAACGTTGTTTGAGCGCTCTCGAGGAGATTGGTAGGGAGGAACGGCCTCCTAACGCTGTTGTCGTCTGTCCTAATAGGTTCTATGTTGTTTTATTTCACTGTGTTAGTTAAATAAATCTTAGTTTGACTGGTATAAGAATGTTAAAGTACAGTTTGTGAAATGTTAGAATTAGTATTCTTATTAGATTGTTATAGAAATGAAACTGGTTTAGGAAATAATGAAATAGAATGAAAATAATTTCTAGACTGTGTTTTTCCACACCTGGAAACCAGGCCGTACTCTAGCACATATAGAATGCTTTAAGTAGATAAGAGAATGAAAATAGTAGATAGGATTGTGTATCTATAGATAGTAGAATAATTTTATTTCAATGTTAAAATATTATGGAGGAAAAACAGTGTTATGATTTATTTCTATTTCTCTGTTTTCACTTCGTATAACTGAATGAAATGCAGCAGTAAAACTACATTAGAGTTACAGTGATTACATACAGTTAAGTATATAAACAAGCTGCTAACCACATAGTTTTTTTTCTAACAATATCAACTAAATCAAAGACTAATATTTAATATAAACTAGATAGGGTTATATTAAGAGTCCTTAATTTATAAAGAGTAAATAGAGTTACAGAGTTGATTTTCTATCCTTTCGAGAACTCTGAATAAATTCTACGTGACAGTTTAGTAAATAAAAGCAATGTAAATATAAACACTAACTAGTATAAAACTAAATATTTACGTATTTAGAAACTATTTTACATTTACCAGACAGGCTTATACCTGTGAAGGAAAAACTTCAGGGTCGAAACCCTAAACAATTTATTAATCTATTATAAATTAAACTATCTAAGTTGTAATCCATTTACATTGATAATTATATAAATAAACGTTACAAGAAGATTATAGTGTCTACTATAGACGGTTTACAGTCTTTTCTGAAAACAAATGTCTTTTATAAACAAACAAGATAAGTTACAGTTAACAAGCTAAAATACCACCACACACTTGTAATAATCAAACCGAAATAGCAAGTAGCAGAACCTAAGCAATAATAAATTTTAATAACCTATTTTAGACAAGGGTTTTATTTTCGGTAAAACCCTAGCTAGTATATTCTGGACAAGTAAGTTTAAAATTTATAAATTTCACATTACGACTGAGCTACAATCTTTTTATTAACAATATCTACTTACAAAAGATATCTTAGACAGTAATTTTCTTCATTAACAGTTGAATAGGAAAAACCCTAAATTACACAGAATCATAATTTACAAGATTACTGCAAAAACGAGACTGAGCTCGAAGTAAAATCCTTTTTAAAAACCCAATGTATTACATTGTCAGGCCGTACGGCTGAAAACTTAACCAAATTACAACACCCAGCTCAAGGCCGGAACTACCCAACATCATAGTGAGGGTTTGTAAACAAAATTGAACAAACAACTTATTAAAACCACGTATGTAACGAAGAAACCAGACAAGCTTCCAAGCTCGGGGTTTCATCATCAACAACCCTGTTTACAAGCAGGGTGAAAACCCATTCTTTGAACCCAGGGCTTACCGGATTGGAGCCACGAGTCCCTGAAGCCAGCCAGCGTTATCTTCGTCACTGAAGTTTAGAGTAGTCATGAGTCCCTGCATAGAGCACAATACTGTGCGTTAATACAAGCTCAAATCTCCATTTACAAACCTAACTGTATGAACATTTTACCAGCGAGCTATGCTTATAAAAAATAACTGAGTGTAGCTACCTGCAAACAAGAAAAAGAATTCGAGCATCGACGAGGCTGTTATCAGCTTAAGTAGTTGAAGCAGAGAGGGATATAACCCTTACGTCGGCTCTGGAGTAGAGACGAGGTCAATAAGCTCAAGTTTACAGAGCTGTGCCAAGCCACAAGAAGAGCAGGGTTAAAAACTATTGACAGGCCAAGAGCTAAATACAAACAATAACCATCAGCACAAAAGGGTTCACAAGCTCGACAGTTGTAAGTCAAGACTGAGTATGGAACCCTCACAGCAACGAATATGGGTCACGGAGAAGAAAGATAGAGAACAACCTCTAATGGCCGCCAAAGCAATCACACAGAGCAGCCCGAAAGCCAATGAAACCCTCGGAGACAATGACAAAAGAATAGGGTTTCCAGCCCTTAAAAGTCACCAGTGCATGGACGAGAAGAATCCACGTGCCTCCAAATCTTTCAAATACGCTCGGGTTTGGTCTATAGTTATCTGCGTTCCCAATTATTCGAATTATTAATACAATGATTTAATAACCAACTATGTATATGGCTACGGAGTGCATATGTAAATCATCCACCAATGATAATACAAGACCTATATCCTTGTTTACGATAGTTTCGAAGATTGAATGTTGTATAATGATGTTTACATAACATTGACCTTCGGGTAAGGTTGTAACAACCTTGGCATTTAGAACCATCCAAAAGTCGACCATGCATTAGAACTTTACCAAGTACCTTTTAATATGGATACTATGCAAAACGATGATCAAATATTCCCATATTATATTTCAAGCTTCATTATTTGTAACCGATGGTTTAAAGTAACTATAATATATGAAATTTGACTACAAGAGTAAGAAGTGTTTAAAACATGACATTTAAACAATCACATGGCTCGACCTTGGTATAAGCTCTCACAAATAATAGTTTGTATAATTAACTTGTCAACAACAATAATAGACTCTATCATTATTTGGCAAAGATAGTATGGGATTGTTTATTTATGTCTGTACTTAGCACAATATAAGAACCTGGGTCATATTAGTTTTCACTTAGGGTAGACTTCAGATTTGAAGTTCTAGATAGAAAAGATCTACCATAATAGTCATTATCAAATAGCAGCTTGCAGTAAGTGAGGCAACATGATAATAGTAAAGTTACAACGGAATAAACCTTGCTCCAGGTCTATAATTATTGGAATATATTTTACCTATGACTTAGACTTATGAAAATGATGGTAAATAGTATTCCATCACGAATCAATATATTAAATTACAAACGACCAAACTTATAATGTCAAAGAGGTTTTTAGGTAGTAAGATTCCTACAGAATGCAAATAACCATCAAATTGGTACATTATAAAATAATACGGTGATGTATGTTATTACAATAGTACACGCAGCAAGGCGATAATGTAAGTACGAAAGTTTATAATGTTAGTTTTTCAACATTAAGCTAGCATTATTAGGATCTTTAACTGAGAGAATAACAAGTACAGCAATCAAACACAAGAGACAATGAACACAGTGTTTTTCTTCGGGGAAACCATAAAGGAGAAAACCCCGCAACTTCCTCAGAGATAGAATCAACACCAAAACAATAAAAGCCCCAAAACAGTAAGTGATCTCCCAACAACAGTAATCTTCTTCTTGACTAGCCCCAGTGTCTTCTCCTTCCTCAACTATGCGCTACACTTGAGTGTGGATGAGTTGTGTGATAAATAGAGACTCCAGTTCTCTATTAATACTATTCCCGACATGACTAAAACCCTACCAGGGCTGACCTCTACTAGGAGAGTCTAATAACCCTAGTGCCCCGGAACTGCGGGGACTTTAACCCTTAGACATTCAGAGGGTTACTCGCTATGACTTGACATAACTTGTTTACATTATTGATCCTCCTGATCGGAACATCGGGGCATGACAATATGACTCAATTACATTATAGATACATCCCGAAATAAACATCGGGTTACAATACATAAGATACATAGATGAATACATTCCGAAGTTACAAATACATCAACACTCCCTCTTAACTAGTGTTGAGGCCTGGAAATTCGCAGGCAACAACAGTAAGGGATTCTCCCCGGTCAACGTTCCCAACTAGCCCGTGACTGTTTGGTGTAGGGAATCCGTCCGGTTTGCGGTCCGGCTACCGTAGGTCAAGTAACAAAAAATAAAAGGTTTTACCGGTTGCGGGCCGGTCCATCGTATATATTTGTATTTTTTGATTTAAAGTATGATATGCAAATGCCTATTTAACATGCAGATTGATTGAGAATGCAAGGAGTGTTTACAATGTGATACGCAGGTTTTTACCTCTCGTCTTAAACTCTCTCACATCTAAATCACACACAACTAGAAAATAAATACTAACTAAGCTATCTCTAGAGAGCGAGATATTAATTCATGAGTAATGTAATACTGTTCACATGTCACGGCAAATCACAGATAGCTGTTCCTAGAACCAAACATATAAACATGAATAAAAGTTTACATGACAAGATAGCTCATCAACAGTTAAAACTTTCATTACTCATAGTGGAAAATATCACAGAAAATACGAGAGAACATTTAGGCAAGAACATAGGTTCAGAAAGTTAGAACGTTCTCACAGTCAATTAAACACAGTCGAAAACGAAATAGTTCCCCTTCAACATTGTTCATTTTATCACATTGGAAAATTCCACATAGCACCTTCTTCGACAGGCAAAATTTGCAATTTCTTATTGTAAAACGAAGTAGTTCCTCTTACAAACAATAGTTCACAAGTTTTTTCCAGGGAAAAAGCCCCTGTAAACTCTAACTTTCCTATATTTAAACCAAATCAGCCAACCCCTTGGGTTGCCCCAACTGTGTGACCTTTGGGCTCCTCAAAACCGTTTAATATCACCATTTTGTCTTTTCCGTGAGTACTCATGATTCACTTCATGCGTTACGTTTTCAGTTTTCAACTTATGAGTACTTAACAAAGCGGGATCCGCTCGGTAACTGACGGATCTTTCCAAGCCTGGGCTTTTGTCACCATCGATTCTGCCTTGTTTTTCATTTGTCCTCCTTGAGATCCTGTTGATTTCCGTACGAACTCTGCCTAACACTGTCCAACCAATTTTCTGCTGTTTCGTCTCCCAGTTATGCCTTTTCGCAGTAGTAATTTGTAAAAGTCTCTTGAGTTCGTCTGCAATTAAATGACATTTATCATTGATTAGAACTGCATTTTTTAATAAAATCAAACTACATCAACAAACTGACTAGTCATCAAAAGAGGCCCTGTACTGCGCTCTCGTCATGAAAGCCTTAACAAGCACTGGAACCACTGTTTCGTCCACGCAGGGGTTTAAAACTCACAAAACGACGGGAAGAGAAAACTTATCGGCTGCTTAAAACACTAAAACCTTGGTCGGGTAGTCTTACTCACAGCCGGGTCAGCGGGTCTCAAACAGGCAACAGGCTCCGTGAGACCGTTAAGTTTATCGGAGTCGGAAGAGCTAGAACCTAAACTCTGAGCGGAAGAGTTCCCAATCGGCGAGCGGAAAGACATCAACGTTGGAAAATTAGTGCGTTACACAGCCGCAAGGGCGGAGGAGGAAAGACTACAGACAAAAGCGACGAAAACCCGACAAAGCATCGGCGGACGGAGCGGTTACATGGCGGATACCTAGTTCGCTTGGGAGCCGCAAGGGCGGAAAAAGAACAGACTACAGCCTCCGATCCAAATCATAACTTTTGCTATGGGGCAAGAACAATGTAAAACGTAAGTGTTCGGAACAACTTAAGGTCTCACAGCAGTCCAAAACTTGTTTCACTTCCAAAACAGCGGCTTCACTAAAACCAAATACCCTGACTCAACTTCGACCAACCTTCGATAATATAAACAAGTCAAACGATACGACGCGACATTGGAGAAGTCAAGATCCTCCTGCAGAATAATCATTGTTCAATTTCCGCAATGGAGGCTCCCTAAGGAAACATGGCTCCGATACGTTGTTTAAATGGCCTTCGAAACAGTGGCTAGCATGAGAAATAAGCTTCTGAGAACAAAGCAAGAAATCACAGCTCAAAGGGCAACAAACAAAACTCTAAATTCCGCAACCCACAACAGTTTCAAACATAAGCAATTTTTCGAAAAGCAGGAAGAGAGTTAACCTCAAAATAGTCCAAAATTAAAGCAAAACAAAAAGAGTTCATGGATCCAAACGATTCTAGGCAATGCTGAAAATTAACAAAGGGGGTCCAAAATTTGAAAATTTGGGGAAACAGTTGCAGCTCCAACAATTGGCGACTACTTGGCGAACCTAGATCTCTGGACGATTATTTCTTGAGTAACAGACTATTTAACAACAAACGAACCTGTTGAATTCTTCCAGATATCTGGATTTCTCAAATGGCAAATATATGTACTTTTAATCATTGATGATAGTCCAATTTAGGAGAGTGGAAACCAAGATTTTCAAGTCAAGATAACTCTTTTGAGGCCAGAAAGATGAATTTCATTTGTTACCTCTGTCTTCATGTAGCTACCAGCTTGGACACCACAGGATCGTAGCATATGGTAAATAGAAATATTCATTTGTTCCTCATTCCCATGCCATTTTGCACCTTTCGTGCTTTGAACTTTTGTCCTTTTCATATGAGTCCTCCTTCATGCCTTTCTTTTTGAATTTTGATTCAGGCTCCTCTATCCATAATGTCCTTTTGTGTGAGAGATGTATTTGAGTTTTAGCTCACGGACGGAGAGGAACTTTTGGCGATTTAGTACTTATATGGTTCAGTATTTGTTTTGATACATAATGCTTTCATAGGAGCTTTTGACTCTTATCTGCCTTATGGCATTCAATCCTTGGCATGGGATCATTTATATATAATATAATGTTTACCCTGCTTCCTTTCCATGTGCCCTTTGCTGTTACTCCCTAAGACATTTTAAGTGTGAGATGGATGGAGCCTCAAAATAGTATTCCAGACCTTTTGATTCTGGTTTATTTTACAAGGATTAAGTAGGACTTCAATGTGTTCATAGCCACTCGAGAAAACTGCTAAAATAGAAGAAATTCTTTTAGGTAAACAATAATACACAGTCTTATACCCAAGAACTTTAATCATTCCAAAATTCTGATGTTCTCCATGCGACCACGAGTTTGCCTCCTTTATTGAAATTAGTCAAAATTTAAACTAAAACAAAACAGAACTACATAACTCAAAGTAACGACCAAGTCAAATTATTTATATACAAGATAAAAGAACACAAACAAACTCAGGAAAAATAAGGTTTGAGAACTAAACCATTTACTGGTAAGTTCTCTTCCCACCCTTGTAAATCTTGCAATTTATAAGTTGAGGGGCCAAGCTTTGCTGCAATCTGAAAATGACCTACCCACAACTATTGAAATTTCGTGTGTTTTCCTTTCTCATCATGGGGGTGGTCCCACTTGAGAACCAGATCTCCCACCTCAAAATCTTTTGTTCCAGCCTTGTGTTTATCAAACCATCTCTTTACTACCTCTTGTTGTTGTTTAAAGCGCTCTCTGGCTTTAGATCGAGACTCTTCTGCCTTCAGGAGATTATATATCCTCATTTGCAAGACTTCATTATCTGATCCTCTGGATTCCTGAGCTATTATGGAAGAGGGTAGCATGATATTGGGGGGTAGAATGGCCTCTTTACCATACATAAGGGTATACGGAGACACTCCTATCGAAGACTTGGGGGTGACTCTATCAGCCCAAAGAGCGTTGGTAACGCTGAGTGCCAACTCTTCTGATTTTCTATCACCGTCTTTTTTAAAATCCTAATCAGATTCTTGTTTGTAGATTCAGCTAAGCCATTTCCCTGTGGATAGTAATTAGTAGAGTAATGCAACTTAATTCCTTTCTCATGAGCAAAAGCAGTTAATTTAATCGAGGAAAAGTAAGTAGCATTATAAAAAACTAAAGAAATTGGAACTCCAAACCTGGTCATAATATGGTCTTGCAAGAAGTCTATTACCGCATCCTCATTTATTTTGCGCAATGGAATGGCTTCGACCCAACGAGTGAAGTAGTCGGTTGCTGTCAGAATATACTTGTGTTGCAGGGAAGAATTTGGCTTTATCTCCCCAATAATATCCAACCTCCATTGCTCAAAAGGCTTCGTTATCATCACAGGCTTCAATGGTCCTGCTGCTTTAGCTTGTCTTCCACTACATCTTTGACAGATGTCACACTTTCTAACATGGGCGTGTGCATCTTTGAAAAGCGTGGGCCAATAATATCCAGCTCTGAGAATTTTATGAGCTGTAGTATCTCTGGAAAAATGTCCCCCAGCAGGCCCATCATGCAAATCTGTCATTACCTTCTTCGCATCTTCTTTCTCTAAGCATCTAAGAAGAACTCTGTCGTAATTTTTTCTGAATAATATTCCTTCAATAATTTGATATGAGGCTGATTTAAGACGCAGGGCTCTTCTTTGCTTAGAATTCCAATGTTCCGGTAACGATCCTGTCTGAAGGTAATGCACAAGGTCTCAATACCAAGATTCAGGGGTTGTGAAAAGAGGACATACATCCATCAAATGTAACTCTGCTTCGTCTTTCCAGGCATGTTCGTCATTGTTTCTATTTTCAGTCATCAGTCTGCACAACCCTTGCCCTTTAACTATGGAAGCTGGCTTGAATTCAAGGTCATATTCCTGAAGAGCTGTTATCAAATTGCCCCTTCTTTCTCCTAACTCCTTCTGTACGAAAAGAGACCTCACAGCTGGGTGTGGGACGATTACCTTGGTCCGGTTCTTTAGTATGTAGGGCCTGAATTGTTTCACCGCTTTGAACACTGCGTAAGCTTGTTTATCTATAGCCTGGTAATTCAATTCGGCCCCTTGCAGACCAGTGCTCATAAATGATATGGGGAACTCATCTCCCCCATCTTCCTTTTGGGTAAGCACAGCTGCCAGTGAATCATCGGATGCGAAAGTGTACAGAATAAAATCTTTATCAAAATCCGGGCTTTTGAGGAAGGGTGCGTGCGCAATAGCGGTTTTAATCTTACTGAATGCGTTCTTCTCAACATTAGTCCACTTGAATTGTACACTTTGCTGTACCGTTTGCTGCAAAGGTTTAACAATTTGAGCGAAATCCGGCACAAATCTTCGCACGAAATTTATTGTTCCCATAAATGATTGCATGCCCTTTTTATTATGGGGCAAGGGAATCTGGTCAATGGCTTTGATCCTTTCTGGGTCTATGGAGATCCCCTTCTTTGAAACCACGTGACCCAGCAACTTACCTTCCGTAAGAGCGAACACACACTTTTTGGGGTTTAGTGAGATACCATATTTTCGGCAGCGTTCAAAAATCTGCTTAAGATGAAACGCGTGTCCTTCTCTCTTCTTTGAGAATATCGTGATGTCATCGAGGTATACTACAGCACTGCGGCCAATCAAACCGCGGAAAGCTATGTCCATAGCCCTCTGGAATGTGGCTCCTGCGTTTATAAGTCCAGAGGGCATTCTTCTGTAAGCGAAAGTTCCTCACCTGGTCCTGAACGTCGTTTTCAATCTGTCTTCTTCGGCTACTAATACTTGATTGTAGCCTGAAAATATGTCTAATAAAGAGAATAGTTCAGAACCTGAAACCATTTGCAGTAGTTGCTCCATGGGAGGAACAGGATAATTGTCTTTATCTGAAGCGCGATTTAAGTTTCTAAAATCCACACATGACCTGATTTCTCCAGATTTCTTCCTCACTGGTACCAGATTTGAAACCCATTCCGAGTGTCTAATCTTAAAAATGATTCTAGCATCCAATAATTTCTTAACTTCACTCTGGATTAGAGGTTCCAATTTTGGATGCATTTTTCTTAAAGGCTGCTGATAAGATTTGACTCCAGATTTGATGGGGATAACATGCTGGATAATATAGGTGTCATATGTCTTCAGATCTTCATACGTCCAGGCAAAAACATCTTTGTATTGATTGAAAAGAACGATGAACTTATCTCTTTCAGCCGATGAATAGCATTTTCCAAGATTCACATATTTAGGCTTCATCTTAGTCCCCAAATTAATCAATTCGAACTGTAAAGATGAGCTATGAGTCTTCACATTTGCTGGTCTTCTAAAATTTTCATTTAAATCAAATATCCGTTCTAAAGTTCTGACTCCCTTAGGGATGAAATTATCGAATTTCAGCTCGGCCTGATGTTCTTCATCATCAATAATCGCCCCTTTAAATGCCTCATCATTCGTTAAGCATTCTATAATCTACTGATCGTCGTCGAACACTCGTGGGTTGGTAATCATATCTGGAACCGAGGGCCTGAAAAGCAATTCAACAGAGCACCGATTATTAGAGGGTACAAGCCTCGCAGCTGATGTGGCCAACAAGTCAGCTGTTGCATTCTTAAGTCTTGGGATCAATACAATGTTAAATGCATTAAAACATTTGAGTAAATCCCATACTTCTTTTTGATAAGCTTTTAAATGAGGAGAAATGCAATGTATTTGATTCCGAATTTGTTTCACAATTATTTCAGAATCTCCAAACACTTTCAGATTACTTGCCTTTAATTCAATTGCTTTCCTTAAACCTTGAACCAACGCTTCATATTCAGCTGTGTTATTTGTACATTCAAACTCTAACCTACATGAAAGAAAATGTTTTTTCTTCTTAGGGTCAATCAGGGCACAGCAGGCTCTTGACCCTTCTAACGTTTTAGAACCGTAAAAAAAAAGTGTCCAGAAATCGCTAACTATTGTGCGGGAATTTACACCTACTTCTACTGCTAAGTCTACTATTTTACAATCGATTTCATCAGCCTGTGAAAACCGAAGGAGATCAGGCTGAGCGTCTGATGTGTCGCTGGCTTCTTCTGCTTGGTAATTTCCTGGTTCTAACTCAATAAAGTAATTTCCCAAAACAGAATCCACTGGTTCGTTTTTTTCTTCGAACTGAGTAACATTGTATTTCATGTGGGGCTCTCTCAAAATTTTAATTTAATTTGGGCTTCCTTTATACGGTAGCCACAGATGTGACTAGTCCGAGGCAAAATATCCGTTTAGCTTTGCCGACCAGTCTCTGCTCAGAACAAGCCCATAAGCTTCTGGTATGTCAGCCACCACAATATCAATAAATTGGCACACCTTATCATTTGAAGACAAGCGGACTAGAACATCTTCCATTTCCCCAATTACCTTCACATTCGTTTTGTCCAACTGAACAACCCTCAAGGTGGATGGTTTAGGCTGCCCATTTATCCTTTTGCAGACCGACAGCGGCATGACGTTAATCGACCCATTGCAATTATGTACGTTGTGGTTAAAAATTTCAAAAGTGAGGAGGAGAGGTGGATTCTTGTTCTTAGGCTTACCTCCTATACTTGCTTCCCCAATTTCTTATTCTTCCTTGGGTTGATTGTCGGTGGGCAGCCCCTCCTCTGATGCTTCAAGTGCTTTCAATAGCTTTTCTTTCTGCTGCGGCACTTTGCACATTTCAAATAATGAGATATTCACCCTACCTTCTTTATATCTTCCACAATGTCATAATCTATCTTAGGTTCGGTGGGATTTGGTTTACCATTATTTATTTTTTCTTCATTGGGCTTGGCAAACACGTTATTCTGTTTAGGATCTTGACTGGTGATGGTAAATTCCGGAATTTTATTAGCTGAGGAGTTATTTTGAAATTTCATAATATTCCTTTGAAGTCTTTTAATCTTTGGGAGCATGAGACTGTTTTCTTTAGCCCAGCCTTGACTTCTTGTTGTTACATTTGTTTCCAGGATGTCCTCGTGTCTCAAAACCGTTTCCTCCTCAGCGTCAAACAACGAAACACAGTCCCATAAAACCATGGTCTTATCCTCTTGTTCTTTCGTTGATGTATTGCTGTCTTTCATTTTTTCCTCTTTATCTTCTGTCAATTTAGAATCCAACAGCTGATTCATAACCAAGTCATTCAATTTATCCATTGAGGACAATTCTTTTCAGAGTGGGGTTGTTTGTGGAAAGTGCAAAAATTGTCCATTCCTACCTCTGTTAAATTCATAGATGCAGGATTGTGCGGAGGGTGTTGGGGTTGATTGTTATCTTCCCTTTTCTTGTAATAAGGCTTGTAGAACTTTTGAGCTTCCTTTTCCTTTTCCAAGTCTATGATTTTGTTAGAAAGCTTCTGCATCATATTTGCCATTCCTTTGAAATCTGGTGACTGCTCTTCCTTAGGCTTGGTAAACAACAAAGCTTTCCTCCCTACATTTTTTTCTCCTGACTGTTCGGGATAATCTTTGATACTTTCCCTTTCCGCCTGTACTCTCTCGGCCTCCTCATAGGTCTCCGCCAGCGTAGGCTTGGCCTTCATTTTGGCAAACATGGCCAACTCGGGTCCTAGAGCTGAGGTATAATATTCAATCAGGACTTTATCCAAAGGTTTGTCAGCTTCAGAAAAATTCTTAAGATAGGCTGCAAATCTTTGGGTGAAACTATGCACCTTCTCCTTTCTTTCTTTCTTTAAGGCGCATAGTCCTTTCATGAGAGCTGCATGAGTCTTTTGGGTTGCATACTTACTTCTAAAAATCCTCTCGAAGGTATCCGAATCAGAGATAGAATTTGTCGGCAAACCAAAGTACCATGATGCTGCTGCTCCTTTAAGAGTGTGTGGGAAAAGTCTACAAACTACATTCTCATATTCCCCAGCCCTTAATCCTTCTATTGCCAAATAGAAACTTTGCAAGTGGTCGTCTACTAGCATCTTCTCATTTGGGTCAAATTTGGGCAGCATCTTTTCAAAAGATTGAGGTAAATCATGCAAAGGAGGTGTTAGGTTTAAAGGTGATCTGGCTTTCCAAGCAGGTGGTAGATTCGGTGGGTTGGGTGGTTGATTTGCGTTTACGCCTGCCATGAGTCTGGGTGGAGAGTGAGGGGGTGAGCGAATAGGAGTATGAACAGGAGAACTGTGAGGAGTGTCTGGGCCTACTTGATTCAAAGGCTGTACAACTTTCTGTAAGGCTGTTTTTACAAGTTCTTCCAAATCTCCAACCAGCACTGAGTCTTCCAATATAGGACGATCTTTCCTTTTATATTCTCTTCTGGGCAATTCAGGGATAATCGGCAATCCTCCAATCTTCTTCACGTATGCCCTAGTGTGTCTTCTCAGATCATTAACAACTTTGTTGTCGACAAAATACAAATGTTCTCTACCCCCCTCTTCAGGAAGTGGATTGGAAAACAAACTGCCTCCTGAACTGTTACCGGTGGAATGATCTTGGGAAAACGGGTTTCCTCGGCCAGCCATGCACTGGCGGCCCTCCTTTTAGCGCCAGAAACTGTTGAGGCCTGGAAATTTGCAGGCAACAACAGCAAGGGATTCTCCCCAGTCAATGTTCCCAACTAGCCCGTGACTGTTTGGTGTAGGGAATCCGTCCAGTTTGCGGTTCGGCTACCGTAGGTCAAGTAACAAAAAATAAAAGGTTTTATCGGTTGCGGCCCGGTCCACCGTATATATTTGTATTTTTTGATTTAAAGTATGATATGCAAATGCCTATTTAACATGCAGATTGATTGAGAATGCAAGGAGTGTTCACAATGTGATGCCCAGGTTCTTACCTCTCGTCTTAAACTCTTTCACATCTGAATCACACACAACTAGAAAACAAATACTAACTAAGCTATCTCTAGAGAGCTAGATATTAATTCATGAGTAATGTAATACTGTTCACATGTCACGGCAAATCACAGATAGCTGTTCCTAGAACCAAACATATAAACAGGAATAAAAGTTTACATGACAAGATAGTTCATCAACAGTTAAAACTTTCATTACTCATAGTGGAAAATATCACAGAAAATACGAGAGAACATTTAGGCAAGAACATAGGTTCAGAAAGTTAGAACGTTCTCACAGTCAATTAAACACAGTGGAAAACGAAATAGTTCCCCTTTAACATTGTTCATTTTATCACATTGGAAAATTCTACATAGCACCTTCTCCGACAGGCAAAATCTGCAATTTCGTATTGTAAAACGAAGTAGTTCCTCTTACAAACAATAGTTCACAAGTTTTTTCTAGGGAAAAAGCCCCTGTAAACTTTAACTTTCTTATATTTAAACCAAATCAGCCAACCCCTTGGGTTGCCCCAATCGTGTGACCTTTGGGCTCCTCAAAACCGTCTAATATCACCATTTTGTCTTTTCCGTGAGTACTCATGATTCGCTTCATGCGTTATGTTTTCAGATTTCAACTTATGAGTACTTAACAAAGCCGGATCCGCTCGGTAACTGACGGATCTTTCCTAGCCTTGGCTTTTGTCACCATCGATTCTGCCTTGTTTTTCATTTGTCCTCCTTGAGATCCCGTTGATTTCCGTACGAACTCTGCCTAACACTGTCCAGCCAATTTTCTGTTGTTTTGTCTCCCAGCTATGCCTTTTCGCAGTAGTAATTTGTAAAAATCTCGAGTCCGTCTGTAATTAAACGACATTTATCATTGATTAGAACTGCATTTTTTAATAAAATCAAACTACATCAACAAACCGACTAGTCATCAAAAGAGGCCCCGTACTGCGCTCTCGTCATGAAAAATTTAACAAGCACCAGAACCACTGTCTCGTCCACGCAGGGGTTTAAAACTCACAAAACAATGGGAAGAGAAAACTTATCGGCGGCTTAAAACACTAAAACCTCGGCCGGGTAGTCTTACTCACAGTTGCGTCAGCGGGTCTCAAACAGGCAACAGGCTCCGTGAGACTGTTAAGTTTATCGGAGTTGGAAGAGCTAGAACCTAAACTCTGGGCGGAAGAGTTCCCCATTGGCGAGCGGAAAGACATCAACGTCGGAAAATTAGTGCGTTACACAGTCGCAAGGGCGGAGGAGGAAAGACTACAGACAAAAGCGACGAAAACCCGACAAAGCATAGACGGGCGCAGCGGTTACATGGCGGATACCTAGTTCGCTTGGGAGCCGCAAGGGCGGAAAAAGAACAGACTACAGCCTCCGATCCAAATCATAACTTTTGCTATGGCGCAAGAACAACGTAAAACGTTAAGTGTTCGGAACAACTTAAGGTCTTGCAGCGGTCCAAAACTTGTTTCACTTCCAAAACAACGGCTTCACAAAAACCAAATACCCTGACTCAACTTCGACCAACCTTCGATAATATAAACAACTCAAACGATACGACGCGACATCTGAGAAGTCAAGATCCTCCTGCAGAATAATCATCGTTCAATTTCCGCAACGGAGGCTCCCTAAGGAAACATGGCTCCGATACGTTGTTTAAATGGCCTTCGAAACAGTGGCTAGCATGAGAAATAAGCTTCTGAGAACAAAGCAAGAAATCGTAGCTCAAAGGGCAACAAACCAAACTCTAAATTCCGTAACCCACAGCAGTTTCAAACATAAGCAATTTTCCGAAAAGTAGGAAGAGAGTTAACCTCAAAATAGTCCAAAATTAAAGCAAAACAAAAAGAGTTCATGGATCCAAACGATTCTAGGCAATGCTGAAAATTAACAAAGGGGGTCCAAAATTTGAAAATTTGGGGAAACAATTGCAGCTGCAACAACAAGGAAGGTATTCTTTCGACACAATTTTCAGCACTGGTCTTCTTCTCTGTATTAACTGGATCATCTCGTCATCTGCATCTCAGGTCTTTTGAGTCTTCAAGTCATCTTCGTCTTCAAGTCATCAGATCTGGATCATCATGGGACATCATCACTGGATTTGGATCATCTCTCGATCTGGATCATCACTGGCTATCATCACTGGATCTCGATCATCACTCGATCTGAATCATCACTGGCTATCATTACTTGATCTCGATCATCACTCGGTCTAGATCATCACTGGCTATCATCACTGGATCTCGATCATCACTAGCTATCATCACTGGATCTCGATCATCACTCGATCTGGATCATCACTGGTGCTATCTCATGATTCTTCTCGTCACAGGAAGTTCTACAGAGCCAACCCTTTTTCATGCTGGTTGTAGGCCTAGCCTCCATGTAGGTCTTCTTCAGCATATCTGACCTGCTCGTCAGAATGGTCCGTCCAGCACTTACATCTGACCTACTCGTCAGAAAGGCACGCCCAACACTCACATCTGATCATGTAGGAACCAATCCTATAATCATATCAGAAAGGCCCAACACTCAGATCCGATCATGAGGGAACACATCCCAGCAACCTATCGGAAAGGCTCAGCACTTATATCCATCAATGAGGGAACACATCCCAGTACTGATGGAAGGGCTCTGCACTTACATCCACCCAGTGAGGGAACACATCCCATTACTGATGGAAGGGCTATGCACTCATATCTGATCATGAGGGAACACATCCCAACAATCATATCATAATGGCCCCCAGTCCTTGACTGAGCTACCTGGTAACTGACCAGGTGCCTCCATTCTCCTAGAGAATGGCAGTTGCCCTAACATCCGATCTACTCGTCGGAATGGCCAACACTCACATCTGACATGGAAGGAACTTAATCCTTTAGCCATGACAGAATGGTTCAGCCCTTACATCTGATCTAGTGGGAACACATCCCTTTGTCACATCAGAATGGCTTCTCAGTCCTAGACTGAGTTTTCCTAGTAACTGACCAGGTGCCTCCATTCCTAGAATGGCAGTTGCCCTTACATCTGTCCTACTCGACAGAATGGCTAGCACTCATATCTGACATGGAAGGAACCAATCCTCTCACCATGGCAGAATGGCTCAGCCCTTACATCTAACCATGGAAGGAACCAATCCTCTCACCATGTCAGAATGGCTATGGGTCTCATCACTTTCTCTTGGAGGAACCCTCGATTTGGAGAACACCAAGCTTCTCCATGAAGTACTTGAACTTCAGCCTAGCCAATGGCTTCGTCAATACATCAGCTATCTGTTCCTCCGTCGCAACATACTGGAGCTTCACTGCTCCCCTCTGCACCATATCCCTGATATAATGATACTTGATCTCGATGTGCTTCAACTTGTCATGGAACACTGGATTCTCTGACAACTTCACGCAACTCTGATTGTCACAATGTATACAAGTAGCATCCAACTGGAGATCAAATATATCAGACAGTAGCTTTCGCAGCCATATTGCCTCACAACTAGCTGAACAAGCTGTGACATACTCTGCTTCCGCTGTATTCAGTGCCACACAGGATTGCTTCCTGCTAAACCAAGAGATCACACTTGATCCCGTACTGAAGCAACATCCTGAAGTGCTCTTCCTATCAATGGCGCTGCCTGCCCAATCTGAATCAACATAACCCTCCAGGTTAATCTTCTGATTCGCATCGTACTTGAGCCCATAATCAACTGTACCCTTCAGGTACCTCAAAATATGCTTTGCAGTAATCAAGTGAACATTTCTCGGATCTGTCAAGAACTGGCTCAAGGTGTTCATAGCAAAGCAAATGTTTGGTCTCGTGTTCGTTAGGTACATCAATGACCCAATCATCTGACGATACATCGTAGCATCAACCGACTTTGATGAAGCATCACTCAATAGCTTCAGATTCGATGCCATAGGTGTGGCCATAGCCTTGCAGTCCATCATCCCAAACCTCTTCAGGATCTCTACTGCATACTTCCCTTGTCCAAGGAAGATTCCATCTGTAGTCTACCACACCTCCATACCTAGAAAGTAATGCATCATCCCCAAATCCTTCATTTCGAACTCAGCAGCAAGCTTTCTCTTTGTATCTGCAATCAACCCATCCGTACTTGTTACAAATAGATCATCTACATATAGTAGAAGCATCACTGAGTTGCCATCCTCAACCTTATAGTAAAGGTTGGAATCTGCTTTACTCTTGGTAAAGCCCAAACTGGATAGAAAGCTGTCAATTTTGCCGTACCAGGTCCTAGGTGCCTGTTTCAAACCGTACAGGGCTTTCTTCAATCTGCATACATGAGACTCTCTGTTATGTCTCAAAACCGAGTGGCTGTTCTACATACACTTCCTCTTCCACTACACCATTCAAGAAAGCAGTCTTGACATCCATCTGGTGTATCTTCCATTTCATCACTGCAGCCAGAGCAAGTACTGATCTGATGGAAGTGTATCTGGCTACAGGTGCAAAGGTTTCTTCATAATCTATTCCTTCCTTCTGAGAGAAACCCCGAGCTACAAATCTTGCTTTATATTTTTCAATGCTACCGTCTGCAGTATGCTTGATCTTGTAGATCCATTTGGAAGTTACAACTGACTTCCCTTCTGGTCTTGCGACAACATCCCAAACATCGTTCTTCATGATCGATTGATATTTTTCGATCGTGGCATCCTTCCATTCTTTTCGTTCTGCCGCTTCTTCATAGCTGGAAGGTTCTTTATCAATGAAATCACATAGTAAAGCTACATACCCGGAGCAGGATCTGGTCCTCTTTCTTTCTCTGTGATTCTCTTTTGGAGCCCCATATCTTTCCGCACCTTGGATAAGTTCTCGTACCCAAGTAGGTTTGCTCTTATGAGGATTCTTCTCCAGAGGTGGATCTACAGGTCTTTGTGGTTCTTCGAAATCTCGATCTTCTTCTTGAGCTTCTTCATTCATGGTTGTATCATGAATTCTGGGTGCTTCTTCTTCTGCTTTTTCAGGTTCTTCAACAGGTCTCTTTCTGGATTTGTTGTAAGCTGTGTCTTCATCAAATGTCACATCCCTACTGATGTCAATCTTCTTGTATCCTAGGAAATAGATTCTGTAAGCCTTTGAGCTTTCAGAGTATCCCACAAATATGCCCTTCTTTCCTGAAGGATCTAATTTTGTTCTCTTCTCTTTTGGAATGTGTATGTATACAGGACAGCCGAATATTCTGAGATGGCTGACTTCAGGTTTCTTGCTGGAGAAGACTTCTTTAGGAGTCTTATTCTCAAGTACTCTATGTGGAGTACGGTTCTGTACATACACAGTATTTCTGGCAGCTTCTGCCCAAAGATGCATAGGAAGGTCTTGATCATGAAGCATTGCTCTTGCAGCTTCCATGATAGTTCTATTCTTCTGTTCCGCAATCCTATTCTGTTGTGGATTATAAGGAGTGGACAACTCCTTCTTAATCCCTGATTCTTTGCATAGCTCTTTGAATTCATTCGAAGTGAATTCTCCGCTATTATCTGATCGAAAAGTCTTGATCTTCTTCTCAGTGTGGTTCTCGATCAAGGCTTTGAATTCCTTGAATTTGCTGAATACTTCGTCTTTGTTTTTCATGAAGTAAACCCATGTCTTTCTAGAAAAATCATCAATAAAAGAAACATAGTATGCATACTCGCTTAGTGAGTTTGATGACATAGGACCGCATACATCGGAGTGGATGATTTCTAGTATGCCTTTGGCTTTGCTTTCGCTGCTGGGAAATGTCTTCTTTGTATTCTTCCCTTTCGCACATCCTTTGCAAACTCCATCATGTTTTGCTTGGAATTCTAGAAGACCTTCAACAACTTTGCTTGCAATAGGTAGTGCTCTGTAATGCACAGGTGCAAGCCTTCTATGCCAAAGCTCATTTGGCTCTACTGTGTCATGGACCAAGGCTTGTTCTGGATGGCCCTTCAATTTGTACAAACCTCCTTCTTGTTCTCCAATTACCACTGCATCATCTATAGTCCTACCTCTTGGCCATCTATGAATGTAACCCGCATCCCTTTTGCATCCAATGCTGATATGGAGAGAAGGTTCTTCTTGAGTCCTGGCACAAGCAATACTTCTTTCATTGTTAGAGACTTACCAGAGTCTAGTTTGTATGAAGATTCCCCGCTACCTTTTATTGGATATTGGTAGTCATCTCCTAGCTTCACCTGTGAGGTGATTCATGTTCTGACAGTCTTACAAAGGATTCCTTGAATCCAGTCATATGTTTGGAAGCCCCACTGTCTATAAGCCAATCATCACTACCATGAGTAATGTTACCTGTGAGAGCGGAGATCAGAACATATTCATCCTCGCTTGAATAATCTTCGCTTTCATAACTGGATCTCTTCTTGGATGGTTCATCATCCTCTGCACAATGAGCATGATATCTTCTTTTGTTCCCATTCTTCTTATGAGAGTCAACCTTGTTCTTAGGACAGTCTTTTGCAAAGTGTCCTTTTTCATCACATGTATAACGTCTCATTTTAGATAGGTCTCTTTTAATGTTATCTCTATGATGAGGATCCTTACCTTTAGAGTAATGAGGTTTTCTTCTGCCTCTCTTGAAGTAAACTGTGAGAGCTTGATCTTCACTACCCATCTTCTCTTCTCGAGCTGCTATCCGAGCTTCTTCTTGAGAACATTCTTCCCACAGTCTGCTGAATTTGACTAACTTCTTTCTGCCACAGATTCCTTGAATGAAAGCATCCCATGACCTAGGAAGGCCATTCAGTGTTGTCATCACAATCTCTGCATTCTCCACTTCTTCATCAACAGCTTCTCTAATTGTTCCTTGATCTGAGAAACCCTTGTGAAGGAAGACTGGATAGTCTCTGCATTCTGAATCGTCACATTCTTTAGTTGATTCCTCAGAGTCATCTTCCGGTTTATGTTCTTCCCTTCAAACAATTTGGTTAGGGCATCAAACATAGCTTTAGGGGTCTTAAGAGAGGACACCTGTGGGATAAGGTGATCCTTGATAGAATCAACAATGATCCTCTTTGCCATAACCATCTTCTTCTTATGTAAGGCCTTTGCCTCATCTCCCTCTGGGACTGGAACCTTCTCATGAATGTAGGAGTCTAATTCATTCTCTTCCAGGACCAAGGAGATCCTATACTTCCAGGCTTGGAAGTTATCAGCTCCCTCAAGCTTTTCATCAAGCCTGGTATGATGAGACATCTTAAACTGAGAATCTCAAATGGAAATACAAAAGATCTTAGATCTTACCAGGTCAAGATGTCGGATCTGGAACTTGAGCTAAAATCCTGCAGGGCTGGTTCAGGAGCAAATTAGGGTTTTTCTTTTTCGGAGTTCTATCCAACCAAATGCCTTGAAAAACTGTCGGGTCCAAAAACTGAAAAACCTCAGAATTGGATTCTGCTTTGACAGAAAGATGCGCCCTAAGGAGGAGAGTTATTCCACCTTACTTTTGCTGAAAATCTGTGGAGGAAGATCCACAAACTAGAAAGCCCTAGTTCCCGCAGCTGCACAGTGTCTTCTTCTCAGGTTAGCTCTGATCCCATGTTAGTTTTTCAACATTAAGCTAGCATTATTAGGATCTTTAACTGAGAGAATAACAAGTACAACAATCAAACACAAGAGACAATGAACACAGTGTTTTTCTTCTGGGAAACCATAAAGGAGAAAACCCCGCAACTTCCTCAGAGATAGAATCAACACCAAAACAATAAAAGCTCCAAAACAGTAAGTGATCTCTCAACAACAATAATCTTCTTCTTGACTAGCCCCAGTGTCTTCTCCTTCCTCAACTATGCGCTACACTTGAGTGTAGATGAGTTGTGTGATAAATAGAGACTCTAGTTCTCTATTTATACTAATCTCGACATGACTAAAACCCTGCCAGGGCCGACCTCTACTAGGAGAGTCTAATAACCCTAGTGCCCCGGAACTGCGGGGACTTTAACCCTTAGACAATCGGAGGGTTACTCACTATGACTTGACATGACTTGTTTACATTATTGATCATCCCGATCGGAACATCGGGGCATGACAATATGACTCAATTACATTATAGATATATCCAAGAATAAACATCGGGTACAATACATAAGATACATAGATGAATACATTCCGAAGTTACAAATACATCAACATATAACTTGTTAGTAAACATATTTACATACAAGCAACAAGTTGATAATTTCCGTAACTAGGAAGTTAGAGACAAAATAGAAAACATGTACTGCATTGGAAATCATTACTATCAAGATTGATAGAAGTACTTTCATGAAATAAAAGACTTTCATTTTACCTCATCAGAGCTTGCTTTTAAATAGTCAGTTATTTACTAGCGTTTAACATGCAACAGATATACTTCTTGCTACTTTATGAATTAAACCCCTACTTGATCGTTCGTTACCTGTTAAACTTGTAAGAACCAACAATCCATCTGCGTTAGCATAAATGCTAAGTAAGCCCAAGTTTCAAAGATAGATTTTCACCTACTTGCCAAAAAGTAAACTTATTAGTAAAACTGAAAGAAAGCTGTGTGTAGGTCAATCTCATATACTTTACAAAAATGAAAACTATTTTAGTTAACGTAATATGAAAATGATTAATACTAAGTGTAAGACTGTGTCATTTTCTGTTAACCGCTAGTAGTTAGTAAACTACATATTCAGACATTTTATGCTATCTTAAAAATTTTTAAATTTTTGTGAAAAATTGGGGTTTTGACATGTGGTATCAGAGCACAAGGTTCAAATACTAGGCCTTGACGAAGCCCAACTTGCTTTTATGAAACAGTGAATTTAAATTATTTTTATTTTGCTGATGATTATTTTCTTTTAATGTTATTCAACAGAGAAATTGTTTCTGAAGTTTAACAACAGGTATGAAAAGACTGGAGGAATATGCGGAAGATGAATCTCCCTTTACTGAACAAGAAAATTTACAAAGAGACCCTATACAAGAGGACATAACCACTAATTCCTCGGAACTTTTACAAATAGTAAAAGACTTAAATCTGAAATGGAATCTGTTAAACGAGAAAATGAAAGGATTCTGAGAGCTCAGGAGGAGTTGAATCAGATCCTAACAGAAAGATTTCAAACTGAGGGAAGGGGTAAAAGAGCTGATTCAGAAGATATAAGTCCCGAACATAAATATAAAAAGATTAAACAGACTAAAAATGAAAGCAACTCATCTTCATAAGTATTTGGTGGTCAATGTAATTTTCATTCCACTAGTGATAGTAGTGATGACAATCATTATACTAAAAAGAGAAAATATAAACCTTATGAGGAAATTTCTGGGGAGTTTAAAAAGATTAAACCATCAACATTCAATGGAGAAACTGAGAAGGGGGAGGAAGCGGAATCTTGGTTTTCTGGGATGAAGAAGTACTTCGAGATTTATAACTATTCTAACCAATTAAAGGCTAGAATGACTATCTACAGTCTTTCAGGGAAGGCTGATATATGGTGGCAAGACTTAAAGAAAGTGAAGGGAATAAGAGAGAATAATGTAAATTGGAGTACCTTCAAGAAGTACTTTAAAAAGAAATTTCTATCTGAGCAGTACTATGAAGAGAGAGCAAAAGAATTCTATGAGCTTAAACCAGGTTCAATGACTATGAAAGATTTGAACAACAAGTTTTTAAGTCTGCTTAGGTATGTGCCATACCTTGTAGATGAAAAACCAAAGGTACAACGATTCCTCAGTTGTTTACCTTATCACATCAAGGATAGGATTGAGTATGACAATCCAAAAACTCTGGAAGAAGCTATGAGGAAAGGCAATTTCTATTATGAACAGAATCGAAAGGAGAGCATGGCCAACTGGAAGGCCAAAAAGAATAACAACCATTATGATCAAAAGAAGAAAGAGTTTGTACCCAACCGGAATTCTAAAAATAATAAGGCCAACAATTTTCCTAACAAGAATTTCCAAGGGAATAGAATAATTCACCAAGCAATCAGAACAATTCAAAGGGTAAAGAGTCTGCTAATAATCATGGAAATTACACAAAGAACTTTGAACGCAAAGAACCCATAAAGTGCTGGGAGTGTAATGGCCCACATTATGCCTCAGTTTGTCTTAATCGGAAAAAGACTGTCAGTGATATCCATACCATACAGGAGGAGATGACTGTTGGAGACCTAGCGAGGACTATGCCCAGAATCAATGCAGCCTTGGAGAATCGACAAGCAGACTATCAAACTTCCATGGTGGAAGTAGAAGGTACGATAATCCAAACCCCTATAGCTATTTTAATTGTTCCAGGAGCTAGTCTCAGTTATATTTCACCTAAATTGGTAGAAAAATGTAAGCTGCCTGTAGAAAAATTTGAAAATTCTTGGTTGGTTCAGTTAGCTACTGGTGCAAAAAGGAAGGTAACTTGTTTTGTAAAGAAATGTGCAGTAGTTATGGATCAATTTGAAACTGTTGTAAAGCTTAATGTACTACCTCTTGGATCTTACGACATACTAATCGGTATGGATTGGTTAGAGCAACATAGAGTGATCTTAAACTGTTATAATAAAACCTTTACGTGTATAAATAATGATGGAAAATCAATAAGTGTAAAGGGAATCCCTAGAAAAACAACCATAAGGCAGATTTCTGCTCTGCAGCTTAAGAGAGCTGTTAGGAAGGGTTGTAAAGCTTATGCAGTAACAATAACTGATGAGGAAAATCTAAATAAAACAGACAAATTAAAACTTGAGGACATACCAGTTTTAAGAGCGTATGCTGATGTATTTCCAGAAGAAATTCCGGGACTACTTCCGAAAAGGGAATTAGATTTTACCATTGAGCTGGTGCCTGGTGCAGTAGCCAACTCAAGGTGGAGGACACCGTTCTTGATGGTCATTTTTGGGCACAAGTTAAATATGTTCTACAGCTCACCAAGCCCGTTTAAAATATGATTCGTTTTGTAGATACAGATCAGCCGGTGATTGGGGAGGTGTATGAGAAAATGGATAGCATGCTTGGTCATATCAAAGACATTGTTGAGCAAAGAGATGCAATCTTGTATGACCATATTCATAAACATGTGGTCAAAAGGAGGGATAATTTGAATGTTCCACTCCATGCCCTTGCATATGTCCTTACCCCAAATATTATTCTCCATCTTGGTTGGCCCAACCTGCACCTGGCGGTGGAGTTAGGAAAAGACCACACAGATCCAGAGGTGCAAAATGGGTATATGCTTGCACTAGACAAGTTGGTCCCCGATGAGGAGGAGTGTGCTCAAGTACGGAGTGAATTGAGTCAATACATCAGTGAACATGGAGTCTTTGGTACCTTGCACGCAACCAAAGATCGAGAGAGGTTGGATCCTATCCGTTGGTGGAACATGTATGGCAGTGGTGCCACATATTTGCATAAATTGGAGGTGAGGGTGCTTTCACAGGTTGTTAATAGTTCTTCTGCAGAGAGGTGTTGGAGCACCTACAGCGTCATCCACAACGTCAAGAGAAATAGTTTAAATATAGAAAAGGCTGAAGTTTGGTTTATGTGCAGTACAACTTGAGGCTGTTGTCTCATTATTGTGAAGCGGCTAAGAATGATAGAACTTTTTTGACTTGGGACAACAATCCAGAGGAGGCTAATGTGGAGGATGGAGCCTATTATCCACTAGTTTTGCACTTAGTGGATTTTTCGGTGAGCTGCCAGAGTATTCAACAAGTACACTTGTTCAAGATCATGGTTCAGAAGTCCGCCAACCTTTTTTGGGAGTCTGTTCGAATTTTTTTTGTAAATACATGTTCATACCCCCTTGGGGAAATTGTAAAAATGTCCGAGCATTTAATTTTTATTAAAAAACTCGGCTTCCCAGACTTAAGCATCAAGCTGACGAGCCCAGATTGTTTTTTCCCTTGGTTATTATTGGTTGTTGAACAAACAACTAATAATTTCTGAGTTTTTCACTCACACCTCCAAAGCTGGGGTAGTTGTCTTGGTGTTTCGGCCTTAGGAGGTTATTAGAGCCTTCGTGTTAGTGTTTTTCAACATGCTAGGCATTTCGATTGAGTCGTATGAACATGTACTAGGTCCTCCTAGAGTTTCATTTGATTCTAAGAAAAAATAATAATAATAATAATAATTATTATTATTTTTGTTTCTTTCGTTTTTAAGCCATTTTTAATGGATTAAATGGAAAAATTCAAAATGTAAAAAAAATATGATCCGGAGTCCGTTTTTGGCGTGGTTGCGCTCATTTTCAAGCCCGGAGCAACATCTTTACCTCAGGGGCCACTTTCACTATGTTTCGGCTAGCTGAAGCATCCCAGAAGGCATTGTTTGGCTAACCGAGCGTCAGAATGGCATTTTAATGCTAATTTTGGAGAAAATGCAGCAAACGTCAAATAATTAAAAAGTCAAATTTAATTAAGAAATGGTGAATGGGTGACATGGCATGTGGGCCATATTGAAGTGCGACCCTCTTCCACATGATTTGAGTTAGAACTTTGGTCTAAAATTGAAAATTGAATTATTTCTAAAAGGAGGGTGACGTGAGGGTGAGGAAAGGACTCACGCTAATGTGGAATGGATGGTGAGTGGGTGGGGGTGGACCCCTCCCCACTTAAGGAGTTTTATATTAATGGATATCATATGAGTTTTATTAAAACCATCGTATATTCTATAATGCAAGTGAATGGTTGAAGGTTTCACGTGTGACGCCAACATCATTTGAGACTCACGCTAGCACCCAAGGAGATTGCAATGGAATGGGATTGGGGTACCCACCTACTCTTATTGAAATATTTACAAACCTTTGTTCAAATTAATCATTGACTATTGTGCCGTACCATTCGCGTGAGAGGAAGGATCACGTGTGGTTTGTTTGGAAAGTGATTGGGTGATGTGTCCTTTGGGGTTTGAGTTGGTAGCAGAGGTGGCATCTACCTCTCCAGTTCCACTTCTGATTAGTTCAGTTCAGCTCAATGAGACTCCTCTTCAACTCAGTTAACTTCGGCTTGATCCTTAGTTCATTAATTCCCCCCTGGGGCTGAGTTTTTGTATAAATAAGACGCCTTCTTCCTCATTCCACACGGATGGAAGGAACCTCTGCTCATGTAATTTGCAATTGCTTATATTTTTATGAATAAAGTTGAGACTTTGGAGGTCAGACTGATGGTGCAAGAATTCTCATTGTTGTGAATGTTTGATTAAATAACCAAGGTGATACTTGCTTTGCTCTTTTTCCTTTTATGCAAGTATTGATTATCTAGCTTAGAAGATTATATGCTAATCCATAGAATAGACATTTGAAGGTTCAATTTGTTTATTTATGAATAGTTATCTAAGATCTAAGAGTTGCATGTTGTAGTTGGTTATACGTCTGCACTTTTGATTTTATTTAACCTACCAGGCTACCATACTAGATCTAATCACTTGTTTGAATGGTTCTTTAGCTATGCAGATCACCAAGCGTAGAGTAAGATTGGAGCTCGGCTGCATCTTGTCTTCTTCACCACATATTTTGTGTCTAATGTTTCTTGTTTTTTCAGGCGTCCTCCTCCTCAATCTTGGTCAAGCTTGGGCTTGAGTTCCTTCTCTTTGCTTCTTCAAAACTATAAATTTTTTTGTTCTTTTCGGTTACTTTATTATTACGAGTAAAAGCAAAATCTAAAATGTTTATCATTCATTTTTACTTGCAATAGGATTAGATCTAAAATATTTCAAGCTTTTAACCTTTAGATATTGGATCGAAATCATTAGTTACTTTTGTACTTAAAAGTCCAAATTTTTCCCATTTTTACTTGTATTAAAGTAGTGTATTTTTTATGTATTTTTTAAGCATTAACCCACTGATTTTGCACAGTTAGCTTGCTGGTTTTAGCAGGTCTAGGAAAAAAGAGAAGGATACGTTGCCGAAATTTGAAGTTTTAGGCTCACCGGAGCATCCTGACTTAACTTTGCCTTCCCCCTTCTTCATTCCCTTGCTTTCTCAAGTATTTTTGGGCCTTTTTGACTCCTTTTTTCAAATATCAAAAGCACCCTTTCTTTTTAAATCATTGTAACAGGTCAATAAAAAGCGAGTGGGATAAAGGCTTCCACACCCCTCTTCCCCTATTTGGGGGAAGCCTGTATTGTCCTTGTTTTTTCTATTTTTTCTTACTTTTTTGCATGCATAAGTAATTGTTAGATTAGCCTTTAGTCTTATTGCTGCTTTCATAAAAGTTAAAAGAAAAACTTCGTTTAGTTTAATTTTATTTCAAAGCTTTTTTTCCTTTTATATAAATTGCAAAAATAAAAAGAACCAAAGCCTCTTGAATCTCACCGAAAAGTGGATCAAGAGCACTCTCTATCGGAGAGGTTTAATTTTTTAGATTAGTTTTGTTTATCATTGTGTTAAAGTAATAAAAGGAACCCAAAATCTCTTGAATATGACTGAAAGGTGGATCAAGAGTGCTCTCTATCGGAGACTTTACTGCTTTATTTATTTTCGTTTGGCATCTGTTTCTTGTTTTTAATAAATCTCTTGAATCTCATCGAAAGGTGGATCAAGAGTGCTCTCTGTCGGAGAGTTTACTGTTAGTCTTATCTTTTCCGATTTATTTGTTTATTTAATCAATCCGACCGTTGCTTTCTCGAGTACCTGAAAGGTGAAAAAGACTCTTCGGTCGTCATCTAAACAACTCATTATTACATCTCTAATAAAATAAACGAAGACTCCCTCCTTGCATGCTCTACACCACTGCAGCTTGTCTAATCAGTTGGCTGTATTAGAGAGGGATACGAGCTACTAGATTTAATAGGGAAATCCACACAAGTCATTTTCTCGAGAGCTTGGGAGGTTGCAAAGGGTAAGCACTACAGAGTCAAGGGGCTACTCCAAGCAGGTTCATCCTTGCCCCGTTGGACACTTGGTATTACCGCTTTAGCACTCAGTTTGAAGGGATTTGACTTGTTGGGCCAAACCCACAATTAACCCACGCCCTTAATTATTCATTTAATAGTCTAAAATTTACCAACCGAGACACTGCAATACTTTCACTGAGACTACACTAGCAACCCACATTTGCAAGCACTCTTTTAATTTTGGCACTTGTCTATTCTGTTCTTTTTGCATAAGTGAATCACACAATGTGTCATTGAATATTGTGTATCAGATTTGAGTTAAAGTGTTGCTAAGGTTAAATCTTGTTTGCAGTAATTGGGAATGTTTAATTTCATCCATTTCATATTAACTCCTAGATTTAGTCTTTTCTTTCGTAGACTAAAGACCATAGATTTTCTTTTAATAGGGACCACTCCCCTTGGCTTCGTTAGGAGTTAGCCTAAATGGAGGAGCTGGGATTAGGTGACAACACCTAGCTCTTTGCTTGCCCTCAAGGCCACACCTTTCCCACTCAGGGAAACAACAGTCCAAAAGATTTATGTTGATAATGTGCATCCGACAGACAACATCTTTGGTGCCGTTGCCGGGGACAAATCTTTTTGTTTCTGGATGACTTTAACCTTAGTTTTTTACCTACCTTGATAGATTTTTAGTCAATTCAACTCTCTGAAATTAGACTTCAATCCATCTCGCGACTCCACTGTCAAATAACTTACCAAGGTATTCAACTAGAAGAAACTCTGAAGGCTTACTCAATTTCATCCCCGAACCTGAATAGGTTTATAGGAGGAGATTGAATAAGTTAGTTTCTCGTAGGATCCTTGAGAATCTTGGATCTGAGTCTGTTTTAGACTTCCGTAACTTGTTTGAAATGCTTTAATGCGTTCATCAGTGATTTTGCACATCAACATGATGATGTTTATATGAAACGCTTTGCTCTTTCCTTGAATAGAAAGGCTGGTGATTGGTTCAGCTATTTACCAGACAACTGCTTTGCTACACTTGCAACTTTCAAGACTGCCTTCACTAACAAGTTTGGTGAAAAGAAGGAACATAGGTATCAACTGGCTTCTTTAACAAACATAAAGAAGAAGGAGAATGAGACTATGGATGAGTTCAACCAAAGATTTACAGAACTATCCAATACCATTCCTGCCAATTATAAATCAGCTGCACCATCTATCTTGCTTTATTACATTGAAGCACTTAGTGGGAAGATGCAATATCAGATCAGGGATAAAGAGCCCACTACTCTTCTAAACGCACAAGAAATGGCAGTCAAAATAGACAGAAATATGCAGTCTTCAGGTGAATCCAACCTTCCTGGTTATTCAAGGTCCTCAACTCCTTTAAATTCAAATGAGCATAAAGAAGAGGATTCCTATAAAAAAAAAATGATGGAAATGAAGGAAAGACTTGAGAGAATGGAAGATAAACATCTAGCCCAAATGAGAGAGATGCAGAACAAGGTCATTAGTATGGAAAGAGCACAGTCACAACCTGCCCCTAGAAATTTCCCTCCAAAAGTAAATTGGCAAAGAAAAGCACCCAACCATGAACAGAGGCCTCCTCATCAATTGGAAGCTGCTAACATGGTTGAAACTTACATGCCACCTTGTAGAGTATGCGAAGGCTTTCATGAGGAGTCTACTTGCCATTATGCATGCTATGTTCAAGAGCATCGTTTTCTAGAAGGTTGTGGTCCTAGAGCATCATCAAGCGAGCCTGAGTATATAAACTATGTAGGTGACATGCATAATATTTTCAGAGAATGTTGGAGAGAGGCAAAACAATATTCAAGAGAGCCTGATTACATTAACACAGTTGGGCAGCTCCATCCTGTCACCACAGAAACCTGGAGCCAAGCGATAGAGTATAGTCAAGAGCATGATACAAGTGATGAAGAGTCCCTTACACCTGACATGGATGATGATTACGATACTTCAATTGAAAATCCAATCTTAGAAGTTTTGTGTGATGAGAATCCTCCATGCTCTCCACTCGATGACAAATATTTGGAAAGTTGGGTTCCCTGTGATATCTTTGAAACCCGGCTTTTTGAAGAAGATTGTTTTGAGCAGAATGAGGAGTGTAGCCAAGGACTTGATACCAGTGATGAGGCATCTCTCATATTTGACATAGATGGCGATGATGACTATTGGACCTCTATTGAAAATCCAACCTATGATACTTATGAAAATATTTTTGAGAATCCCATCTATGATGTGTCCAGCGAGGGGAGTTTTTATTCTGAAACCTATGAAAGTTGTAAAGAAGAGCAGTTAGAGTTTTCCTATGATCAGTCAGAGTTGTATTTTTGAGTATCTGTAACGAGGACTTGGAGAAGTAGTGCAGTGAAGAATTAGATGGGGTGCAACTAGCTGAAGTTTTTCCTCGACCATCTTCTTCACACATAGATGTTCCTTATGATTTGGAGCAGTTTTGGGCTTACACACAGAGTTATCAGCGGATAAGCCATTTTTATGAGTATGATGATCTGCCTCATCATACAGATTTTTACATCAGTCCTATATGCAATCTTGGATAGAAGAATCCTGCAAGAGCACCTACCAGTTTGGGAAGAAGTTCGACAACATTATGCATGCCTATGATTCCCCATCCAATCCGCCCATTCTGAATCATCATGTAGGTTTGCATTTTCTGGAAATTGTGTCCTTACTTTGGCTGGTAACCAAAGACAAGGCAAAACTTTTTAATATTAATAAAATGCTTAGGTGGCTACACTGGATTTATGATTACACCTAACCTTTTTTATGTCATGCCTAGAGTAGGAAAATCGGCTCTTCAAAGTGAGCATTTCCTTCTAGCATTTTCTTTCTGTACTTGGAAATAAATAAATTTTTAGTTAAGTTTTGTCATTCCCTTGAATAAATCAACTTTTGGATCATTGGCTCTTTTTCATAAAGCTTGTGCTACTGAGGTTTTCTTGTCAAGTTGAGATTCTTTTACAGGATATGGAAACCAGAGATTCTGGTGTTCTCGTATGCTCTCCTTGCATAAGAGACTAGATCGAGCACACGTCCTGCAGTTGGAGCTAGAAGTTATCCACTAATTTTGCACTTATTGGATTTTTCGGTGAGCTGCCAGAGTATTGAACAAGTACACTTGTTCAAGATCATAGTTTAGAAGTCCACCAGCCTTTTCTGGGAGTCGTTCAATTTTTTTTTGTAAATACATGTTCATACCCCCTTGGGGAAATTGTAAAAAATGGCCTGGCATTTAATTTTTTATAAAAAGCTCGGCTTCCCGGACTTAATCATCAAGTCGACTAGCCCAGAGTGTTTTGCCCCTTGGTTATTATGGTTGTTGAACAAACGACTAATAATTTCTGAGTTTTTCACTCACACCTCCAAAGCTGGGTTAGTTGTCTTGGTGTTTCGGCCTTAGGAGGTTATTAGAGCCTTCGTGTTGGTGTTTTTCAACATACTAGGCATTTCCATTTATACCATTAAAAATGGCTTAAAAACAGAAAAAATTATTTTTTCTCGGAATCAAATGAAACTCTAGGGGGGCCTAGTACATGTTCACCGTTTTTGGCGTGGTTGGGCTCATTTTCAAGCCCAGAGCAACATCTTTACCTCAGGGGCCACTTTCACTATGTTTCGGCTAGCTGAAGCATCCCAGAATGTATCATTTGGCTAACAGAGCGTCAGAATGGCATTTTAATGCTAATTTTGGAGAAAATGCATCAAAAGTCAAATAATTAAAAAGTCAAATTTAATTAAAAAATGGTGAATGGGTGACATATCATGTGGGCCATATTGAAGTGTGACCCTCTTCCACATGATTTGAGTTAGAACTTTGGTCTAAAATTGAAAATCGAATTATTTCAAAAAGGAGGGTGACGTGAGTGTGAGGAAAGGACTCACGCTAATGTGGAATGGATGGTGAGTGGGTGCGGGTGGACCCCTCCCCACTTAAGGAATTTTATATTAATGGATATCATATGAGTTTTATTAAAACCATCGTATATTCTATAATGCAAGCGAATGGTTGAAGGTTTCAAGCGAATGGTTGAAGGTTTCACGAGTGACATCAACATCATTTGAGACTCACGCTAGCACCCAAGGAGACTGCAATGGATTGGGATTGGGGGACCCACCTACTCTTATTGAAATATTTACAAACCTTTGTTCAAATTAATCATTGACTATTGTGCCGTACCATTCGCGTGAGAGGAAGGATCACGTGTGGTTTGTTTGGCAAGTGATTGGGTGATGTGTCTTTTGGGGTTTGAGTTGGTAGCAGAGGTGGCATCTACCTCTCCAGTTCCACTTCTAATTAGTTCAGTTCAGCTCAGTGAGACTCCTCTTCAACTTAGTTAACTTCGGCTTGATCCTTTGTTCATTAATTGCCCCTTGGGGCTGGGTTTTTGTATAAATAAGAGGCCTTCTTCCTCATTCCACATGAATGGAAGGGACCTCTACTCATGTAACTTGCAATTGCTTATATTTTTATGAATAAAGTTGAGACTTAGAAGGTCAGACTGATGGTGCAAGAATTCTCGTTGTTGTGAATGTTTGATTAAATAACCGAGGTGATACCTGCTTCGCTCGTTTTCCTTTTATGCAAGTATTGATTATCTAGCTAAGAAGATTACATGCTAATCCATAGAATAGACATTTGAAGGTTCAATTTGTTTATTTATGAATAGTTATCAAAGATCTAAGAGTTGCATGTTGTAGTTGGTTATACGTTTGCACTTTTGATTTTATTTAACCTACCAGGCTACCATACTAGATCTAATCACTTGTTTGAAGGGTTCTTTAGCTGTGCAGATCACCAAGCGTGGAGTAAGATTGGAGCTCGACTGCATCTTGTCTTCTTCACCACATATTTTGGATCTAATATTTCTTGTTTTTTCAGGGGTCCTCCTCCTCGATCTTGGTCAAGCTTGGGCTTGAGTTCCTTCTCTTTCCTTCTTTAAAACTATAATTTTTTTTGTTCTTTTCGGTTACTTTATTATTACAAGTAAAAGCAAAATCTAAAATGTTTATCATTCATTTTTATTGTAATAGGATTAGATCTTAAAAGATTTCAAGTTTTTGGCCTCTAGATATTGGATCTAAATCATTAGTTACTTTTGTACTTAAAAGTCCAAAAATTTCCCATTTTTACAAGTACTAAAGTAGTGTATTTTTAATGTATTTTTTAAGCATTAACCCACTGATTTTGCACAGTTAGCTTGCTGGTTTTTAGCAGGTCTATGAAAAAAGAGAAGGATACGCTGCTGAAATTTGGAGTTTTAGGGTCATCGGAGCATCTAGACTTAACTTTGCCTTCCCCCTTCTTCAGTCCCTTGCTTTCCCAAGTATTTTTGGGCCTTTTTTACCCCTTTTTTCAAAGATCAAAAGCACCCTTTCTTTTTAAATCATTGTAATAACTCAATAAAAAGCGAGTGGGATAAAGGTTTCCACACCCCTCTTCCCCCATTTGGGGGAAGCCTGTATCGTCCTTGTTTTTTCTATTTTTTCTTACTTTTTTGCATGCATAAGTAATTGTTAGATTAGCCTTTAGTCTTATTGTTGCTTTCATAAACGTTATAAGGAAAACTTCGTTTAGTTTAATTGTATTTCAAAGCTTTCTTTCCTTTTATATAAATTGCAAAAAGAAAAAGAACCAAAGCCTCTTGAATCTCACTGAAAAGTGGATCAAGAGCACTCTCTATCGGAGAGGTTTAATTTTTTAGATTAGTTTTGTTTATCATTTTGTTAAAGTAATAAAAGAAATCCAAAATCTCTTGAATATCACCAAAAGGTGGATCAAGTGTGCTCTCTATCGGAGAGTTTACTGCTTTATTTATTTCCGTTTGGCATCTGTTTCTTGTTTTCAATAAATCTCTTGAATCTCATGGAAAGGTGGATCAAGAGTGCTCCCTTTCTAAGAGTTTACTATTAGTCTTATCTTTCCAGATTTATTTGTTTATTTAATCAATCCGACCGTTGCTTTCCCGAGTACCTGAAAGGTGAAAGAGACTCTTTGGTCGTCTTCTAAACAAGTCATTATTACGTCTCTAATAAAATAAACCAAGACTCCTTCCTCGTATGCTCTACACCGCTGTAGCTTGTTTGATTAGTTGGCTGTATCAGAAAGGGATACGAGCTACTAGATTTAATAGGGAAATCCACACAAGTCATTTTCTCGAGAATTCGGGAGGTTGCAAAGTTTAAGCACTATAGAGTCAGGGGGCTACTCCAAGTAGGTTCATCCTCGCCCCGTTTGACACTTGGTATTACCGCTTTAGCACTCAGTTCGAAGGGATTTGACTTGTTGGGCCAAACCCACAATTAACCCACGCCCTTAATTATTCATTTAATAATCTAAAATTTACCAACCGAGACACTGCAATACTTTCATTGAGACTACACTAGCAACCCACATTTGCAAGCACTCTTTTAATTTTGGCACTGGTCTATTCTGTTCTTTTTGCATAAGTGAATCACGCAATGTGTCATTGATTATTGTGTATCTGATTTGAGTTAAAGTGTTGCTAAGGTTAAATCTTGTTTGCAGTAATTGGTAATGTTTAATTTCATCCATTTCATATTAACTCCTAAATTTAGTCTTTTCTTTTGTAGACTAAACACCATAGATTTTCTTCTAATAGGGACCAACCCCCTTGGGTTCGTTAGGAGTTAGCCTAAATGGACTAGCTGGGATTAGGTGACAACACCTGGCTCTTTGCTTGCCCCCAAGGCCACACCTTTCCCACTCAGGGAAACAACAATCCAAAATATTTCTGCTGACGGTGTGCATCCGGCGGACAACAGAGCCTGCTTTAGAGTGCTTGGAGGATGAACTATTGGGTGATCATGAGGGTGATCCGATTCATACATCAAAGATGCCACCCCCAACCACCAGCAGGTTTCCACATGTAGGAGTTTTGCCTATAGCTTCACGACGTCCAACAATCTGTGGGCCCATTCATCTTCTTCTCGTGTTTCACGATCACTTACAATAGCTCCTATTCCACCTAGAATACGAGAAAAAAATTTGGAAGTTTCTCGTGGCAAGAGGAAAACTTAGTAGATTAGTAGATAGTATCATAATACTTTGTATTTCATGTTTATTATGGCCTATATTGTAAATATTATGGCTTACTTTGAAGTTTGAAGTTTGAACTTTAAATTGTTGATTGCATCGTGATTCTTATCATCTTATGATCTTACAACTCTTTGGTATTGAATATGATATTATGATGCTTTGTTTCATTTCATGGTTGATGTTATCTGTTAGACTGTTAGAGTTTGTTGATGGCAAATATTATATGTTGAAATTTGAGGATTGATGTTGTTGATGATTGATCATTTGATGACAGTGCTACAAGTCATAGCTCCTAGATGATTGATGTTATATGTGACATGTGTATTAAATGACTATATTTATGTTTCCTATAGCTAATTTGGCATAACACATGTTTTTTTTAATATGTATGCATCAAAATATATTAAAATATATATTATTTGAAAAACGCCCCCGAAGTGTTCCCGAATCGAAATCTTTGAAAATTTCGCTTTTCGCTCTTGCTCCCCACTCCCAACAATGTAGGTAGGACACACTGACACATGTGATCTGTGGTGTAAGAAGACTTGCTCAGTATTTCCGATAATGAGGAAGATAGGAACAGGTCCTCAGAATCAAACGATGAAGTTGAACACATTGGCAGAGACTCCAGTAATTCAAGAAGACGGAGATCAAGATGGAGTCTGCCAAACAAACAAAAGATAAATATTTGAATTGACATTTCCTATATATCTAGTTTTTCAAGATGTGTACATAGATATGTTTCTAGATTCAGGGAATGTATTATGCATATTAGATTATTTGTAGTTTACTACTAATATGCAGGTGATGAGTAAGTGGCTTATGTTGTTGTACAACATTCCATTGCTACTTATTTAGAATGAAATCTCCTTGCTGACATAATGTCTTGGCAAGATGGAAGGCATCTAGAAAGTTACCATATGTATATAGGATATAGATGATTGTTGCATTAGCGGAAATAGTTGCATGATTATATGACATTTTTATGCATAAGAATTTGTCATTATGAATATGTTACAAAATGTTTCTAATCATACAATTGTATCTGACTTGTATGAAGGATTGTATGCCATCATCTACAAGAGAAGAAATAATGAAGTTGCGGATGTACGATACAGTTGCGGATAAGAATGATGCAGTTACAGATGCACAAAAGAAGAATGGTGCAAGTTATGAATGTACAAGAGAAGAATGATGCAGTTACAGATGCACAAAAGAAGAATGATGCAAGTTGTGAATGTACGATGCAGTTGTGGATGTACAAGAAGAGAATGTTAAAGAACAAGTTGTAGAAGGGAGCTGTAAAGATCAAGTATGTTCCTATAGATGAACAAGTGCCAGATGTGTTGACTAAGCCTCTATCTTGTGTAAAGTTTGTATACTTTCGAGACAAGCTTGGTGTAGTTCGAAAGGACCTCTCTCGAAAGAGGGAGTTACGTTAGATGGAAGCAGGATGCAATGGTGGTAGCTCATTCTAGAGTAGGGTAAGTTTGGCTAGGCTTGTTGGCCCTAAAGGGTTAGTAAGTCAGACGAGGCCTGTTGATCCTAGGGGGATTAGTATGTCCGGCTAGATCAGCTTAACCCAAATGTGTTTGTAAGCCAGGACAAGACGTGTTGGTCCCCAGGAAGATCCATTTGTCTAACTAGGCTTGTTGGCTCGAAAGGGTTATTAAGTTAGACAAAATGCTTGGATGGATCTACTAGAGAACTCATCGTGATGCTGCACCAAAATAGTTAGAGGGAAAAAAGTGGTTAGTATGTCTGGCTAGGCTTGTTTAGCCCGAAAGGGTTAGTAAGCTAGACAAGGCTTGTTTGGTCTCCAAGGAGATCAATCTATCTGACTAGGCTTGTTGGCCCAAAAGGGTTAGTAAGTCAGACAAGATGTTGTTGTAAGTGGCTTCAGTATTGTTATACTGATGATTACTGAGATGATTGCTTCAGTATTGTTATACTGATGCCTATTGAGATGATTGCTGAGATAGTTTCCGTATTCCTATATTGATGTAGCAGGTTCATTATTTTCATACTGATGTTGTTGAGAGGATTGTTAAGATAGTTTCAGTATTTCCATACTGATATGACAGATTCAGTATTTTTATACTGATGTTGATAGTTCAGTATTTTCGTACTGATATAGATGTGGCAAGCTCAGTATTTTCATACAGGTGATGATGTGGCAAGTTTAGTATTTTCATACTGATGTTGATATGGCAAGTTCAATATTTTCATATTGATATTGATGTGGCAAACTCAATACTTTCATACTAATGATGATGTGGCAAGTTCAGTATTTTCATATTGATGTTGATGTGGTAGGTTCAATATTTCTATACTGATGTTGATAAGGGAATTTCAGTATTTCTACACTGATGATGATGAGGTAGTTTCAGTGTTTCTATACTGATATTGATGATGACGTTGCTTCAACATTTGTATGTTGATGATGATGATGTAGTTGTGGTCCCAACACCTTGTGTTGATGATGTTGATATGATTGTGGTCCCAACATCTTGTGCTGATAATGTTGATGTGGTTGAAGTCACAACACTTTGTGTTGATGATAATGTTGTTTCAACATTTTTTGATGATGATGATGATGTTTCAGCATCTCTATGCTGATAATGCAGATGATGATATAGCATTTATTGATGATGTTTCTTTAGCACTGACATGCTAATGATGTTGTTGATGTTTCAGTATTTACATACTAATGATGCAGATGATGATGTTTCAATATTTACATACTGATGATGCATATGATGATGTTTCAGTATTTACATACTGATGTTGCAGATGATGTTTGAGTATTCACATACTGATGTTGAAGAAGAAGATTCAGTATTCTCATATTGATGTGGCAGAAGTAGATTCAGTATTCACATACTGATGTAACAGAAGAAAGTTCAGAAGATGATTCGGTATTCCCATACTGATGTGGCAGAAGCAGATTTAGTATTCACATACTGATGTTACAGAAAAGGTTCAGTATTCAGAAGATGATTTAGTATTCACATACTGATGTGGCAGAAGATGATCCAATATCCACATACTGATATTGCAGAAGATGATTCAGTATCCACATACTGATTGTAGAGCCCCCTACTAGGTCTCCTTTAGTTTTTATTCACAGTCAGAAAATTCACTTGAAATATATACAGTTTGAAAATCTATAATTCTGTTTTATCTACTTCTAACAATTTACTGTTAACTGTGCAGGTAGCAAGGATGATCACAGCATATAAACTTTTAAAATTTAATAACAGAATTTGCCATATAAACTTTTAAAATTTAATAAACAGAATTGGCCATAATACTACTGGAAAATACCTGTAGGTAGCTAGTAGGTCCACCTTTGTTGCTGTCCTTGCTTGCCGTTTTTCCTTGCTTTTCCCTGCAGCCAAAAGTCCTTCCCAAGTTCTGAAACTCAACCAGCCCAAACCAGTCTTGCCACCCTGCCAATTGGCGAGGTCTCGCCGACCACCCAGCTCCAAAGGTACCCCTTTGGACCCCCGAGCCCAAACCGAGTACAAGCCCTAAGCTGTTGTATTCCCTCAACAAAAACAATCTCCAACAAAACCCCTTCCTTGCAGCTCTCTTCTCCCAAAACTTCTCCAAAAAACTAAGGTAAGGATGCTCCTCTTCTCCTCCCTCCTTCTCCCTTTTATCCCCATGTTTGCCAACCTCCTCCATTACTACCCCTATCTTCATCATAAATTTATCCAACCCCCTTCCATCTACCATTCAAGTCCTTGAGCCCTCAACTTGGACTTGGATTAATTTGAAATAATTTAAGTTGACTTGGACTAATTTAAATATTAAATTAATATTGCAAGGTGTTGGTTGGGGTCACTTCCCAACCATAACTTCCAATTCAATTAATTTTAATCCTTTTTATTTAATATAATAATTTTAAACATATCCTTACTCTTTTTTCAATATTTGACCATTTAATTAATAAATAATAAATGTTATATATATTATATAGTTTAAACTTGCACACTTCACCAATTTAATTTATTTAACAGTAATTGTCAATTGATTAATTACACTTACCTAATCATTTAATTAATGATTTCTAATATTTCTAATATGTAAATTCCCTTAAATTATAAATTCACTAATTCAATTTTATCAATTATGAACAATAATCCTTTCAATGTAAATCATAACATTATCAATGGTTAATCATATTAATTAATAAAATTCACTATGATTTAATCGACTCATATACCTATTTCCATTCTAATTACACCTTAGTTTGTATCTAGCTAATTAACAATCAATCAAGCATTCTAATCAATTTCATTAGTCACTACCTAGGTTAACCATTGCTTTGTTTATTATTCAACCATAATTAATTATTAATGGACAATAATTAACCATTAATCAACATTATTAACCCTAATCATCATTATTAACTTTAATCGACATCATTAACATTGATCAACAATAGTTAATTACTAATGACAGTAATTAATATTAAGCGACACTAATTGACATTATTACTCAACAACATTTCATTTAATTCATAATATGTAGGCGAGTTATGTAAGCGTAGCTACTGCTTACATTCCTCACGTAAGTACACTAAAAGTAATAATTCACATAAATCAATCGTAATCAAGGAACTTATTATTTACCGACACATGTTTTAGCATAGTTTACAAGGTATGATCCATTAGCTTACTGAAATCCATGTTACGACAATTCATACATCACTGATTTACGACACATACTAATCAAGGGTTTTACACACCTACAGTTAGATCTTGTTTTCACCCCTACTTCACGCTACATCTATCTACCTACATCATTACTAACTTCCACATTCTATCTTGTCCTCTGCTGGACTACCCTGGAATGTCAAGCCATGACCGGTTCCAGCTAGAACCCGTAAGCAGAAGTGTCGACCACATCGACCAAGCTTCCCCAGCAGGCAACCACCAGTCATCATCACACACCTTGGGGAGCGCGCCATAGCACAGCCCTCCCATGACTCTGGGTTTCGGGGATAAACGGTGGGTAAATCCTCCACCCCCCTAATGGAACAAGGGACTATGTCTACTCGACATAACAACAGCGTTGCACTTGTACTCGGTCTGTCATCGTATAACCGATCTGGGCGGTTGAGTTTCCTGGAATTCTACCCCACCCATGTCATAACATACATAATAATAAACAACATAATAACCATAGGAACGTAATTAATGCATCATTCGCATACCATTTTATCTTTAGAAGTCCATGTCCCCGAGGTCCTCCCACCTCGTAGGATCCAGCTATCACTTAGCCGTTTCAACCTGTAAGTTAGTCCTCGACATACAATATAGGATATCGTGCATAATCCTCGATATGTACACATATATCTCATCATAACATGACAACAATAAACTCATTCATTCGCCATGCACCTGGCATAACATTCATTATTTCAACATATATCTGTAACGGTATCCACGTACCCATCATTCAGTAATTTCCATATATTTGACATAATTAACACATGATACATATCTAAACATGACTACCGACCATAATACTATCATCACACACACACCTATATATATCGGCAAAATAATAGAACCATATGTCCACAGTGTCGTCAAACCGACGAGGTCTCACAATCAAACAATACAACATATAATAGTAGTTCAGGTAGAAATGTCAAAACGGGGTGTTACATACACCCACCCTTCAGGAAACTTCGTCCCGAAGTTATGATCAAAATAATGTGGGATAATCACGACGCATAGTCTCTGCGTCCTCCCAGGTAGCAGACCCCGGGCTATATCGGTCCCACTGGATCTTAACTTGGTCCACCAAACGGTGCCTCAACTGTTTAACCCTGCGGTCCAATATAAGTAATGGTTCGACCCTGATGGTTCCCTCGTCCGAAACCTGCAGTTCCTTACAATTTATTTTATGTGACTCATCAGCTACATAGTGTCGTAAAACAGATACATGAAAAACATTATGAGTTTTATGCAAATGGGGTGGCAGCGCAAGACGATATGCGACAGGTCCAACCTTTTCTAAAATTTCAAAGGGTCCTATAAATCGTGGTGACAACTTTGTCCCCTTCCCAAACCTGATGGTACTTTTGCTAGGCCTGATGCGGACGAACACTGCATCACCAACCTTATAGCTTCGGTCAACCCTATGCGCATCGGCATAACTCTTCTGCCTATCCTGTGCTTCCTTTAACCGCTGTCTAATCTCAACAACCTGTTCTTCCATCTCCTGAATCAACTCAGGTCCTATAATTACTCGATCCTCTAACCTTTCCCAACTCAACGGTGTTATGCATGGCCTTCCATATAAAGCTTCATATGGGGGCATCCCAATCGAGCTATGGTAACTGTTGTTGTAAGCAAACTCCACCAAAGGTAAGTGCTTTTCCCAATGAGTTTGTTGATCCATGACATACATTCTAAGCATGTCCTCCATCACCTGATTCACTCTTTCTGTTTGCCCATCTGTCTCTGGATGGTAAGCAGTGCTTAGGTTCAACTGAGTACCCAACGCCGACTGCAAACTCGTCCAAAACCTGGATGTAAACCTGGAATCTCTATCCGATATAATCTTCTTGGGAAACCCATGGAGACGAATAACTTCATTTATGAACACACGTGTTACATCCGTGACATCATAGGTCTCCTTAATTGGAATGAAGTGAGCAGTTTTGGTCAGTTTGTCAACGATGACCATAATGGAATCATGCCTATGAGAGGTGAGAGGCAATCCCACCACGAAGTCCATGGAGATAACCTCCCACTTCGACATAGGAATGTCATGTGGTTGTAACAGTCCTGCCGGGTGGTGATGATCAGCTTTTACCTGCTGACATTCAAGGCACCTAGCGACAAATTTGACCACGTCGCTTTTCATCCTTGCCCAAAAGAAGAGTTGCTTCATGTCTGCATACATCTTCTTTACACCCGGGTGCGCACAATACACTGCTCTGTGGGCCTCCTTAAGGATAGTCTCTCTAATATCTCCCTCCTTAGGAATGTACATCCTCCCTTGATACCGTAGCAAACCATTGGCTTCCAACTCATAGCCTTCAAACCTTGGTCCCACCGGTTTCCCATTCTGGAGTGCCGCTGTGATCTTTAGGTACCAACTATCTCCGAGTAGCTGCCCTAAAATTCTTTCCCTCAAATCCACCTTCAAAGGTATAAGAGAGAGAAGTCTTGGTTTTCTGCTTAAGGCATCCGCTACCACATTCTCCTTCCCTTTGATGTAGGAAATCCCAAAATCATACTCGCTCATGAATTCACTCCATCGCCTTTGCCTAGCATTTAGGTCTCTCTGAGTGAAGATATACCTTAAGCTTTGGTGATCAGACTTGAGCTCAAAGCTTCGTCCAACAAGGTAATGTCTCCAAAGCTTCAAAGCTAACATCACTGCAGCCAACTCTAGGTCATGAGTAGGGTAGTTCTCTTCATGTGGTTTTAGCTTTCTCGACGCATAAGCTATTACCCCACCTTCCTGCATCAATACTGCACCCAAACCCTGCGTTGAAGCATCGGTGCAAACTGTGAATTCCTTCTCCATATCTGGAACTCGTAGAATTGGTGCACTTGTCAATAGTCTTTTCAGCTCGGCGAATGCGGCATCGCATTCATCTGTCCATTCGTACCTAGTGCCCTTACGTTGTAGGGTAGTTATGGGTTTCGCGATTTTTGAGAAACCCTCAACAAACCTTCTATAATACCCGGCTAACCCCATGAAGCTCCTTACTTCATGCGCATTCTTTGGCACGAGCCAATCCATTATGGCCTTCACCTTTTCAGGGTCAACAAAAATTCCCTTACCGGAAATTATATGCCCTAGGTAATGGATCTCCTTTTGATAGAACAAACATTTGGACAACTTACCATACAACTGATGCTCCCTTAAGCATGACAACACTATTCGCAAGTGTTCCTCGTGCTCCTGTTCATTCTTGGAGTAGATGAGGATGTCGTCCAAGAAGACTTGCACAAACTGATCTAAGTATTTTCGGAACACGCTATTCATGAGACTCATGAATACGGCTGGGGCATTGGTCAAACCGAAGGGTACCACCACAAACTCATAGTGCCCAAACCTTGTTCGAAAAGCAGTCTTAGGTATATCACTTTCCTTAATCCGTAGTTGGTTGTAACCTGATCGTAAGTCGATCTTTGAGAAGACTGTCGCCCCTTTCATTTGATCAAAGAGGTCATCAATTCGAGGTGTCGGGTACCTATTCTTTACGGTGGCTCTATTCAAATCTCGGTAATCTATACAAAGACGCAAGGAGCCATCCTTCTTCTTCACAAAGATTACTGGCGCCCACGGTGAAATACTTGGTCTGATGAGCCCTAGATCTAGCAATTTCTTCAACTGCATTTGCAACTCACAAAGTTCTGGGGCCGTCATCCTGTAAGGTGTCTTCGATGTTGGATCTGCACCGGGTTTTACCTCAATGGTAAAATCAAGTTCCCTCTTAGGAGGTAATCCAGGTAATTCCTTTGGAAATACATCACTGAACTCGGCTAACATTGGATAGTCATCAAAGGAGGGTCCCTTCTCACTGTTTACTGCTTCAACAATGTACAACTGGCATCCCTGTCGCATACATCGCTTTACGTTCATCGTTGATATGAAACGTAGGGACACCTTCCGTTTGATGCCCTGGATCTTGATGGCCTCTCCGTTGTCATTAATGCAAAGAACCTTCTTTCCATAACAGTCCAAGAAAGCTCGATGTTCTTCAAGCCAATTCATACCGATGATGAGATCATAAGTTCCGAGAGTGGTGACGTACACTTTGACTTGTGTAACACACACCCTGAGATCCACCACACACTTATCGACACTAGGTCCTACTACTTGCTTAACCCCTGAAGCCATTTTGACTAAGCTGAAATCGTCATGATCGTAGGCTGCCAACCCACATTTGTCTAATGCATATGGAGAAATGAAACTATCAGTAGCGCCAGGATCAAACAATATTCTAAGCTTGACATTATTGACCGTACCTGATGATTCCACCACAGTGGATTGGTGCTCCGCTTGATGGTTGTTTACTGCAGCTGAGATCTGATGCCTACTACCCCCACTCCTCATTGGGGCTTTTCCTTCTCGCTGCACTGTACCGGATCGTAATTCGGGACAATCACGCTGGTAATGTGGACCTCCACATCCCCAACAAGCAACCTGTAATGGAGTGGGCGAAATAACCCGTTCAGACCTTTGAGAGGGGCTCCTCCCCCTAGGACCCCTTCCTCTATTGGCTGATCCTCTGAAATTCTGGAAGCCTTATCTTCTGAAGTTCCCTCTTGATATCCTGGTGCGGATTTCTTGGTAATGTATTCACGTCTACCACAGGAACTTCCTCCCTTAGTGGAGGGGCATCCACTTCTACCTTTGAGGTAGCACTTCCTCTCTGTGCTAGTCCCCTGAGTGTTTCGTTTATTGCTTCCAACGAGCGCAGTATAAGGATGGTCTCTGGCGATGGTGCTGGCACATTCGGCTCAGGTAACGCCGTAGCCTGACCTCGCCCCCGACCTGCTCGCGTTCTTACCATGTTTATTCCTGCTACATGGAGTAATAAAATAATTAGCACATGACGACATCATGACTAATTTTACCATTAAACTCATCAATTAATTCAAAATGCGTCATGACTAATTTATGAGCATTTACTCTAAGAGCTATAGTTCGGGACGTTTCGATCAGGCCATCTTGAGGCCACCCGGTACTAGATATACTGCAGTAATTCTACGTAGGTTTAGGTATTGGATTCCACACAACCCTCATCGAGTCGCCATCAACTCTTCAAGATATTCAATTAATGTTTATTGCCCCGCTCTCATTAATAATTAATAATTTAATAATTTACTAATAGAATAACCTAAGTTTTAAGTCTAGCATCGTGTTTACCCAACATTTTGTCATGAAATAGAATCCGTGTCCTAGCGATCAGCTCGTCATGTTGGTCTCCGTGGTATCTCGTTTTCAAGATTCCGTGTCGGTCTTGCCCCTTCGACTATACGTCGAAGTTTCGGTAATGTTTTTAAGTTCAATTTTTTTTTTTGAATTTCCAATACCATAAGCTAACTAACGTTACCATATCTAAATTTTAATATTATCTATATTGTTAGGTTTAGAATTAACAATCAACTTCAATCACTTTAACATTTAAATGTTTACAGCTAACATTTAATGTTACATTTAAGCAAAATAATATTATGTTTTATTAACCTAACCTCTATTTTAATTATTCAACTCATCTTAGCTTAAACATAACATCTAAAATAGACGAATTATAATGCAAATAAAATTAGGTGACTTAAATACAACTAAATGTTAATATATTAACAAGTTTTAATGTTAAGTAATAAAAATAAAATCTTATTAAAAACTTTTCAACATCACAATGTTAATGAGATTGGATGTTTTATTCAAGGTAAATATACATATTTATATGTAAGAGGTTTGATTTACATTATTTTACAATAATGTTATTAGATTTTTATTGAAGATTTTAGTTTGATTGTAATATATGAATACAATTGTTAAAATAACAAAACTAATAATAATAATAATAGATATTTTGTCACTATTTGAAGCTCATTAAAGATTCATATACATGTGTAGTGTAGGAGGTTTCAAGTCATATATCATGCTCTCTCTTAATTTTCAATTTAATGATAAACGTTTATTCTTTTAATTTTAGAAAATTAGATGTGAAAAGTGTTAAATTCCGTCTTATAGTCAATATTACTATGTGTTGAGTATTTTATTCGCCGCGCATCTGGCCGTCGTATTAATCCATCGATAGTCAGAGCAACCGCTCAACGCCGGCATTTCACTATATGAACTGATAGGAGGGGCTGTCAATTCCTCGAAACAAGCAACCGACTCGGGAATCGAAGGCCAAGTCTATCTCTTACATATTAACCACTTCGTTCCAAGATATAAACTCTATATAATTTAATAAATTATATAATATAATATAATATGAGCGGGAGCCTGGCCTGGAGTTCCTCCGTCCGCTCCTTCAAGAGCCCTCTTCTTCGTACCCGCGCGCGAGGCTCGTCTCCAGCATTTGTCAATAGCTTGGCACACGCTGAGCAGAACATACCCCTGTGAAAGCACCTGGCAGTCCGAGTATGACGACTTTCTTTCCCCCAAAGATATCAGACAATGGAGTGGTCGAGAACTGGGAATTGACGCCCTCGTCCTATGCCCTTGCCTTCTGCAACTTCACTTCGGCTGCTGTCATGAGATTTGTTCCCACGAAAGCTGCAAAACCCCTTGCAGGGATCCACATCATCTTCTTACTTACCACAGGTCTGGCTTGCCTCCACAGAGCCGCCATTGGAAAGCCCGGCTTCAGATGTATGAGAAAGAGTCTGAAAATTTTCCCAGGGACCACCGGAAGACTAATTTTTAAGGTATTTCTTGGATCCGAGCCGAAATATTTGTTAATCGTGTCTCATTGTTTGCCGGCGTGGAATTTCTTCTCGGCATGCTGAGAGCACGCATCTCGGCATGTGGAGAGGATGCAGCTCTGCGTGTTGAAAGGAGAAACTTTTTAGGGGAAAGCATACAATTTCCTCTCTGGGGAAGAAAAGCATTGTGATATGGAAGAAACAAAATTCATCCCAGAATTCTAGCAAGAACGCGATTCCTTAATCTATTCAGGAAGAGGTCTCAGGAGTTATACGGTATGCGTTCTACCATATCTACGTTTTGGACCTGTTGTATATGTTTATCTTTTCCTGTGTCTGGTTTTTGTTCACCCATTATCGTAGGGGCACGATCTATATATATAAATATACAGGGCTGTTCAAAATGCAGGCACTCGTCTATCTACCTAGTATCGATGGGGACACGATCTATATATATATATATATACAGAGCTGCTAAAAAATGTAAAGCCCCCTACGATTTTAATAGTAACCAGATCTGAGAATATATCTGTGCTTAACCTCTACGATTTTAACCCGGATCTGATGTATGATTGTGTTTAAACCCTCATTCTTGAGAGGTATCTTGATTTGAGGATGGGGAAAGGCATTCTACCTTGGATGGAGGAATCTGGAAAATGCAATGGATCCAGAGGTCTAGAATTGGGGAAAGAATTCCATCCACTTTTGCGATGTACATCTCGGTCATGGATCCTGGATTTGTGCCTGGAATATGGTAACAATTACTCGGTGCAGGTAAATTCAATTTTCAGAACCCAAATTTGACCTGGAATTTGGTAAGCGCCCTTGCCTTTGTTCATATGTTATTTAGATATGGAATTCGCAGTTAATAACCATTATTTGAATTTCTTGTATAGATCTGAGTTAATATTCCATTGGAAGCTATTTTGGTCTTCATATATATCTGTGTTTTAATAGAACTGAGTATATGTTGACTGTCTGTGTTTTGGTCTTCATATAGATCTAAAATGATATTGTATACAGCCTTAGATCTGTGTTTGAATAGAACTAAGTTTATATGTTGATTGCCTGAGTTTTGGTCTTCCTATAGATCTATACATGAATGTGTCCTGCTTTTTTCCCAAAGTCTGCATACGCCAGCGATCTGAAAGGATCCAGCGTTGATTTACACCCAAGCCTGGGTTTAATGTAAGTCATTTGATAGATCTAAGTTTGATTTTCAGTATCACTTTGGTCCCATGAATGCGATTTAAAATATCAGGAGCATGATTATGGTTTTCTGTATACGATTTGTAGTCTTGTTCTGCAAATGAACTTTGTTCCTGCTGTAAGCCACACCCCTAACCTCTGAGGTTCAGTTCTCACCGTGCTTGTTATTGCCCCTTGTAGATACTGGCAAGACTAGAAGGATCAAGGGCAAGGCTGCATAGATATACAGTCGTGGAATTCACTTGGTAACTCGCGTCTTGTGCAATTAGAGGTAAAGCTTAGTTAGTTCATGAACCAAAGGATTTAATTCTTTAAATTCTATGGCCACTTTTTTTTTTCTTTTCACATAATCAGCTTATCGAGTAACACAACAAATTTGAGGCTGAACCGGAGGGAAACTATGTTACAGTATACAGTAATTTGAGGAATTTGTGCATGATTCATTATATTTCCTTATTTCAAAGAAAAGTACAAAATTACATTCAGTAGATATATGCAGTGCATATATTGCATGAGGATTCGCAAACTTGTAGTCCGAATCCTATAGAGAAATCCGATGTGAACTGTTCCATCAATATATGCATTGCATGGGTTTCCATCTTTAGCATAGAGAATATTAACACTTGTTTATTTCTCACATTTTCTTTCTGTTTTATTTCAGTTGTAGTTATATCAATTGTAGTAAGCCCTATGGTTTCAGATTTGGAACCATGGCTCTGATACCATGTGTAGAGCCCCCTACTAGGTCTCCTTTAGTTTTTATTCACAGTCAAAAAATTCACTTGAAATATATACAGTTTGAAAATCTATAATTCTGTTTTATCTACTTCTAACAATTTACTGTTAACTGTGCAGGTAGCAAGGATGATCACAGCATATAAACTTTTAAAATTTAATAACAGAATTTGCCATATAAACTTTTAAAATTTAATAAACAGAATTGGCCATAATACTGCTGGAAAATACCTGTAGGTAGTTAGTAGGTCCACCTTTGTTGCTGTCCTTGCTTGCCGTTTTTCCTTGCTTTTCCCTGCAGCCAAAAGTCCTTCCCAAGTTCTGAAACTCAACCAACCCAAACCAGTCTTGCCACCCTGCCAACTGGCGAGGTCTTGTCGACCACCCAGCTCCAAAGGTACCCCTTTGGACCCCCGAGCCTAAACCGAGTACAAGCCCTAAGCTATTGTATTCCCTCAACAAAAACAATCTCCAACAAAACCCCTTCCTTGCAGCTCTCTTCTCCCAAAACTTCTCCAAAAAACTAAGGTAAGGATGCTCCTCTTCTCCTCCCTCCTTTCTCCCTTTTATCCCCATGTTTGCCAACCTCCCCCATTACTACCCCTATCTTCATCATAAATTTATCCAACCCCCTTCCATCTACCATTTAAGTCCTTGAGCCCTCAACTTGGACTTGGATTAATTTGAAATAATTTAAGTTGACTTGGACTAATTTAAATATTAAATTAATATTGCAAGGTGTTGGTTGGGGTCACTTCCCAACCATAACTTCCAATTCAATTAATTTTAATCCTTTTTATTTAATATAATAATTTTAAACATATCCTTACTCTTTTTTCAATATTTAACCATTTAATTAATAAATAATAAATGTTATATATATTATATAGTTTAAACTTGCACACTTCACCAATTTAATTTATTTAACAGTAATTGTCAATTGATTAATTACACTTACTTAATCATTTAATTAATGATTTCTAATATTTATAATATGTAAATTCCCTTAAATTATAAATTCACTAATTCAATTTTATCAATTATGAACAATAATCCTTTCAATGTAAATCATAACATTATCAATGGTTAATCATATTAATTAATAAAATTCACTATGATTTAATCGACTCATATACCTATTTCCATTCTAATTACACCTTAGTTTGTATCTAGCTAATTAACAATCAATCAAGCATTCTAATCAATTTCATTAGTCACTACCTAGGTTAACCATTGCTTTGTTTATTATTCAACCATAATTAATTATTAATGGACAATAATTAACCATTAATCAACATTATTAACCCTAATCATCATTATTAACTTTAATCGACATCATTAACATTGATCAACAATAGTTAATTACTAATGACAGTAATTAATATTAAGCGACACTAATTGACATTATTACTCAACAACATTTCATTTAATTCATAATATGTAGGCGAGTTATGTAAGCGTAGCTACTGCTTACATTCCTCACGTAAGTACACTAAAAGTAATAATTCACATACATCAATCGTAATCAAGGAACTTATTATTTACCGACACATGTTTTAGCATAGTTTACTAGGTATGATCCATTAGCTTACTGAAATCCATGTTACGACAATTCATACATCACTGATTTGCGACACATACTAATCAAGGGTTTTACACACCTACAATTAGATCTTGTTTTCACCCCTACTTCACGCTACATCTATCTACCTACATCATTACTAACTTCCACATCCTATCCTGTCCTCTGCTGGACTACCCTGGAATGTCAAGCCATGACCGGTTCTAGCTAGAACCCGTAGGCGGAAGTGTCGACCACATCGACCAAGCTTCCCCAGCAGGCAACCACCAGTCATCATCACACACCTTGGGGAGCGCGTCGTAGCACAGCCCTCCCATGACTCTGGGTTTCGGGGATAAACGGTGGGTAAATCCTCCACCCCCCCTAATGGAACAAGGGACTATGTCTACTCGACATAACAACAGCGTTGCACTTGTACTCGATCTGTCATCGTATAACCGATCTGGGCGGTTGAGTTTCCTGGAATTCTACCCCACCCATGTCATAACATACATCATAATAAACAGCATAATAACCATAGGAACATAATTAATGCATCATTCGCATACCATTTTTTCTTTAGAAGTCCATGTCCCCGAGGTCCTCCCACCTCGTAGGATCCAGCTATCACTTAGCCGTTTCAACCTGTAAGTTAGTCCTCGACATACAATATAGGATATCGTGCATAATCCTCGATATGTACACATATATCTCATCATAACATGACAACAATAAACTCATTCATTCGCCATGCACCTGGCATAACATTCATTATTTCAACATATATTTGTAACGGTATCCACGTACCCATCATTCAGTAATTTCCATATATTTGACATAATTAACACATGATACATATCTAAACATGACTACCGACCATAATACTATCATCACACACACACCTATATATATCGACAAAATAATAGAACCATATGTCCACAGTGTCGTCAAACCGACGAGGTCTCACAATCAAACAATACAACATATAATAGTAGTTCAGGTAGAAATGTCAAAACGGGGTGTTACACTGATATTGCAGAAGATGATACAGTATCTAGAAGATGATCTAGTACTCATAGAAGATGATTTAGTATCCGCATACTAATGTTGCGGAAGATGATCCAGTACTCATAGATGATTTAGTATTTACATACTGAGGTTGTAGAAGATGATCCTGTATTTCCATACTGAGATTGATGATGAAGATGCATGATGTTGTTCGAAAACTTCCTATGACATATAGAGATTCACCAGTCAGTTGTACAATTGTGATGATGGTTGTTGTTGATGTAGAATATCTTCCTAGTTAAGAGGGAGTGTTAAAGTATTGCAACTTCGGAAGATATTCTATTGTACTCTTTTGTATTCTCCTTCAGAGATGTTATTCCTCCATTCGGAGATGTCCTTGATGTAATTGGTCATGTAAAAGTCATGAGGTAAACCCTCCGTTGTAAGTCGGGGCAATAGTACCCACATAAGTAATATATAAAATGTATTTTGAGTTTCTCCAGGTGGGTCGGCCCTAATTAAGGAACCTGGTCGACCTAGTTAGTTATTTGAGGCACTCACCTAATGAATATAAATAGGTGAGGCGCCTCTCTCATTCCGACACACCTCACACTCAAGTATTGCACTGGAGAGAGAAAGAGATAGTCCACTGTGGAAGATGAGTAACTATTCGTGTTGTCGTGGTTTTACACTATACTTGGTCGAATTCTATACTGAGGAAGTTTTGCAGGGTTTTCTCCCTTGTGGTTTCCTCGAGGAAAATCACTGTGTTCTCTTGTGTTGCTGTACTTGTCTTTCTTTTAGTGATCCCTTGCTTATGGGTATGATGTTATGATGCTAAATGTTTTAGATCTTGTATAACCTTTAAAAATCTAACACTTTCAGGGTTGTTCGAGTGTGAGCTAGGGGCTACAGTAGTTCACTATGACAATCAAAGAAGCATCAGGCTATCTGAAAATCCAGTATTTCATGACCGGAACAAACACATAGTCATCAGGTATCACTTCTTGAGAGATTGTGTTCAGAGAGGAACCATTCAGTTGTAGTACATACAGACAAATGAAAAGGTGGTGGACATTTTCACCAAGGCACTTTGCAGACTGAGTTTTGTGAAGTTCGGGGATAAGATGGGGTTGCTATCGAATCCGTTCCTCGTTGAGAGGGAGTGTTAAACTAGTAGCAACAAGGTCGGTCTTCCTGCAAGCATGTGTTCTTGCATGCATAAGACTTAAATTAGGAAGCCAATTGTATTTAATTAATTTTTCTAAGTTTATTTGGAAAATATTTAAAGTGATATAATTATTTATTGAAAGTGAAAGTGAAATTAGGGTTTTTGCTTTACGTAATTAAAGTGGGAAATAATTAAAGAGAAAGTGGAAAATAATTATAATGAAAGTGAAATTAGGGTTTTTGTTTTACCTAAAGTTATAAAAGAAAGGTCAATTGGTGGAGATGACACACACTTGTATTCCGACATAGACAGGATACAAACAGGGGGAGAGAGTCAGACGAAGGATTTTGCTGAGAAGACAGAGGAGCCAACAGATAGGGTGATCGAGCTTCAAGGCAGGAAGAAGACTGTACAGGAAGCAACTACAAAGAAGGCCGTACTCCCGTATTAAATTTCGTACAGCTGCCTTACAAACCGTACAGATTCCGTACAGTTGTACAGATCTGTACCGCACGTGTGAGAGACCGTACTGCTGGCCATACAACTGAGCAAAGGTGTGCTGGGTTTTAGCTGGGGTTCTCCAGTGATTCTATCGGGTACTTCTTTGCTAGGTTTGGGTGATTTGCAGTGATTGTAAAAGTTCCATATTTTCTCTATAATAAAATCCATATCTGACTGTTGCACCGGTTTTCCCATCTTAGGGTTTTTGCTTTTCCTAAATTTATAAAAGAAAGGTCAATTGGTGGAGAGGACACACACTTGTATTCTGACAGTGACAGGATACTCATAGGGAGAGAAAGTCAGACGAAGGATTTAGCTGAGAAGACGGAGGAGCTAATAGACAGGGTGACTGAGCTTTCCATGCAGGAAGAAAACCGCACAGGAAGCAACTACAGAGGAGGCCGTACTCCCATACGGAATTCCGTACAACTGCCTTACAGACCGCACAGATTCCGTACAGCTGTACGGATCTGTACCACATGTGTGGGAGATCGTACTGCTGGCCGTACAATCGAGCAGAGGTGTGCTGGGGTTGTCTAGTGATTCTGCTGGGTACTTCTTCGCCAGGTTTGGGTGATTTGCAGTGATTGTAAAAGTTCCATATTTTGTCTATAATAAAATCCATATCTGACTCCTGCACTGGTTTTCCCACCTTGGTTTTTTCCAAGGGTTTCCATACCCAAAATAATAGTGTTTATATTGTGATGTGATGTTGTGATTTATTTCTCAATATTTTATATTCCGCTGCATACTGGTAAAGAAGTGCATGTGTGGTTATTTCAGTAATCAAATTAAATATACTGTTTTATCCCTAGTTGTGCTTTAATGGAAAATTTACATTCCCTTTGCCTGCCATCACTATCCAATACTTCCACCTTGGACCTCCTATCATTTGGAATTGGGACCCTAACCTCATCATCATTACCACTTACCTTGGTCTCTATGTAAACCACTACATCCTTCCAAGAGGTTGGAGCAACATGGCAATGTGTTTGAGGTGGTATTAAAGACCCATTAGTAATACCACTAGTTTCTTCCACACTTAGTTTAGAGCTTCCAGGGGGAGTACTCACCTTGACATGGATAACTACCAAACCTGCTCCATCGACATGATTGATGATCATAAACCCTTGCTTCTCCTCTTCAAGCTCCACCAACATATTTTACTTGTATCAGCGCCTTCATTAATTAGTTTAAAATTTTAAACATCTCATAGACAACTTGTTTGTCTATCGTAAGAGTTTTTTAAGCATAGTAACTTGCGATGTAAGAGTTTTATTGGCTTAAAGAACAGTTTGGATTTTGGAAGATGGTTTTGATATTCACTTCCCCTGCCATCACTGTCCAATACTTCCACCTTGTACCTCCTATCATTTAGAATTGGGACACTAACTTCATCATCATTACCACTTACCTTGGTCTCTATGTGAACCACTACATCCTTCCAAGAGGTTGGAGCAGCATGGCAATGTGTTTGAGGTGGTATTAAAGACCCATTAGTAACACCACTGGTTTCTTCCACACTTAGTTCAGAGCTTCTAGGGGGAGTACTCACCTTGACATGGATAACCAACAAACCTGCTCCATCTGTAAATTTTCCTTTGAAATCCAAACTAGGGCTAAACAGTATATTTAATTTATTATTGGAAACCACACATGAATTTCTTTTACTAGTATTGCAACGGAAATAAAATACCGAGAAACATTCACAACATCACATAAAATATAGACACAGTATTTTGGGTATGGAAACCCCCAGATAAAACCCAAGATGGGAAAACCGGTGCAACAGTCAGATATAGAATTTATATTATGAAGACATGGAACTTTTACAACCAACAGATAAATCACCCAACCTGGCGATATGAAACCTCTACAAAAACACTGGACAAATCCAACAACCCAGCACACCCCCAACGCAGCTGTACGACCCCTGCGTCAGCAATACGACCTCATTTGTGCAGCTGTAGAGATCTGTACAACGCTGACGTTAGCTTGTACGGATTCCGTACGGTTGTACGACTACCTCCTGACGAATGGTACAACTGCCCTCTGCGTGCTTCTGTACGACATCTAGCTCAGCATGGAACCTCAGTGAATCTGTCGAGTAGGTGCTCCTCTGTCTTTTTAGTAAATTCCTCCGTCTGACTTCTCTCTATCTGTATTTCAACTATGTACGTGTCCTCTCCACCAATTCTCTTTTTAACTCAATTGCTAAGCGAAAACCCTATCCCTCACTATGGATCAATGGATGTGATCCTTTGGTGAGATCAATGGCCAAGATTAGATTAGCCATGACTTAAGTTTATTTCACTTTTCACTTTATAAAAGTGATTCCATTAAGTCAAAATCAAATTAGAATTATTAATGTATTTTCCTAAGTCCAAAAGTTATGAAAATCATATTAAATACATTTGGCTTCTTGTTTAATGTCTTCCTAGCATGCAAGGGCACATGCAATGCTAGAAGACCTTCCTTGTTGCCACTTTCTAACACCATCGACATGATTGATGAGAAGAAACGCTCGCTTCTCCTCTTCAAGCTCCATCAACATATTTTACTTGTATCAGAGCCTTCATTAATTAGTTTAAAATTTTAAACGCCTCATAAGCTGCTTGTTTGTATATCATAAGAGTTTTTTAAGTAGAGTAACTTTAGATTTAAGATTTTTATTGGCTTAAAGAGCAGTTTGGATTTTGGAAGTGTTGCCCACCTATTTCGACTAGGTGGCAACCTCATGTACATTGAAGATGTACATTCTGTGCAGTTTGTACCATGGAAAAATTCTAGGGATTTTCACTCAGCAGGGCAATTATGCCCATTTTGTAGACGAAATGTCCGTTTCCCTGCGTGGGACAATTAATGTAACTTTATATGTCAGCATGGGTCATTCCTCTAAGGATGTCACCATGGACTTTATTATTAGGGAAGTCCTCTTCATCGAGTGTTTTTTTCCCCTTCCAATTAATTTTGTTAATTAACAATTTTAATTGGTTGGGTTTTTCACTCACAAATCCTCCAAAGTGGTGAATTGACGTTCTGATAATCAAGCCCATGACGTGGCTAAGGTTTCAAGTTGTTGTCCATGACTATGCTAGCCATATCTTGTAGTCCTGTGGAATTTTATTAGGATTTTAATTTTAATTTTTGATTTTTCCTAATTAATTAACTTTACAATTTGGTGGTTAATTAATTAAGTTTTGATGTAATAATGTAATCTCTTGAACCTTGACATTTTGTAATAGGGGCTATGAATGCAAATGAAAATGCTATGACACCCCCTAAGCCATTGGTTCAAGTCCCATGTCATTCTGGCAAGGGGTTAGGAAGTTAGACCAATTTTGGTTAAAACAAGGTATTTTTTCATAGGAAATTAATTTAATTTCCAAGGGTGAAAAAATAAATTATTTGATTTTGAAGGAAAAAATCAAATAAAGCCATGGTAATTAAGTTTGGGGGGTGACTAAGCATAGTCAATTTTTATTTAAATAAACCCCCCCATGGTCAAAATAATTTTTTGAAGATTTCCTAAGTGGGGCGCCCCTCTTGTCTTAATAAAAGATAAAAAATAAAAGGTTAAAAATAAAAATTATAAAAATAAAAATTTGAGTCAAAGGAAGCCCCAGATAAAAAATAAAAAATAAAAGATAAAAATAAATAAAAGATAAAAAATAAAAGATTTAAAATAGAAGATAAAAAATAAAAGATAACAAATAAAAGATAAAAAATAAAAGAATAAAAAGATAAAAATTTTAAAAATAAAAGATTAAATGAAATATAAAAAATAAAAGATAAAAATTAAAAGATAAAAAAATAAAAGATAAAAAATTAAAATAATAAAAAATTAAAATAATAAAAATTAAAATTTGAGTCAAAAGGTGGCTTCACTTGAGTCATGGAAACCCTAGATCTAAGGGTTAAGCTTCATTGTGACATGGATCTATCTTTTTTCCATTGATTTGAAGAGGCACCCTTGCTTATGATTGGTGGATGGCTTGCAAAGTCAACAAACCTAGATCTAAGGGTGGAGGAGAGCTAGAGTTTAGATCTATGTTTTGGACCCTTGATTTGGGAGCAGGTTTGAGATATTTTCAACTATAAAAGAAAGGTCTCTCCTCTCATTTTATCATCATTCTTTGGAGCATGGTTATGGTGCCAAAATACTCTCTCTTCTCCTTCTCTTCTCTATTATTCTCTCTCGAGTCTCAAGCCCTAAGAGGCTCTTTGTATCAAGCTTTGCCTTAGTTGGGCCATAATCAAGTGAAATCTTTGGAGGAACTCTTGTCTCATGGTGTTGGCTTTCCATCTTCAAATCTGAGATATATCATTTTCATTTGTGAGTTTATTTTTCATCATACATGCATAGATGCCCCTTGCAAAGGTCTTTGCAAAGGGGATTTAGTTGTGAATGGTTGTTTACATCTATTTGTGAGTAGTTTTAGCTATATCTACAAAGGTCTTTGTAGATCTTTTTATTTTGCTCACCTCTTGTTGTATTTTGTAGATTTCTCACAGTTATTTTGCAGATCCAAGGGTTTGGAAGAGGGCCTCCCAGGCCAAGCACCTATCTTGCATTTTATCTTCAAGATCCATTCATTTATTCAGAGTTTCATTTTGTATTTTGCATTTTCGCTCATATTTTTGTCACTGTTTTAAAACTAGGTTTTATTCACTGTATTCATTTATTCAGAGTTTCATTTTGTATTTTGCATTTTCGCTCATATTTTTGTCACTGTTTTAAAACTAGGTTTTATTTACTGTATAGTGAATAAAACCCTTGTTTTAGGGATATTATTCATAGTAGATTAGTTTGGTATTATAAATCTGCAATTTTCTTGTCATTTCAGGCCCTAAAAACCTATTTTTAGGCCACCAGAAGTTCAAGTTTTACATAGTTTCAAGTTCAGATTTTTGCACTGTTTTTTCTGAGTTTTTGGGGCTAACGTCTAACATACTTTCTGTAGTGTTTTCTGCTGTAAATTCCAGCGAAGTAGGTCACTGTTTTTTGGAGGTTTTTACACAAGGAAGGAGGAGGTGTTGCCAAAATTTCATCAGAAAAAGGACTCTAAAAGTTTTTGGTGCAAAAAGGGTTCCAAAACCCCATTTTTTCTTCTCTTTTCTATCATTTGTAAACCCCAAAGAGTAGTACTCTTGGGGTATTCTTCAAAGCTCTTTAAAATCATTTGTAAATCTTGTATATGAAGTTAGAGTAGTGATAGGGTAGAACACTAATTGTTAGATTTACTTTTCTGCAAGTAGATCTAGTCTTTTGCTTTCTGTTTACCTACTATCTCTGTTAGAGGGATTGATGTGTGGTTAGGTTAATTGTTTAGAGTAGTTCTTTCGTTTCTGTTCTTTTTATTTCCAAGCACTTAGTTAGATTTACTTTCTGTTGCAAAGAAGTAATTTTACAACTTGTCTTCCGGTGTATCCTGTCCCTATCCGTTATCTCTCTTTAGGGAACTCGGATCAGGGTATGAAAAGCAGAAAGGCAGGGGCTTAGATTTTTTTAGATAACACTGCCTTATTTGTTTACTTATTTCTGTACCAAACACATTTGCTTTACCAGTCCAGGGTTCAAGTACCAGCACCTCCCATAAGGGACACCGCTTGGTTGAGCCCTGTTGATAGTTTTAAAATTTACTTGCATGCTTAACCACTACAAGATTTAAAATTTACCCCTAAAATTAACCAACAACGAATTTAGCCCTTGTTCCTCTACTCGGTTATCACCCTTCGGGGTACTCACGAGATACGACAGGGGGTAGAGGAGTTTTAGTAATAGGCATCCATCACATTATTGCTTTAATCCAACTAAAAACTAGTGAGCTTTGGAAGCCACGGGGGGTGAGAGACCGAGGGGGTTCTCACGGCGTTCGCGTCCTCCCTTGTTGGGTGCCTGGCACTGGGGGTTTGATCTGTGAGTTACAGGTGGGCTTGTTCCCATTGTTTTGAGCACAACAACACTCCACCTTTGGATTAAAGGGATACGTGGTAGGGCTAGACACACCATTGTTTGAAGAATTAATACAAGAAGAAAAATTGTAATAAAATTTACTAAAAAGAACAAGAAGCATTGCAAAACCGGCTCTATACTCTAGCATGGATTTACAGTACATTTTCACTTCAGCATTGCGCTCCAGTACTTTACTTTCAGTTTCATTTACTTTGAGTTCTGCAATTGTTTATGTGGTGAATGCTTAATAACTTAATGACATTTGTTTAACTGCTTCAAGTAATTCAACTTAAAGTTTTTCCATTTTCATTAACTGTTGGTTTAATAAATTTCATTTAAGGCATTTTCCTTTTGCTATCTCTTGTCTATAACTTGTAAATCTGGTTCATATTTGTCTAAACTGTAACTATTTTACTTGTTCATTTGTTTATATTGATAAATTTAGATCATATGTACATTGCTTAGATATCTTGATTCATTACTGTTTATAACTATATCATCTATTTGTTTATTCATCTCATTGCTAGATAACATTTAACCTGGGAGATAATTAACTCAGATTGCATCTCATTAAAGGTTGCATTCTCTGACTCCATGCTTTAGGCACTGGTTGTATCTGAATAAAGGCTTGATTGTCATTTGAGAAATATTGCATTTGCATTGGCTGATTGTCATCCTTAGTAAATAGTAAAACCTAAGCCTTTCACCTAATAATAAAAATTCTTTTAACTCAACTGTTAATAAACTTAGGAATATAGTCTTCCATAGGGACTAACCCCCCTTGGCTCCGTTAGGATCTGGCCTAAATGGAGGAGTTGTGGACTGTGGTGACAGTGGTTCCCAGCTCTCACTTACCCCCAAGGACACACATAGCAGGTTGTTGACTTTCCTGTGCCCTAAAGTGTGTATTAGGCGGCAACAGGAAGGATCATGTCTGCTTTTGCACATCTCAAGTAATATTATCAAATTGAAATTTCCAAAGGATTAAAGAGACATGTACCTAAGGTTGCATGGGGGTACTGAATTTGCTCCTACAATAGGTTATGGTTACATGTGAGGGTATTTCTATCTCTTAATAGTAAAGATCATTACTGTTCATTTCTGTGCCCAATTCCTTTACATTTCCTATATATGGGAATCTTCATGCATTTTTCTTTGTTTGTCTCCCTTATTGTGATCCATAAAGTGAATTCTGAGCATTGGAATTTTTAAAAAATGTAACGTGAAATAGTATTTTAAGTTAAAGAACTTAAGAGCATGCTATTTGGTTGTTTAATGCCCATGAAAGTTTTTGAATTTCATTTTCAAAATTCCCTTTCACATAAAATTCCTGGATATGGAAGTTTAAGATTTTGTAAATTATTCATTGAATTTAGCCTTCTGGCAAATCATTGGTCATTTTGGGACATACATGATGCATGGGTTTAGATTGTTGGATGTCACCTGTGGCAGGAATGAACATGGAGGTGCTCAGTATCAAAGTAATAATTATATACTGGTAAATGAAGCTGATGGTTCAGATGATCTCAAGTACTGGGATGAGTTGGCATGTGGAATTTATAGCATGTCCTTGGAAGCTACTAAACGATCTGGCTGTAAAGATTCCTCTCTTATGCTTGTTGGCAGAGTTGAAAAGCACAGCTGGTCTAACCCCCAATTAAAGAAGCTGCTAGAATGGGAAAGGTCTCTGGTTGAGCCTGGATCAAATGATAGCATTAGAAGCAAGTTCAACCATTGTCACCCTGATATAAATAGCATTTGCAGCAAGGAGAATGGCTTGACATCGTCTGTTACAGAGAGAAAATCAGCAAAGTTGGGCTATCAGGAGTTTTCTAATTCAGATCAAACGAAAAGTAGGGTTGCAGTGAAAGATGGCAAGGATGATGGAAAAATGATATGCAGGGATTCTTTAAGGCAACCAACAATTGACGAAGGGATTCAGTCTAAATCAATTCAACTGTCTAAAACCATGGATTATATTTCTTTGAATTCAGTTGTTGAACAAAATAATGCTAAGGTGCAGGTTTCTCTTGGATCAGCAGATTCTCAGACTCCATTCTTGAGTGACATGTCAGGCTTTGTGGCCATTAGTGGTGACATTCAGATCGACTCTTTCTCCACACAAGCTACTGGATCCCAGCAAATGGCATCAGAATTTTTTCAAGGTTCCAGCATTTGTTCAGCACAGCATGTTTTGTTTGCACTAAAGCAAGCTGTGATGCGTCGTACATGTCAAAGCCGATGTCATAAGGTTGTAAAACTTTGGTCCCATAATTTTATTTGGAAATGCAGCAAAAGCTACGTTGTTTACATTAAATAAAACTCCATCCAAATTGAATATCTCGTTGTTCACTTTAGGATCAAACTACACATAATATCTCTTATTTACTTCATGATAACTCTGTAAATCTCCTTTCCTGAAATTTTTGACTACTATTCTAAACATATGTGCAAATATTTTAATATTAAATGTTTTGACTAGCACTGTGATGACTTGTCTTTTGCTATTGACATCTCAATTTCATTGTCAATTTTCAGTAATTTAGCATATACTAATTAAATGGTTTGACATCACAATAATAACTCTTTTAAATTAAGTTACAATTGGTGCCTGTGTTTGTTTAGCACCTCACTGATCTCATAGTAGAATGGCGTCATTTTTGTAATTTGCTTGTTGTTGTAGATTGTGTGAGAGGCAATTGCAACTAAACTAGATGTCAGCCTAAGATTTGTGATTCTCTGCAGAGATATCTTCAAGACAGCGATTCTTAGCTAAAAAGTGTACACTAATTGAATGGTTTGACGTCACAATAATAACTCTTTTAAATTAAGTTACAATTGGTGCCTGTGTTTGTTTAACACCTCACTGATCTCATAGTAGAATGGCGTCATTTTTGTAATTTGCTTGTTGCGGTAGATTGTGTGAGAGGCAATTGCAACTAAACTAGATGTCAGCCTAAGATTTGTGATTCTCTGCAGAGATATCTTCGAGACAGCGATTCTTAGCTAAAAAAGTGTATACAATGGATTTGATGGATAAAGAGACATCTTCAAGACTGCAGTTCTTAGCAAAAAGTTGTCTACAATGGATTTGATGCTGAGACCATGATGATTCAGAGAGCAGCTGAGAGCAATCCTATCTGGCTTCGTCATGTTTTGTAATTGATAATTTTTCTTGATCAGATGCTCACTAGTATTTTTATGTTTTGGGAAAACATGGCTCCTAGTTGGAACAGATGTGGAGCATATGCTTCGGTAGTTTTGAGGAAAAGGTTGTCTGGTCAGCCAAGCATACATAATGGAGTAAACATCAGAGCCTAAGGTCACAATGTTCTTTACTGTAGATGACTTCTTTTGGGTGATTGCAATGCCTCAACTGGTCTGAGGCAATGCTCCAACTGCTGTTTATATGCAGAGGCTTTGATGTTCCTTGAGGTTGATAACCAAGAGAAGGGCAATGCTCTATACAGAGCGGGTTCGACTCTATGTTCTTCTATAAGTGTTATGTTTGTTGCTCAAGTGGAATGGGCTTTGTTGTCTCATTGATCTTCCCCCAACAAGTTCAATAGGTTAGGAGATCAACTAGTACTTCGTGCCTCTAGCAACCAAGATAGGTTTGAAAGAAATAAGTGATGAAATTGGTAGTACTATGTCTAGAGAGGTCACCCAATGTCTCTTGTCTATGGCCTTTCACCTTGTAAATTAATGCGGCTGGGCGTCTTTGGATTAGGTAGTGATTGAAAATTGCAAGGGAATCCCTCAAGTCCATAAACAATTAGTGAAACCTTCCTTGAATCTTGTATTATATGGGACATGTAAAAACAAAGTGCTCCTCTATCTTGATCTCTTGGATACGTGAAAGATGGTAGATCCTCTTAAATGATTGGATGTGGTGGTCTGTCTCAATCTAAAGATGGTGGGAATAAACTTGTAATTGGCCAAGGGGTCTCCTAAGGGCAGGATAGTTCACAAGACAATGCCAATGGGGTAACGTGCCTTTCAACATTGCCAAGAACAACCCCTACTATCATGCCATGTTTCAAGCTGCTTGTACTGTTGGTCCAGATTATAAGGGGTCTTCCTATAATGATTTGAGAGGGAGGCTCCTTGATGAGGAGAAGGTTGATTGCACCCAGACATTAGATGAGCTCAGACAACCATGGGAGACCACCAGTTGCAGTGTTATGTCATATGGATGGACTAATGGGAAGGGCAGATCCATTATTAATTTCTTGGTTACTTGTCCTAGGGGGACAATTTTTATCAAATCTGTCGATGCATCTCCCTATGTTAAAGATGCACACTTATTATGTGATTTGTCGGATAAGTTTATCCAAGAGATAGGTCCACAATATGTTGTCCAAGTCATTACGGACAACGCTGCCAATTATGTTGCTGTTGGGAGGATGCTTATGGAGAGGTATGCAAGCTTGTATTGGACTCCTTGTGTTGCTCATTGCATTGATTTGATGCTAGAGGACATGGGAAAACTTCCTTGGATCAAGGAAGTCATTGATTCAACTCGGAGTGTGACAAATATATATACAACCATACATATGCTATTTCACTCATGAGATGCTTCATGGGGAACAAGTAGTTGATGCGGCCTACAATCACACGATTCACCACTTCGTTCATTTCTCTTCAGTCTATGCATAAGGTTATGATGGAGTTGCAACGGATGTTTCTTTCTGATGAGTGGGCTTGTTGCGTCTATAGCACCAAACAAGATGGGCAAGCCATAGCTCCATGGTGCAATTTGATTTGACGTTTTGGGAAGGAGTGGAGGAGGTATGTGCCATCAGTGAACCTTTGGTAAAGGTTCTTCATTTGGTTGATGGTGACAAGCCCGCAATGGGCTATTTGTATGAGGCCATGGGATAGGGCAAAGGAAGCTATCCATCGCTACTATGAGAACAAGGGGGAGGTGGGATTCACAAGAGGAGTTGGACTATGGAGTGTGATTGATGAACGATGGAATAATACTCTCCATCGTCCCATTCATGCAGCAGGGCTCTACCTCAACCCTGCTTTCTCTTATGCATGTGGATTTCAGTTTGATGCTGAGGTCATGGATGGATTTCTCTAGTGTGTTCAGAGGATTGCGTTAACTCCCTTTGAATGCGCAGAGATTTCTAGACAGATGGAGATCTTATAGGATGGAAGGTGGCACTTTTGGCTATGGCATGACTGTCCAGGATAAAACCACGAGGATGCTAGGTACAATTTGTTTAAAACTTTCAATTTTTGATATCTTAGATTCTTAATTATTTACTCTTTCATTTCTATTTTTTTTTGGTAGAAATTTAATACATTGTAATTTGTAATTTGTCTTTCCTTCCTTGTTTTCTTTGTAGATGCGTGGTGGACTAACTATGGTCGCAGAGTCCCAGAGTTGCAAAAACTTGCCATTAGAGTGCTAAGTCAAACTTGCTGCTCATCAGGGTGTGAGCGCAATTGGAGTGTCTTTGAGAAGATACACTCCAAGAAGCGCAGAAGGTTAGAATTTAGAAAAGTTAAACAATGAAAATTTAAATTTATAATCTTTATAATTTTATTAATTTTTAAATATAATTTATTACAATTATGAATTTGAATTTATCATCATTTATCGCCCCCTAACTATGGATCTCATACTAATGCAGGTTACTTTTTGAGCGCCTTAATGACATTGTTTATGTCTACTACAATCTAAGGTTGCAGGTGAAGCAAATTGAGAAAGTACACCTTTCAGATGTTATTTCATTGGATGACATTGACATTGCTGGCAAATGGAGGGTGGAGACGGAGGATCCTGTGATGGACGAGGCATCTGAATGGTTGGAGGAAGAGGAGGATGTTGATGCAGATCTGTCTGAGGAGGAGGAGGGGGCAGAGGAGGATGTTGATGTTCCACTTCCAGAGGATGAGGACATTGAGGAGGAGGTTGATATTTAGGTGCAATGCCGACCAATTCTAGTGTCACCACCTCCACAAAGTCATACAGTTGGGACTGGGAGGAGACAACTCACATTTGCCTCCTCCTCATCCACATTATCTACTCGAGCAGTTAGAGCTTCTAGTTCCACCGCAGGCTCATCTGGACCACCTCCACGACCACCTACTGCTTCTGGAGGAAGAGTGGTGCCCTTTACCCGTAAAAGGGGTAGATTGGTTAGAGGGTCATCCTCAGAGAGTCGATGACTCGATTCATATTATTTATCATCGTACTATCATACTATGTTGGTGTCCTATGTCTAGACTCTATACACTATCTAAATGCCTCATGTGTCATGATGATTCATCTCTTGAGAGACATTTATTTTGATCATTTGATGTGATTTTCTATCATTCCATCAAGAACGCGTTTCAGTATTTTCAGTTTATAGTCGATATTTGATAATGATCCACCATTTGACATCTTATGCATCTTATATATTAGTTGTATTTTAATATTTATGTGGAAATGTGTTTACTTGATGTTGTTGTTGCTTTAGATGTTAAAAAAATTGAACAAAATGGTTATTTTGTATTTTTATTCTTTACGACGTTTTCTGATATTTTTCGATTTTTTCACCGTTGCTGCCGATAAGATTCATTCTGGACGCTCAGCGATATATTTGCCGGCACGATATATGTAATTATGGTTTGCACCAAGAATATTCTCTGGTGCATCAATGTAGATCCCAAATAATGTGGGATATAGGGTGCAGCCCTGTTTGACTCCAATGGTGCTCTTGATGAAGTCAGAGAAACCCCATCATGTGCAGAGCTGTCTTACAATTTTCTTGTAGACCCTCAATGCAACCACATTGAGGGACTCAGGGAGAGTAATGTCTCTCAATATTGGGTTGAGAGGTTGAGATTGTGGCTGGACCTGTTGGTGAGTTGTGATTTGCTGCTGGACAACACTTATCAGCATATCTTTTACCATTTCAGGTCTAAACTCTTTTTTGTTATTGTACTTGCTATTGTTGTCGAGTAAAAACTGTTTCTAGCAAGAGACTTTGTTGTTTCTGCATTTGTTCAACCAAGAGATGGGCAAGGCTGGAGTCTTGAGAGTTTTTGGAGTCACTGTAGGTTTTACTGGTATAGCCATAGCACAATGGGAATACTTGAATAGATCAATTTTGCAACCAAAAGTAGTTATTTGTGGGTTACAGTTGCAGATTACGGAGCTCAGGGAAAAAATTCTAGTGTGGGACCATTCTAAGGGTTTAACCAACGTATCTGTGTAATAAACCAACAGAAAATAACCAACAGCTCAAAAGAAAATCCTGGGAGCACTGAAAACTCCTAAGGAGGTCGGAATTGCAGAGCCCTAATCTTAAGGCTCTTATACCAATTGGTATAGCAAGATATACCAAATATAAGGGACCTCACATGTAAGTGAATAAGCAAGGGCAAGCATGCAAATAGAAGAGAGAATTGCTGGAACTGTGAACATGTTGTATACTTATTTGTATTATTTATATGTAGGACTACAAATTGTGGGAGAATGATCAAGTTTGAGCAAGTCTCCAATATAATACAGCAAAGTGGTTATTGTTCAATATGAACTAGGTCACCCAAAATGATAAAGGTTAAGTACAAAAATGTACTAATGTACGAAATAGATGAAGTACAACTATAATACATGTTTACACATGTTCACTAGACTAAGTCTTATCATTGACACTTCCCCTTAACATGAGATAACACTTCTAACTTTAACCCAGATTTTATCCCTCAATACGAAAGTTCAAAATTTTACAAATCAAGAGTTTTACACAAATTTGTTGAGTTGAAGATTGCATATGGCTGAGCACCCTTCCACCAGGTCTCTTCGGTAACTAGCTGAGATGCTTTCTCGTTTTCTATAAGAACCACCTGGGTATGTGGCTTGTCTTCAATGCAACAACTTCTTCTCCTCCAAAACCCATCATTGATGCTCTATCAGGTTGTCTTGACCCCGTCAAGGTATAATAATGTCACCAGCTTTGTATAAAAAAACCCTTGCCTGGAAACTTGCCTAACTGGCAACCAATCGACAATACAGTATATACCCTTTTTCTTCTTTTGTTTAATGAGTTCTGGGGTCAACAATGAGTGGTTTCACTGCAGTATTCATCTCAACAGACCTCTGTGATTAGGTTCTCCATGTAAACTATTAGACTTTCCTATGTTTTTGCTTTTACTACTACTCGGTGTTATCACCCAAAAGTTCCACCCTGCTAAAGCTAAAGGTAGTCCGGATAACACTAGGAAATAATTCAATCACCTCATTTGTCTCCTTTCACTTCGAAGTTAGGGATCACTAACTTCAAGAGGGTATCGCTGGTTGATCTAGGGGGTCAACACTTGAAACATGAACGTCAACGGTTAATAACACTTCAAATCGAATGAAACACTGCTGTGTTGAAATAAATCTGAAAAAAACAGCAAGCTGTCTCAAACATTGACATCGATATTCTTGTACTTTTTTAGAGCATTGCTGATTGAATTGAATATATTTACTGGATGTTCAAATATATATTAGAATTTGGATGCTTAATTAACTAATTTGTGGCTTCTGAAATGGAAGTAAACAAATTGATCTGTTATGAATTTAGATCATATTCAATGTCATTTTCCTGTTATCATTGAGATTCATTTTTGAACTTTTGGCTCTTTAAGTTATCTTTGGCTATGATATTGATCCACCTACACATGCATACCAGATGATGGAAGATGAGGAAAGGGTAGTGAAATGTGCTCAGATTGCCATTCTCTTCTCAGGTGGATTGGATTCTATGATATTAGCAGCTTTGTTGGATCAGTGCCTCACTCCCAATTGTAAGTTGTTTTAGTTGATTTATGTATCTCATTTTCTGTTCGGGTCTGTTTGCTTGCCATATGGAACTTAATTTCCTCATTGTTTTCTTGAAGCATTGTTTGTACTGCAGTTCTGTTTCCTTATTTTGTATTATAGAAGTGATTCTGTTAATTTCTGTTGGATGACTAAAACAGTGTTGTCCATGAAGCAAGTTTTACCATTTTGAGAGCAAAATCTTTCTTGAGTGATTTAATTAAAATGGTCAAGCTTTAACAAAAATAAATGGATTAGTTTCAAGGCAAATGGGAATTCCTTTGCTGACAAAAAGTCATTAGGGGAAGAAATTAATTATTTAAAAGTATAGTATACTATACAAGATAAAATATGTCTTTCTTTGATATATCTTGGGATAAGAAACATAACAAATTGGAGTCTCATGACAAAAAACAAGGAAGATTTCCAATCACTTTAAAACTTCTGTTTCAATGTTACTCCAAATAAAAGGAACAATTAGAGGGAAAGACATCACTATTTCTATTGCTCCAGACGAATGCAATAATTATATTAGTGATGAATTTGCTAATGAGTTAGCGATTCCAGAGTCAAATATAGGTGAAAGGCTAGATTTTGGAATAACAAGGAATATGCAATAAGCGATTTACAATGGAACATTGGAGATTATACTGGCGTTTCACAATTTATAGTTAAATCCTTGTGGAGTAGTAATGATGATCTAGTTTTGGGATTACCGTGGCTAAAAACATTGGGGATTTTTATCTTAAATGCTGAATTTTTTTTATGACATTCCCCTACAAAAAGAAAAAAATCACATTGTCGGACATTAACATGAAGACAGATTCAGAGGTCGCATCATCTGAAGACTTCAAAGAAATATCAAAGTTGTTGTCGCAGGGGAATGAGAAATCAATACAGACGATATAGAACGATTTCAACAAGGTTATTGTAGGTAAAAAAGAAGAGATCTCTCGTCTAAGAGATCATAACCAGAAATTACTTCTGCAAATCAAGAAGGCAAAGGATAAGTTTCAACGCAATCAACTGTTAGAAGAGGAAAATCGAGATCTGCAAAAGAAACTATTAGAGTTTAAAGAGAATGTGAAATCGCAAGAAGAAACGATCAAGAATCTTAAGAATGATAAAGATTTTACTCGGAAGCAAGTTGGCGAACATTCAGGAAAGGACATCAAAACCTTTGGAAAAAGAAGTTGAGGAAAAAGAAGCAAATACATATCCAGTCATCAATACAGTTAAAAAAGAAGTCAATTCAGCAGAAAAGCAAACAACAAACTTATCGACACCCCAATTATAAACGTCCTTTTGACTAATGACAAGGTCAAAATGAACATAGAGAGAGGAGAGATAAGGTCAGACGAGCAGGAACATCAAATCAAAATACAAAACAACAAACAAGAAGACCCATCCCGCAAAATGATCAAATAACTTCGATAAAAATAGATTTGGGATGGACCACATCAGAGATGACGCGACAGTTCTTCTGGGGAATTCGTAACTCGTATCGCCTCGTTTCATCAAATGTCGCAATGACTAAACACAATAGATCGAGAGATAACATTCANATTATATAAGACCCATCATTGTAAATGTAATATTATCACTTATCTATTATTCATATATTTATCCATTTATGGAGTTTCTATCCTATTTACGTTGGATTTTTCAGTAAGAACAATATTTTATTGTTCTAGCTGGAAACAGTAAAACACTGTTTCTATAAGAAAATCCAACCTAAATAGGATAGAAACTCCATAAATGGATAAATATATGAATAATAGATAAGTGATGATATTACATTTACAATTATGCCTCTTATATACTCCCATCGTGCCTTTACTAAGAGGCATGTCTTTTAATTTAATTAATTAATTAATCATTAGTATTAATATTGATGATATTATATATATATATATTTTATGTTATATTTTTATTTATATAACATTGATGAATATGGTTGTCATTGATGACAAGCCATTAATGACAAAGGTTAAGCATGATGACATGGCAAGGTGACTAGGCAAACATGAGGACATGGAGATAAGCATGGCAAGAACACTGGACGTGGGCTTTGAAGGCATTGGAACACATTGGAACACCTAATGAGCCAAATGAACCATACTGTGGTCATTTGTTGAAGATGATAAGGAGGGCAAGCAGTGGACAAAAGACTAGACAATGACAAGGTCATTGACATGGCTTAATGACAAGGTTAAAATGAAGACATGATGATGTATGACAAATGACAAGCTATGATGGCAAAGGTCGACTTAGCAAGCAGTGACAAAGTAGCATGGTGACATGGCAAAAACAAGAACAAGGCCATGGCACATGATGGCTTGAGGCAGCAAGATGACATGGCACAAGACTTGACAAACATAGATGACAAGATGACATGACAAGGTGAAAAGACAAAGGACAAATAAATGGAAAATCATGATGATAGGTCGACTCAAATTAAAAAATAATAATAAAAATTGTTTTGACAGGTCGACTCCAAATTATAGTGAAAAATCACTATAAATACCCTATCAAAATTCATTTCGAAAAAAAGAAATTCGTGGGTGTAGTAGCAGCGAAAGCAACATACCTTTTTTTTGAAATGAGTATAGAGCTCTGATTTCGGCTTGCTCTCTAAGGAAATTCTTGGAGCAACTGTTGGGTCGAAGAAGGATGATCTTTCTCTGATTTTCGGATTGTTCTTGAGGCATAATTTTGCAGCATCTGTTGGAGTATTTTTTTGTGGTCTTATCTCTCTAATTTTGGTAGGTTACTGAGGAGAAATTCATGGATAACAATGATCTTTCTCTCTGATATGTTATGGACAACAACAGTGCAAGAAGAGCCTCAGTACTCAGTTAAGACGGTCAATTTTAATTAGTGTGAAAAAGGTACTAAGGTCTGATTTTGTAGGCATTTATCTCAGCATACATGTGACTGTTGAAGGCAAGTCGCTCTCTGATCTCAGGCTTCAACAACAGTACACAGAATGTCTGATCCAGAGGTTCATTGAAGTCTTTAAATAGTGTTTTTGTTAAAGTAATTCGTAGCTGTTTGTGAAGGTGTTAAAGGTTTTGATCTTTAAAGTATATCTGTAGTAGCAGAAGATGATTTCGTGGTGTTTTAGATTGCTTAATTCAGGGCAGCCAAAGACTCGTAGACAAGTGAAGGCATTTGTACATCTCATACTTCTAAGATACAACTGTAACAAATACCCCTTTCACACAGGGACTCACAGGCAGGAAGGGGATCACTGATCCTTGGTTTGAATTTGTTCAAGATTCTACAATTTGTACAACCTCAGTTTATACACAGACAGTTGGAGAAGTTGTACAAGCCCTATTGAGATGAGGTGAGCGATTATGCAAAGGAAAATTGTGTAAAGGACTCTCCAAGACTTAGTCCTATACCTCTTGAGTTTAGAAGGTGACAGTCTTTATGGCCGTGCATTGATTTGATAAGACATAGAGAGTGATGATTGAGTAAGTGAGAGGATGAGCAATTTATAAGTAGACTCCTTGATGTTTTGACATAAGCAGTATATCCGCAGTCTCCTTGGTATTGTGGCATGAGCAGTGTATGAGCAGGACTTTATATGTGCATATCTTTGAAGACATGAGTAGAGCTAAATAGTATGTGTAGACCTCTGGATGACTTGGTGAACAGTGCTGGTGAGCAGACCATGCAGAGTTGTAGCAGATGACTGATTGATGTGGCATCAAAGATGGCAGTCTTGATAAAATGATTATGACTGTGTTTATGGGCTGAATGATTGTGTACTAAATGTGTATATGTAATACAAGCAGGGTCTTGTGTCCCTTTCTTAGTAGGATCTAAGAAAAACTAGGCAAGGTCCTAGATAAGGAGTTGGCGCTCTTTGTTTCAGTAGGTGCTGAATTGCCTCACGGTCGCAACCGTTTGAAATACAAAAAGATTACAAATATTATATCTTGTGTCTCTTGTGCAATGTGTTGATGATCATGTGTTTAACTTGATGAATGATTAAAAAAAAAAGATTATTGATGAATATGATAATGCAATTATTGTCTGAATGATGATATGAGATTTTGATTGAAGTTGAAATTTGGATTTAGTATAAGCTCACAGATTCACCCCCTCGCCCTCTCGGTGAGCTATTGTGTCTAACAAACATTTCCTTCCCCTTATAGAAGCTGTGTCCTCAAAGCTTAGAAAATACATGGCTTACGTTTTATTTTTTCCTTGAATGTTATCTCTCGATCTTTTGTGTGTAGTCATTGCAACAGTTGATGAAACGAGGCAATATGAGTTACGAATTCCCCATAAGAATTGTCGCATCGTATCTCCTGTGGTCCATCCCAGATCTATTTTGATCGGACCTCTGAGATTGTTTTGGGAAATGGGTTGGCTCAATTGTTGCTTAGTATGTCAAACTGTTTGCTTGTCAACATAACTCTTTTGTGAATGCTTATTTTGACCCTGTCGCTGGTCAAAATGACAATTATAATTGGGATGTCTGTAAGGCGTATGTGTTGTTTGTTTTTCTTCCTTTTTAACTGCGGCGAGAACTGCCTTCACTTCTTTGACTTGACTTTGTTTTTCGGAGAGTCTGGATGCTTATCTCTGGATTTGCGCTATTTTGTTCTCCAGTAGATTGTTTTTACTTTGAATCTTCTCGAACCTTTCGTCTTGCGATTTTTTGTCCTCTTTTAACTTCTCGATTTCTTTCTCTAGTTCTTGATTAAGATTTAGAAGGCATTGATTTTCTTCTTGTTTTTCTAGGACTTTTCCTTCGATGTCTTCATTCGAGTTGTCTGCCTTCTTGGTACTCTTTAACTTCTTGATCTTCGTAACTAATACTGTATTATGATTTCTTAATCGATATATTTCTTTAGTATTACTTGTTAATGTGTTATTGACTTTTGTAATTTCCAACTTGTGTGCTTTTTTTGAGTCTTCCTCTTTCTGCTGGAGTTTCTCAATCCACTGTTGAAGGCGGGAATTCTTTGCTTCTTGGCATCTTACTTGTGTTTGAATTTGCGTGATTTTGTCATCTTTGTCCTTGATGATTTTGTTTAATCGTTTTATTTTTTCTTTATTCTCGACTGCATCTTTCATGATTTTTTGGTTTTGTAGATTCTGATTGGTATATTTTTGACTCATCAATTCCTTAGAAATATCCAGCTTCGTCATGTCAAATACTTTGTGAATTGCTACTTGTAGTTGGGACTGCAACTCTGATTTAGACTTTGCCATAATTCCTGACTTCTGGTGTTCTTTGATGATAGTTTGTTTTCCTTTTGACTGAATTCTTGTCTTCTTCGATTTTGTCTTGTTTTTCTTTACTCTTGTAATTTAATAACTGTACTTAACACAATTATTAAGTAATAATAATAATAATAATAATAATAATAATAATAATTTGTTTCTTTTTTGAAGGTTGAAATAATTAATTTTCTTTCCCTAAAGACTTCTTGTAGATTGGGTGGTTGGGTGGAATGATTGTTACCTTCCCCACCTAAGTTCAAATCTCACTTGCTTCTTAGTAGCAATTATTATGTACTTTTAGATTTTTTTCCCTTAAGTTTTGTAAAATGCCAGTAGATTGGGTGGTTGGGAGGAATGAGTGTTACCTTCTCCACCTAAGTTCAAATCTCATTTGCTTCTTAGTAGTAATAATTATGCACTTTTAGATTTTTTCCCCTTAAATTTTGTAAAATGGTGTAGATTGGGTGGTTGAGAGGAATGAGTATTACCTTCTCCACCTAAGTTCAAATCTCACTTTTTTGTTTTTTTGTTGTAGAATAAACCCAAACCCACTTATTAAGAAACCACGTGTGGTTTCACTTTTACCCTTTTTTTGTTTTACTTTTACCTCTTTTTTTTGGGTTTTACTTTTACCTTTTCATAGCCACGAGCAAACATATCTAATCCAAAGAGCACTTTCAGAATGCAAAAGAACAAAAAATAAGAAATCTGAAACAAATTGCTTCCCAGTTAATGCTTGGTTTGATGAAGAATGCAAAAAAGCAAGGAGAACTTTGAAAGAATCAAATCAGAAAGAAATTAACTTCAAAGCCTACAAGCAGATTTTAAGAAAGAAAAAAACTGATTTCTTGATTTCACGAAGGAAAGAACTAATCTTCCTTGGGAAAAGCGTTCCCAAGTTATTTTGGAAGAAACTTCAAACCAGAAAGAAGCAAACTGAAAACAATATCACAACCTATCAATGGCTTGAATATGCAAAACAACTTAATGAACAAGATCCCAAGGCTGACACCCCCCCCCTTAGTCAACACTGATGCTAAGCTTTTCATAGTGCAAGAGGTTGAGGTGGGTATTAAGAAGTTGGGTGTTGGAAAAGTAAAGGATTTAGTTGAACTCCAAGCAGAGTTTCTAAAGTGGGGTTCGAAAACTCTTGCGCCTCACATCATGAGAATTTTCAGCAACATCATTTAGTAGGGCTTCCCTACACATTGGACAACTAGCCTGGCAATACCTCTTTTCAAGATGGCGATGCCAATAACCCCTCCAACTACAGGACCATAATGATAAATACCTTGTTTGCAAAGCTATTTAGAAGCATGCTAGAAAACAAAATTAGCAAGTGGGCGGAAGAAAGAAGTAAGCGTGCTAAAGGACAAGCAGGTTTCAGACCCAAACACTCCACGGTTGATCATGGTATAACGTTAAGACACATCATTGAGAAAGTGTGGGAGAAAAAGGAGGAAGCCTTTTGTTGCTTTGTTGATTTCAAAAAAGCCTTTGACATAGTCCCTAGGGACAAGCTTTGGCACAGAATGGAAGAACTTGGGGTTCCTATACATCTTAGAGCAGCTGTCCATAGATTATACGAGGAGGTTAAAGTCAAAATCAGAACGTCAACTGGTATCTCTGAAAGTTTCAGGAGCAATATTGGGGTCAAGCAGGAGTGCCCATTGTCCCCTACCCTGTTTGGCTTATATATTGACAAACTTGAAGAGTGGTTAAACTTACAGGACGAGAAAGGTGCTTTGCTGGGCGAGTTTGTGATAAGGCTTCTTTTGTATGCAGATGACTTTATTTTGATTGCTAAATCTGCTCTTGGCTTGCAAGAGCACCTACTTTCTCTTGAGCACTTTTGTAGAGCAATGGGGATGCAAGTTAATACTAGCAAGACAAAAGTAGTAGTCTTCTTTAGCAAGAGAAAACATAACCAACATAAGTTCTACTTTGAAGGCAACACTCTTGAAGAAGTGGCAGATTACAAATATCTTCGGATTGACTTCAACAAAAATTTAAGTTGGGAAGGTTCTAGGAAAAAAAGAACTTTGGGAGGTTGGAAAGCATTATACGCCTTTCAAAATAGATGCAGAGAAGCAGAGCTATGGGATTGGAAGACTACACAAACTCTTTTTGGGTTGTTAGTGATCCCGGTTGTTCTCTATGGGTGTGAAGTGTAGGCCAGCAGTAGCTCTGACTTACAGTGGCAACACATTGAGAAGATTAAAAAATGCTTGATTATCAACAAGTTCAAAATTAAAAGCTCAGTCCCCGATGATATCATGCTTAGTGAAGTGGAGGCAACCCCCATTGAAGCAATTGCTATGGTGCGACTCATAAGATATCTAAAAAAGATTGAGCAAATGGAAGACGACAGATGGCCTAATGTGGTCTTCAATGACATATTATGCAAAAGAAAGAAGACTTGGATGCGGCAAAACAACAAATGGCTTAGTAAATGGAATATTTACTTGAACTCATGTCCTACAAACAGTAAAGAGATAAAGGCCTTTATTATCGACAAGTTCCACAAGCAAATTTGGGGCAAAGGGATGGGGAGAAAGAAAAAGTACTATATTGAAGAGTTTAATCCCACCTACAACCACCATCAAAAAGATTATATAGGGGCTAATATATCATGGAGGGCCAAAATGCTTATTGCTCAACTAAGAACCAATTCCCACCAACTGCGTTGTGAAACTGGACGCTGGAAAAGACCAAAGGAAGCTTGGGAAGAAAGAGTGTGTACCTTTTGCACCTCCGAAAAAGTGGAAACAGAAAAGCATTTCATTTTAGAGTGCGAGGCCTTCAAGGACAGCAGAGACAGTTTTGTGAATATCTTGACAGCTAGTTCTTTAATGAAGGGACCGTGGTGAAACTGGGGGAGCTCATCATCAAGCTGAACAGGAAAAGGGTGGAAATGCAAAATCAACAAGCAAAACAGTCTGTCCCATAGGCTATTTTTAGCCTCGCGGACGTTAAAATATTTTCTTCTTCTTCTTCTTTTACCTCTTTTTTTTGGGTTCTACTTTTCCTTTTTTTTGGGTTTTACTTTTACCTCTTTTTTTGGGGTTTTATTTTTACCTTTTTTATTTTTTTATTTTATAAGGACAAGGTCCTATATTTTAGGGAAACCCTAGAAACCCGAATCGTAACTTCACTCTGATACTACTAGAACAGTAAAACACTGTTTCTATAGAAAAATCCAACGTAAATATGATAGAAACTCCATAAATGAATAAATATATGAATAATAGATGAGTGATGATATTACATTTACAATGATGGCTCTTATATAATCCCATCGTGCCTTTACTTAGAGGCATGTCTTTTGATTTAATTAATTAATTAATCATTAGTATTAATATTGATGCTATTATATATATATATATATATATATATATATTATGTTATATTTTTATTTATATAACACTGAAACAGATATTTGATAGGGAATAAGGAAAAACATAGATCAACAAAGTGTCGAGAAGCTAAGCTATTCTTATGGCAATAGACAGGTATATATACTTATCATTATAAGTTAGTTCAAGAGGGAATAAAGCTACACTTCATGACATGTCCATTAGAAAGGATATGTTATCATTGTATTAGAAATGTTGCTTAAATTGATGTTAACGATGTAGGCAAAATTGACGGGTCCCTGACAGTTGTGAGACCTGCAATAACACTACAATAATGCTAATAAGGCTTACCTAAAGCATAGCACACTCCTTTTGCAACAATTATATTTTTATTTAATGCTAAATGACTCATACTAAAAAATGTTGCTCAAGTACATTAACGAAAATTTATGATGAAATGAGGAGAGATGGGGTTATGTGTTAAGGTTTTAGCTAAATTTGGACACCTTTTTAGGTGATATAGGCTTGTATGGCACATTGACCTCTATATGGCGCCCTACTGATGTGAAATTGTGATTTGATGTCTCCACCAATGGTTACTGTTGTCACATACATAGTAGCTGGGCTACATTGTTCCTGAGCAGTCCTGAGCATATTTTTGAGCTGGTCATTTACTTTGAGATCAACAGACGATGGACTTCTAGTTGATGATCACTCTTATTTAGTGGGTCCAAAGCATTCAGATGATCACTGTAACAATCACACCACACAAGAGACCACTCATATCCCCGCTTGGGGGATGTGGTGTGGGCACTGGGTGAAAGTTTTTGAAAGTTTCCCCAACCCGGTTTCAAGCCTTTTGGCTTCTCTGCATGGTTTAATGCCCAACCCTTCAATGCATAAATTTTATCAAAAATTAAACTTGACTGAAACACATGTGAAACTTTTTCTCAATTTCAAACAATTCAGAAATTTTCTTTTGACTAGGAAAACTAAATACTCAGAAAAATTTCAGACATTCACACATGAAATTAACATGCTTGTTTTTGACCAATGGTCCAGGACAAAACCCCCAAGGGATAACCTGTTTTTTGAGTGAGAGATTTTATTTTTCTTCAGGAAAAATTACAGAAATTAAAATCAGCAGTACTCATCAATTTTCAGTCTCGAAATTTGAACCGTCACTGCTAAACATTTCTCCTCAAAAATCGTGCCAACTGTTGCCTCGAAATTCGTGCCAGTTCTGACTTTACAGACAGAATCAATTTCTGAATTTTTCTCCTAAAAAAAGGTGCCTGAAACCTGCTGTACAGACAACATTAAATTAATGTACTCGATGCTCGAAATTTGTGCCCAAACCGTACTGTACGGTTGCATTAAATGCTGTATGGATGCATTAAATGCAGACATACCATACCTCGAAATCTGTGCAGACTGTTACCTCGAAATTTGTGTCAGGGCCGTACTGCTATACGGTTCTCGAAATCCAAGCCCTTCTCGGTTTTTGTGCAGCTTCTCGATTTCTGTCCCTAACCTTGATTTCTGTCCCTGCTCCTCGATTTCTGTGCTGGGATTTTCCTTCTCTCTCTTGGTTCTGAATTCTCTCCAAAACCCTCACTTTTCTTCATTCTGTCTCTCTTCAAAAATCTCTCTTGAAGATGAACACAATGATAGAACTTTTGCCTTGCCCTATCCTTTTTGTTCTTGGTAGCTTCTCTGTCAATCTAACAGTCAAGATTAGATTAGATCAAGGGTTGATATTAAATGCTCCATTAAAAAATAATTAAATGACATTTAGTGCACATATGTCATTTAATAAAGTTGAGCAACCCCTTTTCCTATTTAATCACTCACTTAACTTCTTAAATGTGAACTTAGGAAATTACCCACTTAACTTTTAATAAAGTCACTTTAAAAATATGAAGTGCATCTCACTTCATTAAATGCACAAAATGACTAGGAGTCACATTTACATGTCCTTGTCCACCTCAAGGCAACTCTAAGTGGACAAACACTTCCTAGGTAACTTTTCAACACTGGGTAGCCCACTTTCTCTTTTTATTACGACCGGTTACAAATCTTTTTTTGGGACCGCTTGTGATTCTTTGAAGAATAGGATCACTAAGCTTACAAGGTTTATGCTAATTTGATAGAAATTGAAAGATAAGAGAAGGTATGAGGTCCTTGGTTATCTAGACCATCAAAATTTGAGCATCGTGCCTCTCTACCTATCTAACAAAAGCCAGAAACCAGCAAACAAGGATTAATAGAACATACCCCAAAACACTTTAAGAGTGTCTTCGGGAAATACCAATGTTCCCCTAAGTTTCCGGGACACGGGTGCGCGGGAG